>BOPP01000235.1:740160-770311 GCA_017312745.1 Gryllus bimaculatus | reverse complement strand
GCCCCCTCCCCACCCCTTCCCACCGGCGAGATGCCGCGGCTGCCGACTGTGACCACTGCTGTCGCCCGGCTGAGGACGGGCCAAACGCAAAGCGACACAAACAACAACGCGCGCACAAACTCATTGCAGAGAAACTGACCGGTGACCTACGGTTCGAGTCCCGTCGCTGCCGAATTCTCGGTTCTAGCTACAGCGAACTCGAATTCAGGCGCTGTCTGGAGGACGTTATAGTGTTTCCGTTGTTTCTCCTACCACTACGAGGCGAACACCGGAGCAATCACTTAACAAACGGGTCATGCGCGCCATATTCTCTTCCTCATTCTCGTCTTTTTCTCTCCCTTTACACGCACAAAAACTCACCGCAGCGATTCTTCTAGGGGAGTGAGGTCGTAGGGTTTGAGATCCGATGCTGCAGGGTTTTCGTCACTAGTTATAGTTACATCGAATTCAACTGCTTCCTGGAGGACACTTCTAGGGGCATACTACTCTGAGCGGTGGCTTCCCGCGGAACTTCAGATTAACACCAGGTGAATGCCGGAGCAGTGCCCTACAGGCTAGCCGGGGAGCACGCGACATCTTTCCATCCATTTACAAGTCTCCTTGCCTCCGTTCACACACAAACACACACATCCATGCACTGCATTACCATACACGCGAAGAGATTAGTCGGCAACTTAGATCTTGCCTTGATTGGGGTGATGCCCCACTGGTAAAGGTACGAAGTGGGAGAACCCCTCCCGGAAAGCCGACATGTTGGACGCTGCTCGGCGTTTCTGCCCCTCCGTCCACATAATAGTCCCCCCTCCAGGCAGCGTGGGCGCTAGGGATGGGGAGACCGGCGATCGTCAAGGGGCTTGCAAGTCGACGGGCCCGTGATGGGGCTGATGGGGAAAATTGAATTCTACTACACCAACAAAATTTTTGAGCGTTTTAAGCTCACCGTAATAACTATATTATTTCATTTTAAAATAATCTTTAACTTAAAACTATTATTTAAAATATAATTCCCATTTTTTATCTTATACGTCATCGTTTTTGTTACTTGCTGAAGTAAAATAACTCGTACAGTTTCTAGATACCAATTTTTAATTTTTTTCGGGGAGGTACGTTTCAGCATTGCCCCGGGTCCAAAATTGTCTAGCCCCGGCACTTCTTCCGGGTATCTCCGCCAGTGGCACACCGCTCTAGCTGAGGCACGCTTTGAGCTCCAAACTGGTGAGCAGTACGCGGTAGCGCATGTGTGTGTGTGTGTGTGTGTGTGAAAGAGGAGAGGAGGGGAGGCGCGCTTCGTGGCCCGTGTGCTCGAGAACTCCCGATGAGAGCAGCCGAATCACTGGACGTCTCCACCAGACTGCGGCTTAATTCGACCTATATTCAGATTTAAACGCAGTGGTCCTTCAAAGTCACAGGCTGGAAGGATAGAGGGACACTGTCCCCACTGTCATCCAATCGGGAGCACCAATAACAAAAATGTACGTCGTAACGATGCTCCCGATTGAATGACTGCCTCTCCCTCTCCGTCCAGCTCGTAACCTTCAAGTACCACTGCGTTTCAATCGGAGTATAACTACAGCTTGAGCTGAAAATTCAACACAGAGGAGGCAACCGAATGGTGGTAAACGGGGGAACTGAATGGTGACACTGTAGCGACAACGAATATTGCACCCGGGCCGTCTCAGCCGGAAGGGGATTTGTTTGCGCCAGTATTACCCTTGGGGTTTGCGCCAATAGTTGCTCTTTTTTCCTCCGACTGGTGCGGATAAAATGTTCAATGCAAACTTTCATGGGCCATTAAAAACGAATGTTAAAATGATGCGCTGTCCTTCTGTAATAAATGCCCTCTTGAGAATGAAAAATAAGAAGCAACTGCACAAAACGTACGCCGATTTTGGAGATTACCAGCGTAATCAGCAGATTGAAGTTCAAATTGAAACTTTACGTAGCACCTTCAAATTACACTACTTCTAATGAAATAACTTCAGTCACATGTTACCTGATAGAATTTTCAATCATTTATGAATAAGTAAAAAATACTACGATTCAAAATTGATACGAATTTTTTTTATTAAATTCGAAACATTTTAATTACTTAAATATAACTATTGTTTTCGTACAAGTTTACTGGAAGAAAGGTATACTTCAACCAAATTGATACTATCATAAAACTCGACGCTGCTAATAGGGTAATAATATTTAAGAATTTCTCATATTCCGCATTTCTCATCTTTTTCATAAATATCCTTTACATTCATCAATGAAGTCTGTATTTTGAATCATCAGTTTTGTATATTTTTATTCAATGCAACAATGTCTATCAATATGAAACCAAATGATATCTTAATTTATTTCTACATTTTTTATCCGCTACCTTTAATCGTACTTTTGAGCTTTCACATCACACTCGAATTTTACACAATACCGTTGACTATGCATCGAAGCCGTTGTCTAAGAATGGTGCTTGGTTAAAGCAATAGTCTTTTCGTTCGTCGTGAACCACTGTGCATCGGAGGGTAGCAAGTGAGCAAGCCTTTTCCAAGTTGTAGGAACGGTTCTCTTTCACCGTGCCTTCTGCCTTGCTAAACTGCCTGGTTCTCGCGCTGTGACCCGTTCATTTACCACTGTCTCCTTTTTTCTGGTCTCGCGGGCGACAGCTGCACACAGCGCCTGCAGAGGTCCTCTGTCCTACGCCGGAGGATTTGCGCTGTTTTTTGTTTGGTCTCTCGAGACAAACTTGGGTCGCTCTCCCCAAGTTTCATATCATGTTTCAACTTCCTGACTGAGAAATGAGAGAATCGCCAAGCTTAGAACTAATGATAATTTTTCTTAGGTTTTATAATTGATTGATTCTATATCGAAGCCTTGATAAAATACTAATAATACCTTCTTGAAATAATTTGACAACATCATACAGACTTTGTCGTACGATCACTAAATTAATCATACGTCAGCCTTTTAATTAAAAATATAGAACTGAACTGCATATATTTCATTTATATTCCTAATTTCACTTTGTTCGACAATGAATTTATATTACTGAATGTTAAAAACACAATGCAAATTTCACGTAAGGTACAATATATTTTTTTACGGAAATTTAATGTGTATGATCCAAACAATTTCAGTAACTTTAGTAACATAAATATATTTCGTTACCACATTGCCAATACGGCGTTATAGCTTCTAATTTAAGAACGTATAATCAAATGATAACATTTTATTTATTTCGCAATATAGAGAAGAAACAATAGTTATAAAAATGTTCTTAGAAAACAATTTCTATTTTTATTTTTTACAGAGATTACTTTCAGATCAATTTAAAATTGATGTTTTAATAGTTTTGAACCCTTTTGAATAATACTTTTGGATATTCCATTATTAAATAATACCGACTAATCTATTTTATGTGTCTTCTACAAAAGAAAACAAACATAAGAAAACAAACATATTTTTTATGAGATCCTAACAAGGAATATGAAAAACAACTTAATTTTTTTACACGGCTGGTATAGGAATTAATGCTTTCAACAAGAAAATAATTCTTAACATCAACTCAGAGCTTTGTAGGCAATCTTCAATACATGTCTCTGAATTCTGGGAGAACAGGTTGTTTTGATCACGTTGTTCAAATAATATTCACCTGCTGTTAGTTCCACAAAACAGCTTTCATCGTTTTCGGAAAACACTTCCCCAGTAGACGGGGCGTAATTGCCTGCCTTATCCCGTCATCACCGTTATTCATTTGACATTGTAACGTCTTTGAAAACAACTACCAGAATGATTTGCTTTCAGATTCCGTTATTATTTTACAACATGACGGACATGTACACAACTTGACACTCAATTTCATATTTCGTTATTTCAAAATAAGTGCCAATTAAATACTGTATTTATGCAAATCGTTTTAATATTGCATTTCAGGAAGAAGCGTGTTACACAAAATTAAACGGTTTTAACCAGTTAAGAAGAGTTAGCGTTCAGGTTTGTGTCTTATTATTAATATCTAATTACGATAAAACAACATACACTTCCTCGCATTATTTCTAATAGCTCCGCAATATTATACTTCTACATGGACCTGTAAAAGTGTTTTCAACCACCTATTTTCTGTGCCAATATTCGAAATCAGACCCTTAACATCCTAGATAGTTACGCCTACATCATCAACAGCACGACTAAACCCATTCTTACCAAAGCTTAAAAAGGGGAATTTTTCCATTTACAATTTTCAAAAATTCAGGAATGTCCATTTACAGTATTCCAAGATCTAATTTTACAGAATCAATTTAACTAACGAAAAAAACCTCTATCACCAATCTTGCCAACATTCTGTACGAACATTATGGCATATTGAGCGAAAAATTCCTTTGGGTACAGGAGTGTATTCAAAGCTACCTACACAGAATTATTTAGAAGGCGTTAGTTTAATTCCTGGTTATATCACTAGATCGCAGTGCCAAAACACAAAAAATACGATTTTGGAAACTTCTTTGAATCTTCTCCTCAAATTATAAACCAAAATTATTAGTTAGCCATCAGTAGATCACGACGCGTCGAATGACACATACGTCTCGATCGGTGCGCGGGAAGTGCTCTAGTTGTGAGGGACGGATCCGCACCTCCGCCCCGCGCCCACTCGGAGTTTTACTCAAATACAGTATAGGGATATATCTACGTCTTCGACGAAGTAAAAGGGCTTTCCTTTTACGAGCACGTCAAGTGAATCTTTTTAAAACAATAAATTCTTTACGGTGGTGAGATTAAACATAATCATGGTCGCACCTTAACATTCATGTTCACGTTAGATAAACTCAATATGAAATCCATAATGCAAATTTAATCGTGTTTTCCGAGAGTATCACGAACGAAAGAGAGAATAAAATAAAACATTCAGTAAAGATCTTCAAGTAACACATCGTGAATAAAAAATGTGAAAGAAATTTCATTTTACGCAGCAGTGTTTTCTTGAGTTTACTTTCTTTTAAATCAATAATTTAAATAATTTGGAATTAATCATCAATTGGGAGAGACGTCTTGGCATCGTGGTTTCGTTGTTACGATTTTTTTTCGTAATTTTGAAAAAAAAATCTGCATAAGAACTCAGCCTATTGTGTCAGTAGTTGAGATGTGAATAAAAATCTACCTTTCATTGTTTTGGTGTGAGCAGCTAACATTTCTATATAATAGACATTTGTACCAGTAATGTCTCAAATACAGTTAGGAAAATAAACATTTCCTAGACGCTTTACCAAAATATAACAAGCAAAAAAGTACAAGATCCTTTTTAGTCCCGTGCAAAATCTACGGTGGCAGCATTATGATTAATTACACGATTGGTAAACAAGTGGTGCTGCAGTTTACTGGTGGTGCATACTTCCTCGTATTATTGGTAATGTTGAATAGTGTTACAATATTTCATCTTTTATCCACCTAACAGTTTACGCATTACTTCTAAACCTCACGCGATATATCGTGCAAATTAAGCAAATCTACTAACTGACTATTAAAACGAAACCGAGTTCATTCAAATTTCAGTCGGGAATGTATGTGAATTAAGTGATGTAACTAAAAGACGAGGTTTGTAGCAAATTATTATTATTATTATTATTATTATTATTATTATTATTATTATTATTATTATTATTATTATCATCATCAATTATAATAATTAATAACGTTTGAATAATTTAGGTAGTATCAGGTTTTTCAATACGTATCTCGTTCAAAGAATTTCGATTCCTTTTTAATTATATCTCTTAGAGAAAACTAAAAATGGTCTAATTATTAAATAAATAATGACGTTCACATTTTGCATCGCTCTGCCCTTCATGAAGAATATCTGCTTCATGATGTGCTTGAAAAATGTGAAAAACCCTAAATTAATTATAATACAGGAGATATGCGACATAAAGGAGAGATTAACGTATTGTGCAACTTCTTATTTATGAAGAAAACCAGAGTGAAGCTTCAGGACAGATCACAATAATAATAATAAAAGAAATAAAAACAAATTTATTATCCATTAGTATCTCTATTTTCACTTAAGCATTAAATTTAATTGGTATCTCGATTTAACAGTAAACGTGATATGCAAAAAATGAAATTGAAGAACTTTGAAATTAAAAAAATCTGAAAGTGGGAAGAGAAAGGAAAAAAGACGCGATCACGTGAATTCGTAATAAAAGCGGGATTACAAAGTTGCGGGCAGCCTCCTGACTCCTTTATTTGAACGTCTGGGCCCATTTCCGGCTGAGCTCTCCACCCCATCCGCCCTCCGAATCGCTACCTTGCGGTTGCTAGCTTTCATCCGTCCCTTCCTCCTCATATTTACTCTCTCTCTCTGCGCCGGCGACGCGACTATAGTCGCTGCGCTGGTGGTTTTAATAACGTGTTTACTAAGTAAGCAGGAGGTGGATTTTGCCACACGAAACTTAAAACATCGTCAGCTTTATTCTGCTTACTTTGGCTTCCTGCCAAGAGTTCTATGAAAATGTTTTGGAACTGAAGGGTGGAAGAAAATTTGACAGCATATCAGTCTCTACGATTTTGTCTTTGAATTTCTTCCAAAATTCTAAATAGTATTTTTTACTATTGGTGACGATAGAATTTTTTTAGGAATTAAAACATTTCAAACCTTTGTTATATTTTGGAGGGAAGAAAAAGTCAAGAAATTATATGTTCAACAGTAGCATTTGAACCTGAATTAAATACTAACATCTCCATCGTCTTTGTTCAACGTACGAAAAAAACGCAAATATGAACTGAACTGATACATACGAACATTACTGAATACATTACGCGTATATTGAACATGGAGCAGATTTAGCCTTGTATGGCTGTACCTCTATAGATTTAATAGTAGAATAGAAGTTTACTTATATGGAAATTAACTCTACTTATACGGCAAAAACCAACGTGATAATAACCTTTATTTATTTCTGGGTATTCGAAATTCAATTTATGTCTTATTTTACGTTGCAAGACTTCATGTCATCAGACCCACTCTTCCGCCTGACCACGCGAATTTCCTTTTACCATCAAGCTGTCACCCCGGTGACGAGTTAGACGATCTGAATTTAGTCCAGACGTCTATTTTATGCTTGATAAACTATTACATGCTCTACAACTCTACAACATGGGATCGCTGGCTTTACTTTTTCTCTGAACGAAGGAGTACGAAGGATATTTTTGTTTTAAAAATTCACGACTTCGTTCGGATTCGAACACATGAACGTGGATACAACAGTGGAACACATGCATGTTCTAACCATTATATCACCAAAGTCGCGCTCCATTAGTACACATAAAAGACAATTATTTATACGGGTGTCAGTATAAATAATTGCAAATTTTTGCATAGAAAGTATTTTTCAAACCAACTTTTTGCGGCTCAGACATTCGCAATACCCTAGGCGTTTATTAAATAAAATATGCTTAAAATTGTCGTATCTGTTTCCTGAAGCCTGAAAATTCATTTTATTAAGCTGATATGTTTTTTTCATATTAATAATGTCTTAAGAGCAATTTACTGTTATTATTTACGGATATCAGTCTTATTCGGTTTTTATAAATAAATAGATTTTGATAAAAAAGGAAAATATATCACGTAAAATAGTTAATATTTAACAATAATTTAGAAAGTGCGAATTATAATTTTCATCTATTTTCACAACTTAATTAAACTAAGTGAGTGAGTGGATCGTCTGTATAATCGAAGTAAGAAACTTTTGGCCCTGTAAAACATAATCAAGGAAGAAAATAATACCTGTGAAAATTAATCTTAATAGTTTGGTAAAATGTATTAAATCATTTCTGCTCTGATGGAAAGGTTATGTGGTATGAAGACTCTTAAAGATTCCTGTGGTACGAATAGCGATACTTGTGGACCCAGTCTTCAGTTAGATGAACAGCCTAACTGGCTGTCAGAGCTTCTTCTATTCCGTGCATCAGAAACCTAGGAATATATTAGCTTGGCGTAATCATGCATTACAAAACTGGCACTCACGTCTTTATAGTGACTATGCATCTCATTGCGTTTTGTCTTAGTATCCATACACTGACTTAATCTTTTTGTTATCCCTTACTTAGAAATTCTTCATTTTTAAATTTGACATTTTAACACTCTGTATGTACTCTGTAAACGTGGTTTATCTCTGTGATAAAACGTTCGTCTACTAACTTTGATGATATAACCGAATATGATGGACCTTTACATTGATCTCAGAGCTCTGGGTGGCTCTAATCGACCACGTAGGGAGACGTGCGTTATCTGCGCCTGTCAGCTTAGTCCGGAGACAGGGTCGTTACACCACAAGAACTTTGAGGGTGAGGTTGACCGTGCAACCTGCCGCAGTAACCCAATATGATCCTGCCTTCTTCTTATCGACGGTTGCCCGTGTCAACAAATGAGGTTAGGTGAGTATTAAATCCAATATTCATATGTTACTGGTAGACTTCTCTACAATACCTTGTAACTTTAATCACATATTGGTTTTGAAACCACCGTTAAATATATTTGAGTGACTGATTTGAGAAACGTGAGTGAACAATTATTTTTTATTTAGAACAAAAATCGAGAACAGCTAATTTTGCTACAATCATTTATCCATTTTTTAGAGGTTCTGCTTCATATATCGTTTTGAAAATTGTTTTATTCATCAGTAAACTAATTTTTTTGCCTTTTTTATTTTAATAAAACCCCCCCGGAAAACACTTACATCAACAAAAAAACATAATCTCATTCATTGAATGTATTTTCTTCATTTTTTACACTGAAAATATTCGAATTATTAATTGAAATGTTACTATTATAATAAATCACTTCAATTACATGACGTTACTTCATTCAAGTGTTAAAATCTATAAATCATTAGTCATACACCAGTCAGCTGTGCAATTTGCTTTCTCTTGGGGATAGATTCGATTAACATTATAATGAAATGTATGATTTTTATTGGAAAACAGTACTCAAGATATGCAGAAGTGCTTATCAGTACACTGTATACGAAACGAATGATACTATTACGAGTACATTGATAGAATTTTTTAAATATGCTAAAGTTATAAAGTTTGAATACATATCAAGGTCATTAGCGACCTCGCTATTTACTTTTATTTACAAAGCGAAAATTTTGTGCAATTTTCACACCATCATTGGCGATGGTATTCATATATTTGAAAATCTGAAACCTTTTTTCTTATAAAATCTCGAAATTTCCGTTCTCTAAATTCTTGCCTATATCATTCACAAACTAGTCCATTAATTCACGAAAAATGTAGGTATATGTAAAATACCAACGACATCTCATGTTGCAAATGCTCAAACGAAGAATATGGAAAGAAAAATCTTTTAAGAATGGGATTTCTTTCCTCCTGGAAAAAAGAAAACTGAATATGCTCCCTGGTTTGTGGATGGATTGTCGCGTATGCTTTGAATATATGAATAAATTCTACGCTGTGTCAGCGAGGGAAGAATTCGGATGCACTAGTGCATACCCTGTTGCAGGCGACAGTAGCATTCAAAGTATGCTGGCACATATTCGCATCAAAAATTCGAAGCTTTTGTTAAGCAGTAAAGAATCTCTGCTTGTATGATGAGAATAAAAATGTGTGATGCGTTTTACAATTTGATGTTCTAGAGTGAGAAAGATTGTAACGTCATAGCAGCAATTGGGCTTTGCAACTAAACTGAAAAGAATTTGCAATACTCGTAGAAAGAAATATTATAGAAAATACCTCGACTTGTTTTAGATCGAATCGTGGAGAAATCCGAACGCGTTTATTGCGCAGCACGAAACGGTCCAAATTGACAATGCACGGACAAACAGACAATATGGAGACAGACTTCGGCGCCAGCAAGTTTTTGACCCACAAAACAGTGGATACTGCTACACCACTGTTAGAGAAAGTAATTTTACTATATAAGCAACAGGAGTATCCACTTTTTTCGTTACAGAGCCGACAATAAGAGTTTTTTTGCCAGCAAAGTTCCACCGTTTTCCGGCACACAATTACATAACTTTACCTTCTAGTAAGTGCGACAAAAGTAAAAAGTAGAATGTTCTTTTACACAGAATATTACTTTCTTAAATATAATTTTGAAATATTGCAACATGTCAAAAGAGCACTATTTTTTTATCGGCACAATCTAACAAAATTAAAATTTGTTCGAAGTGCAAATATTTTTCATACGATTATACGAGTAGCCAACATTTTTAAACCTTTCTTTAGTCAAAATGAGAATTGAAAAAATGTTCATTAGTTGGGAATTGCATTAAACCGAAAAGCAAGAGCCACTTGCAATAAAGTCCACAGATAATAGAAACAGAAATAGAAATGAAAATAATATACAGTTTTTCTTCGAATTTTTACAGAAGAAAATACTCGTATAATACATCATTCTGTAGTTGGGAAAGTTGTACATAAAAATAATAATCTTTGTACTCTGGATACCTTTCTGTGTGTTCTGCTTTGGTTTATTTAAGTTACTGATAACTGTGGCGATTAAATTCTGAATTATTGCTTATCAAATAAATCAGAAACTTTGAATCGATTTTGAGGGAATAAGCCGCCCGCACAGCGCTCCTGTTCAGGAAGTTGGTAAGTTAATTAATTAAAGCGATTAAGGGGAAATGGGGAGATATTTTACTGACAGAGCTAAACCCGACATTTCTCCATTATTAGAGTTTTAAAACGGTTTATGATGATTATGTTCTAATAGAGTTCGTTACAGAGTGATTATCTCTTGACATGAGCAGAGTTTTTATGTTGGTGGGCGCGAAATTACAAATATTATGTAATGTGACATCAGGCAAACGTATCAAGATTGATAATGCAATTCTGTAGCAATTCGGCAAATAAATAAGTAAAATGAACGAATTTTATCGACATTTATTTAGAGTATGTAATATTAATCAAAATAAAGTTGAAGCTTTTTTTATCATTCTTATTCAATATTGGCGTTAAAACCTTTGAAATTACTGTTAGAATTAATAGACAAACAATAACGAAACACATGCGCTATTTGAAACTGAAGTAAATGTTATTTTCTCTGGATTTGTTACTTAGATTTGCTTGCACTTCTAGTATAGAATTGTTACATGCACATACTTAACTCAATTATCGGAGTATTTAAAACGGTGAATAAATTCAATTGCAGATCTTGAAAATTATAAAAGTCATATTATACTATACAACATGTACTATACTATCAATGATATACGAGTACTATGCACATGAAAACTAAGTTTTGCATATCATTTACTATTTCAAGTGAATTTTACTTCCTGTCTCCTCCTTCGAGTTCAAAAATTAATATTTTGACATTTTCGGATCTTCATAATAATCATCAGGAAGTTTTCAGGCACCTAATTTAGAATTCAAAAAATCCTGTGAATTTATTCTAGATTAACGAAATTTCGAAAGTAAATTTTCTCTTCCAATTTTATGTACGCAAGGCTTGAAGAATAACGATATTTGATATTTTTGGTTATTTACACTATCCTAAAGAATTGCCACACAAACCTACATTTTCGTATCTATTTTCACAAGAAGAATACTAAAGAACAATTATATAACCTTCTCAGAAATGCATCATTATTCAGGAGCATTGCTATTTCACCTTCTTCATGAAGTAGAACTCTTCTAAAATGTCATTTTCTTTAGTTTTTCGTTTCTCAACATTTTAGTTTCAACTTTTTAACTGAAAGAGCTTTCGAGAAGAGTTAAAATGGAAATTGGGACAGATGAAATATTGATATTCTCAGGTAATAAATGACTATTTCAATCTGTCTTCCGTATCTCTAAATTAACCGTTGTGAAGTAGTTTTGTTGCGCTGGAAATTAAATAAAAAACGTTGACGTTATTGCTACTACAGCCTGTCAGCTTACAATTGATTAACTAGAAAGAATCAATTATAATGGAGCTCTCATTTATTAACTCATAAAAAAGGCAAATCAGATACGGGCGATAAAGTGATTTTTGACTCGTGTATAATTAGACCAATAGTGTGCTGAAGAAGAAGTAGGAAATTAGGTAAAACATCTAAACAATGCCACTATAGAAAATAAGTTTTGCTCATTTAATATTGTAGTAAAATTACGTCGAAGTGAAGAAGTACTGGTCAATAAACTATTCTAACTTTTAGAGGTCTCGATAGGACTTAAAGAATATTACTAATGTTTTTCATTTTATCCCCGCCATTTTACAGAAGATATCGCCAGACACTTTTAGGTAGACATTTAATGGAGAACATTTTATAAAATATTGAGAGGAAAATTTGAGAACTACATATTTGGTGAAAAATACTAGGGACTTTTGGCGCATGAACTTTTGTAAGTAAAGTTTTTGTAAGTTGCTCTCAAATTTGTTAGACAATTTCGTTTGAGTAACCTTTCGACCTTCTTCAGCACACTATTGGTCTTCAACCTTCGGCTTCAACTATCGAACCTAAGTATCGAGTTCGAGATCCCTTGTCTGAGTTGTTCGAGAACCACTTCTGGTCTCTAAAGTTCGGAAACTACTTTGAGAGCCCTGCAGATATCGTTTGCTATATTGGGAATTCTTGGTTAGGTTCAGGAAATGATTTGAGATGTAAATTGTACATCGATATTATGACTGTCCTATTATCAGAATTAATATTTTTCCTAAAAACGGTTCACCAAGAAATAACA
Organism: Gryllus bimaculatus; assembly: GCA_017312745.1. NCBI lineage: Eukaryota > Metazoa > Arthropoda > Insecta > Orthoptera > Gryllidae > Gryllus > Gryllus bimaculatus. The sequence goes on along the minus strand of BOPP01000235.1, from coordinate 757,642 downwards.
CAGTTCATGAAGAATAAACAATGTAATTATTATAGACTTCGAAATTTAATAATTAATAGAACATTATGTTTTATCTGGTGAAGATATTATCCGCAACATTCTGTTAGTGGTTGAATAGACTCTTAAGTTGATTTTGATATCTGCGACCGGGTCTCCGAAGTAAACAACTGTTGAGGCGGGAGGCCAAACTATTACAAGAACGACGTCTAAGATGTTCTCCCCGGCAGAGGGGGCTCAAGGTTTCAACTGATGTCTCTGCACTGCCTCTGACCGGGAGGTCCTAGGTTCGAGTACCCATGGTCGTAGGATTTTCGACACTAGCTACAAAGCTAGATAGAATTCACAAACTGTATGGAGGAGAATACAAGCAGCCGGCTGCTGTGATTGGTGGTTTTCAGGCAAATACTGGAACAGTACCCTAACAAACGGGTTAAGGACCGCGCGCGATCTTTCTTCCACTTTCTGGTCCTACCCTCACCCTTTACGTACACGCACTACACCACTTAATCGCCGTGAGACCGGTGGGAGCTTAAACCTTGAGCCGGCTGGAGCGATCCCCGCTGGTGGGGGATACCTGCTTGGGGAAAACTCCACTAGCCGAGGTTGGTCGGCGCCGGATTACACCGCCCAGCGAGGGAATATCAGCACCACCTACCGACCAAAACATGCACTACACTTACGGAAATAAGGACAGGCGCTGACGCACTCGGAATCACTAATGAATCAATAAAAAACACAATTGTTCTCATGATAGTAGTTGTGTTCCTAATCCTAATGTCCTTCACAGGCACATAGAACATTTGCATTAGCATAAAAGATAAATGCAAAAATGCAAATTATTCCCAATTAGTTCCGAAAATTCTGTCGCACCATGTATTACTTCTACATTTGACTCTTCCCCGGCTTTTCTTAACACTTCCATATATTTCTCCCCCAATTTTTGAAGAGATTAAAATTCTACAAACTCAGTCTAATTTGTGTTTACTTCAAATTCCGCAATTGTTCTCATAATCGTCTTATATGCGAATCTATATAAACATTAAAAGGCCACTATTTTCTATGATTATGAGAGTAAGATATTAGTTAAGAGTAATAAGAATAAGATGTGGGTCACATTCATTTGAAATTTGCACTCATTTAATAACGTAAAAGTGAGAAGTGGAAGGTAAAAACGTAATTCATTCTCTACCATTACTCACGGTTATGTTTTCTCTTCTATTCACTTGAAATTCTTCAAATTTAATAAGTTCAAGGGCAATACTGTTCGTAGATTTTCGCATATTAATTTTTAAAATTACGATAATAAGAATGAAAATGAAAATGAAATATGCATCACAGTTCACTTTGTAATGAAACGGTTCACTTAATGGTGGCATCATCAGTGTTGCCAACGTCGTGAAAGAAACGTATGGCGTACTGAGCAAAAAATGCCTTTACTCGATGGTACTAAAGTTTAATCAACACCACGTACATACATTTATTGAGGAAGCGTTGGTTTAATTCCATGCCTAATAACTAAGATCACAGTGCCAAAACGCGAAAAAATACACGGTTTCGTAAGTGTCTTTGAATCTTATGGCTGGATCCGAAAACAAATGATCAGTACCCCATCAGGAGACCGAGACGCGACAGATCATGTCTCGATTGGTGTAGGGGAAGTGGGCTACCCGTGAGTGACGAATAAGAACACACGCACATACCCACACTCGTAGTTACTCAAATATTGTTTAAGAATCACACACACAAGTACTCTGAATCAACCATTTCTTATGAACAATCGGAAGGCAACTGATCGATTTAAAATAAACTAAATTTATAGAAGCACCAAGCAAGTTAATTTCAGTCAAAGATAAAGCTGTAGCACACAATTTGGTGTTTCGTTATTCTTCAATTCGATACATACACATTACTTTTACACCATGTACGGATCGTAGATGCAAACATATCGGGTATTGAGGTTTGTATCCTTCCCTCATACACCTACATCACCAGATCGTGAAAGAAAATAAAGACAGCTTTCCTGAAGTTTCCGACGCTGTGAAATCTTTTGCCTCCCAAAAAGTCTTTCGATTGCTTAAAGCGTGAAAATCAAAATCTGGATGAAGGCGTGATGAAGCCAGATATCGAGTATTGGATGGGTGGTTAAAAATTTCTCAGCCAAATGTTTTGATACGAGGATTGTTTGCAACATGAGGCCTGAAATTGTTTTGGAGAAGCAAGAAGCCAGACTCTTGCCATCGCTGTCGATTCTGAATTACCATTCGCAATTTCTTCATTGTCTTACAATAAGAATAATCATTAATCGTAGCTTCTTGAGGCATCAAATCAGTCAGCTATTGACACTTTTGACCACCCACCCTACATCCTAAATTTGGTTTCGTCAAATTTTATCTTTACGCTTTTGAAAGACTTCGGCAGTCACATGAATCACAGTGACGAATACTTCAAAACAATTGCCACTTCCTTCTCCCACAAACGAGTGACAGAGGTGTATAAGTCAAGAACACAAAACCTCGTTGCACGATATGAGAAGTACTTGTGTGTACACGAGTTTTCGATGAAAGGAATGCGTATGTATGAGATTGTTAAAATCTTCATCCAATATTTTTCATGATTTTTCATTTAACTCCACAACAGATGGGACTTTTCGGCCGGCAAGCGAATTGTCTGAAGTAATCTATCAACCTCACGTTTGTAGATAATTATGAAAGAAAATAGTATCCTCAAACAAACGTGAAGCTGACTTTGTACCTTAGATCATTAAGCCAGTGATCTTGGCAGCTGATCGGTAGGCACTATTATTGTGATATACGTTGTGAAAGAATGGAAAATATTAATAAATTGGAGGGAACATGTTTTTCTAGAGAAATTACAGTATACACCTCAATAAAAAAGACGAAAAATGTTGTGTCATGTTATTTTTATCGCGATGTTAACCAAAGAAAGTTAAAATTAATTAAATAATCATACTCCTAGTGCATCAAAATTCCAACATTTTAAGTAGTGACGAACTTTAACGTTTCTTGTCAGTACATTCCAAACTTTCAAACACCTGTTTGATAATTATGAACGTCAATGGCTATCTTGTACTTTGTTCATTACCGTAGTACCGGAAACCAGTACCCATTTTCATCCAAATTTAATACAGTAGGTAAACACAAGTAAGATGTATTGCTAAGATACATCTCAACATTCTTTCAGTACATTGAACAGATATTATAAGGGAGGTGCCAACCACGCTACTCCGATGTCAACTTAAATACCCATTTAATGTACTACTTAATTGTATTATAGTTATGGATATAAATTATATTTCTAATAGAATTCCGTAATTCGCATATTTAATGTACAGTGAAATGTTAATCAGAGTCATGCAAAAGGGATTTATGACTGATATTATTTATGACGAGAAAAAAGGCAGAAAGTACTCAGGCAGATACTAGACCGTACGGTTGTAATGTGCAGACAACTATATTTAGATTGATGTAAATAAATATGAAAAATAAAAACGTGCAAATAAAATTGTTTAAATACAATAGATATAAAATATTTCTGAGTGGTTTTGGCTCCTATATATTTTCCTTTCATAAATTGCTTTCATTATTCACTTACTTCATAGACAATGTTTATTCTTTTTGCGCCGAAAACCAAAACATTGTCGGCATCTCTTCAAGACTTAAAAGACAAAATCAATTAGTTTCTTTTAATGCAGGTAGAATTAATTTTTATTGAGAGTATTTTGAATATTAGAAATTTTACCAAACATAACGAAAATCGCCGCTTATAAATTGGTCGAATTCCCAACACGGTGACCTCCCCGCTCGAAAACACGCAAAGGATCTGAAATAATAGCCGTTTCGCTAGTGTATCTCTAAAGTACTAGAAAATTGACGAAAATCAACTGAGAAAAATCCAATCATGTGGCTTTTTAAGACCAATTTCTTTAAAATACATAAGTTTAATTACTTACGATTTTATAATTGACACTTACGACAAAGAAACAAAAGGGCGACTTCCGAAAATTAGAGTACAAAATATCTTACTTAGCTTGAGCGACTCACATCTGGTTACTAATTACTTCTAACAAACATTAATAAAATTATTTTAATTCGTTTTTTGCTAATGGGAAAAATAGAAATTGAAATATCGTTTCAAAAAAATCTTTAATTTTTGCAAGGAAGTTAAACGCAACTTCGGAATATGATTGAATGGTTTGGCAGACATATTAAAATTGACATATTAAAAGTGACAAATTTAAAATGCAAACAAAAAGTAAATCGGTTTGGCTTTAATAAACTAGATTGATTACAGGGTGAATATGTTAATTGCATATTATCAGGTCTCAAAAAACAAAAAACAAGAAGACTGCTAATGCAAAGTATTAATAAAAATTAAATTCTAAATTTCTTTTGAAAAATGTTTGCACTCAAGTAGTTAACAGCACAGGATGTCAATTAAAGAATCTCAAGTATGACTTACCAATTGTGGCTTCGGAGAGGCAAGAGAGCACAGTAGTGACGAGTGGACGTCAACCGCACTCCGTCGATTGTCGTCGATGATCTCCTGGTAGACTCACAGAAAACTTATAGAAATTTATCTTGCGATCCTCTGAAGTGTCAATCCATTCGCAAAAGAAGTTTAAACTTTTAATATTCGCTTGTGGAACACTTAGAAAAATGACACAATACAACACAGACACATCACGTACTACATCGAAGAACACAGACACATCGACAACGAATGCTATAGTATGATTTGAGTTTGTGGAAAGTTACGTTCAGTTTTTTTGTTCATGATAGCACTATTTCTCTAAAGTCACACCACCATGAGTCTTTCCGTGGTCTCGGCGTGCACTCCACAACGCAAAGTCGTGTCCTTAGGGTTCGTAATGGCAAGAAACGGCGAAGGCGGCGAGAGGCCGTCGGCTTATCCGCCTGCGGTCATTTGTCTTGGAGGAATCGCCCTAGGGGCGTCCGTGCCCTGCGCCCTCGGGCCCTTGGCTGGGCCTCCGCAGAGGGCGGGCGGCGGGCGGCGACTGCGGCGGCGGCGGCGGCGGCGGCCGCACGCGGAAGACTCCCGCCCGGCGACGCCGCGCACGCGCCGAAGGGGCTGGCCGCCCGCGCACGCGCCCCGCCCCCTTGCCTTCGCACCGCCCGACCGCCGGCGGCGCCCGCGAGGGGGCGTGGTGCGCTGGCAGGCGCATCCGCCTTGCACCGTGAGGCCGAGTTCGATCCCCGGACGGCTCGGGTGGGACTCGTGGGAGATACAGCGAACACTTGAATGGTTTTCTCAGAGTTCTCCCGTTTCCTTTCCCGTTCATTTCATCCCTTCTCCGTTATCATTATGGCTATCATCGGGAGGGGGGGGCTCGTTCGTTGGGCTGCTCTTGGCCCGGCCCGCGGCCCACCCCCTTGCACCGGCGCCGCAGGGGGCAGCGCCGGGGGCGAAAGGGGGCGTGGCCAGCGCGTCCCGTCCAGCGCCGAGGCACGAGTTCGATCCTCGCTCCGCTCGTGTTGAATTTGTGCTGGGCTTAGCGAACTCTCGCGATGTTTTTTTTAGGATTTTTCCGTTACCCTTACCTCTTCTTCTACCTTTCTTCCATTAATACTAACGCTAGCGTGTTCTCATTACGTAATCAGTAATCTGCCTGAATGACCTTAGTTGTTAAACAGTCTCACGACCAAAACTCAAGAAACAAATACACACTTACATTAAGAGACAAATTCATTCGTCGTCCGACAGTAGTGGTGAGAGGCAGTCAGAGCTCTACTGTGCGACCCTGTCAGATCTGTTGCGATAAAAGTGTTACTTTCTAGTTCGCCACTCCATTACCAGACCGAACGGAAGCCACGCGTCGCATCGCGACAATCGAGTGAAGCGAACTATACAAGTGCTAGCGATAAATAATTCATCGAAATCATTCCGGAGAGTGCGACTCTGTATAAATTAGTGAAGTGAATGGCATGCAGCTATGACCCTCAACAAGTAAGTGCTGCTTTGTTTGTTCTTAACAATAATGGGAACTAGTCAGCTACAATGGAAACTTTCATCTCAGATAACCCAAATCAATTCTCCTAAGACGAAATGGAGGAGACGTTGAATAATATCAAACAACACAACACCTTTGACACTGATGGCAAAGAACCGACTCAACTCATCCAACCCCCAATTGTCAGACTCCAGAAAAAGGTCAGTGATATTGAGCGAGAACCCAAAACATGCAGTAGCAATCACGATAGTTACAGTGATAAAACACAAAATCTGACTCTCAATTAATGTGCCGGTAAAAAACAGGTTTGGATCTCTAAGTGAACTTGATAAGCAAGCAACCGAAAATAGATTTACTCATATCAACGACCTTCGTAGTAATCAAACTGAAAACTCCAGTAAAATACCATAAATCATAGTATTAGACATCACCAATATTTATGAATTCATCAAAAAACTTCAATCTAATGTCACCTCAAACTTCATTGCAGATTAAAAAAACAATAAAATAAAAACAAGTGCAAACTCATGTACGAACTTCCAAAATTTAATCAAGTATCTAATTAACACTCATCGACGTTTTCATTCCTTTAAAGACCCAATAAATAAAAATGTATCTGTAGTGTTCAAGAACGGCAAAAAATCTATTACTGAAGAAGAAATATATGAAGAAAAAAAACAACGCTTTCCTTCACTGATAAAAACCACCAGACTTCATAAAGAAAACAGACATAAACCAGTAGTAACAGTTATTTTTTCAGGACAAGATCCAATAGACAATATTCTAGTCATTAGCAAATATCTAACTATACAGTAAATGCAGAAGCAAGGAAAATACCCAAGGTTCCATACTATGACAGCGGTTTCTGTATTATGGCCATACAAAGAATAATTGCAACTACTCAATTAGCTGCACTTTTTGTTCCGGTAATCACTACTCGGTAACTTGTCCTAATCGTAATTAAGAACCAGATTGTCGCAACTGCCAAGGCAGCCACGTGACCAATAATCGAGAATCCAGCTGCCCTTACCTAAAATAATACATTGACAAAAGAAAACCTATCAACGAAACCAACCTCCAAAATTGAAATCAAAGATCTTTCCGCCAACCCACACTATTAGCATCTAACACCCATTTCTCTTTTCTTCCCCAAGCACCAATTTTCAACAACTTCACCCATATTAGTAGTACCACATCCCAGGCCCGCCCAAATCCTATCAACAATTCAAATTCAACCACCCTTTCCCAAGGATCACACCAAAACTATCCCATTATAAATACAATAATTAATACAAAAACTTCATATATAATAAATTCCATAAATACACTTCTACCCACCATAATCAACTCAATTCGAAATTAATTTTCCGCATACATTAACGGAAATAATGGCAACACAACACATTAAAGATTTTACTCTCGCCAATTGAAATGCTGTTTAACAAATAAAAACATAGAATAAATACACTTACTAAATTCACACATATCAGATAAAATTTGCATTACAGAAACGCACTTAAAGGAAAAAATAAATTCCACACTACTCGATTTACAGAGCCGACATAAACCTAAACAAACGAGAAGAGTGCTAGTAGCCATCAATAAAAATATTCACCATCACCCAACAATTCCCCCTTATACTGGTTATATAGAAACTGTGGCCATTAAATTAGAATTAAAAATAAAATGTAGACAGTAATTGCAGCATATAATCCTCCAAATCATAAAATAAACCTCGATAACACTAGTAAACTATTCTAACGTAATAACATCATACGTCTAGGGAACCTAAATGCCAAAAATACCAACTAACGATGTTCGAACCTCCAACGGTAATGAGAAAATATTAGCTCATGTACTAAATCGCACTATTCTCAAATTAATTTCACCTCCAGATCCCACAAATGATCCACATGATCGCTTAAGAATTCCCGATATTCTCGGAATTACCAACACTAAAATTCAACTACACATTACTACATTATTCGAAATAGACTCATATCACATTCCGAACTTAATAACCACACAACAAATACCAACTTCACACGCCGAGTACCAAATCCAAATACGTTAAAAGTTGACTGGAAAATATTCCAAACGTTTAGTTCAACAATATCTGAATTTACTCCAACCTACTAGAAATAGAGCTATCAGTCAACAAACTAACCACCATAATTCATACCACAGTTAAAGAGACCGAATTAAAACAAAACACTACCAACAAAGATAAACAATATAAACATCCCCCAGAATTAGTAAATCTAATACAAATTAAAAAGAAACTCACAGACTATGGTCACAACTAAGAACTAAGCTAAAACCAGAGCTAAAACTAGAACTTAACATACGTATAAACATTGTACGTAAATCACAAATTCATCAATCAAAAATGTCCACGATCAGCATTTACAAACATTAACCCAATCACTAAACACTAACAACAAATTCTTTTAGCAATTAACAAACAAAATGTTAAGAAAAAAGAATACCATTCCCCCTCTAGACATCCCACAGGAAACATGTACACACCTGCTCAGGAAGAGCTACCTAATTACTCTGCATCCACATCGACCCAGAATAATACTCAATTGCTCCCTAGTCATCTCACAATCAGCAAAACAGTAAACACAGACAGATATATGGCCCTCATTAAAAAAGTACACTACACATCATCCCTAAAACCATAAACTCACTGCCTGTCAAGAAAGGTCCTGGTCATGATAAAATCAACAATTTAATACTAAAAACCTTCCCCAAACAGCCATTGCATATTTCACCAATATCTTCAACTGATGCCTCAGACTTGGTTTCTTTCTGCAAGTATGGAAACATGCAACAATTCTTGCAATACAAAAACCAAACAGGAATGCATCCCTAACCAACAGTTACTGACCAATAAGTGTGCTTCCCACTCTATCTAAATTATTAGAAAAATAATATTAAAACAATATGTAATACGACATAAAATTTTGTTGTTTGAGGCGTTGTTGGAAGATATTTATTACTCGTAAATGAGTGTACCATAATAATGAAACTCAGAAAGAATATTAATGCAGAGAGGGACAAATATGTAGGTAATACACATGATGGGAATTTCCTTTTTTCCGTCTCTGCCTTTATTTTGAGATGTCATTGTTTGTCCAAACCAGACCTCCAACAGAGGCAACACCTTCACGTGCTTCGGTGACAAATAAGCATTCCGATAGCTTCTTCCGTGACGTCATTCGCGCCGCTTCGCCCCATCCCTTCACGTCTCAGGCGTTCCGCCTGTGTTCAGATGCAGCCGATGTCCCCGGATTCATCCCGTCGACATATCCCTCTTTCGAGCACCTGCTCGCGGCATCGACACGTGTGTCACTAGGCTTCCAGTCTCACTATGGCTGCGCCCCCTCTCTGTCAGCCACGTAGCAACGCATGTCTCATTTGAATTATCGAAATTTCCGAGAGCAAACAGAGAATGCAAATGCGTCATTACCACAATAAATCAAGTAACATACATGACATTTTTAATCAAATGAAGTGTACATCCTGTTGAATTGCCGCCCATAACGTTTGCAATTTTTATATTTGCACAACTTTCGATATTCAATATTACAATACATCAGACTTTTCAAAAATTAAAATTTTATATGGAAAAATGCAGGTAATGGTAAACCCATATATAACACAACTGGCTCATAATTTCGCCTCAGATATATTGTCAAACTGTCTTTTCTGCAATATTTAAAATATAAAGTATTGATTTGTATTACATTTTAAAATTCATCTGTTGCATTAATGATTAATGATCTATTCCTTATTTCATGTAATATTTGAGTTCCTTAATGTTATTTTGAATCTGGGAAAGTTTTGATGGTATTGTTTCTATTGACCTGTCTCTGAAAATTCGGTAATTGATCTCCACATTTCCAACAGTACTGTGTATTTTATAATTTAGCTCCATATGGACGCCTACTGTTAAATGCAAGAACACTGTCGCAAATGTATTAAACTCTTGAAATACTTTTCAAAACATGTTTTGTTTTAACTTGTTCTACCCTTAACTAACATGACTTCTGCTTACTACTAATAAAACAGGTGTGTTATAATAATAAAATAATAAAAACGAGGAATAATAAGTAGTATTTATCAACAGATCAGAAAGTAGCTGAGGAACTGTTGTATAATTTTGATAGGATATAAAAATAATAATTTTGATAGTACACTCACTAGAATTGAGAAATGATGTTGTCGTACATATATTTCTCGCATCGGTCGGTATTTTTCAAGCATCAATACACACACATCAAAGACAGGTATGAAAAACATCATTAGATAAATCATTGTCATTTTTTCAGAGCAACATATCAAGAAAACTTAATTTTGTGCTGTTAGCTGCTGGAGAAATAGAGCCTTCAAAAATGTAATATTAATAATAATAGTAATTATTATTATTATTATTATTATTATTATTATTATTATCATTATTATTTTCAAAAATATTGTCATGTCTTATTGGAGAAGTATATATAGTTTTCTACGGATCGTGCGTTACTATACCTGTCATGTACACTAGGATGGTGTTTTAGTCAATGTTAACAATGTTTTTGTTTAAACCACTCTCAAATTGTTACTTACCGTCATGCACAATGAACAAATTGTAGATGTTTCCATTCATGATGGGTTGTCAAGAAAATACACTGAAAACCGTTTTCTCATTCTTACGAATAAAATAAGTAGTTTTAGAAAGCCAGTTCTAGCTCTTGCGGCCGTGATTGCGGCGGTGGCGGCATCGGAAGGGCGCCCTTAACCTCGAAATCTCAGACATTATGTACCTCATTCTCGCAAGCTTATAGATCTTTGTTATTCCCTGGACATGCCGTTTCTTTCCTTCGTTTCTTTCTTCCTTCATTGCCCCCAACAACTGCAGTTTACAGCTACGGCTTTCTTCGCGTTGCAGATCGCAACAAATGACGCCCCCGTCCCTTCGGGCGGGCTGCCAACATTTCTTCCGACATCCACAAAAGCAAGGCCTCAGTGCGAGCGAGGAACTTTTGAATGCCTCCGCCGAAAAAAATGTTAGATTTGTTACAACTCGCAGCGTGTTTCAAGAGCAAAGACTTCAAAACTTGCTAGTCCAACACCTGGAGCAGCTCCGTGCAAATCGTCTTTCGTCGAGTCGGCGCAGTTCGCGCGACCTGAAAGAGAAATATATACAAGGGTGCAAAAAACTTCAGAAGAGTTCCACTGTATGCTACTAAGTTTCTGGTGATACCAAAAACGTGCGCTTTTCTGGAAAGATTCATATCGTGTTGATTCGCTTTGAGAATAAATATCACGTCATGGAACATAAATGATGCGTTTATTTCAAAAATATTGTTTTTGTGGAAACAGTGAATTAAAAATAAATGAACAAGGGCATACACTTTCTGAATGCGAATTATTCATTTCAGAAATGAGTTGAATTAAAAGCGCCTCTAATTTACACTCGGATACTTAATTATTTTGAAAATTCTGGCGCAAAACCTGGTATGGTCATTAGTCTCGTTAGTGTAGCACATGTAAGTGTAACACATGTCCTTCGAAGTAGCGGTGTTCCTGCCCTGCTGGAACGTTGGATCCGGTCCTCAGAATGACCTTCAGATCGGCTTGTCCGCTTTACCCCATTGTGGTTTCTTTGCCAGCTCTAAGCTCCCGACATAAGTGAAATTGTCGTGCATGTAATTGAATATTATCTTATTATGTAATAGTGTATATGTGTAAGAGGAGAGCAGTGGGCAAATGGTGTTGTAAGCTTCCGCGACCAGAGTCATGATCTGGGCTGACCGGGTGGCGCGGCCTCGAAGGCTGAGGTGCCGACGTTCCGACCAACAAATCGCGATCTTCGCCAAGACTGGTCGTGACCTGTTTGTTAGGGAACTGCTCCAGCATTCGCCTGATACTATTCAGAGAAATCACGGATTACTACCGACCAGAGCAGCCGGTCATTAGAATTCCCCTCCAGACAGCGGCTGAAAACGACCAAGTTATCTAACAAGAGTCAAAAATCCGCAAAATTGGTATTTCTCTTGTTTTACTCTTGTCTCCAATGATCTTCTCTCGCTCGAGGGAATGTCTATTGTATTTGCAAGGTAAACCAATGGAGTTATAGTTGTTTAGAGAGACTGATCCACTGGAATGTAGAACAGTGTGAATACGTGAATATCTAGTAAATGTCAAACATTTATGGCAACCTTCCACTTCGGTCATTCCGTTTACTTTGTAGATCACAATTTGCGATTACGTTTGCATTTCACTTCCGATTCGCGATTCGAACCCTCGTGACTATCTCTTTGAAATTTGTACAAGAACCAGATACTGACCACTTTTTGCGAAAATGTTATTTGTGCATTAACACGAAGCCCGTCCTGCCCTCTCTCAGCACACATTGTAATTTTTGACAATAAGTTCTTAATCCCCTCAGAAAACGTTGATGAAATTTTATTTTCTACTCTCTGAGGGCAAGAATCACGAAATAGCCGAAATTATTCACTTCGTGCACTCAGACCTGAGCTGAATGAAAAATGAAGAGCAACGAAAAATAAATACTTAAAAAAGGAAAATGACTGTGAAATCTATTACGTGCGTCAAATATGTGTTTACAGCATGGGTTTCTATTCATGTCCGAATTTCAAGACCTAATGTCATAAAATGTATATGTAGACGACACTAGAGAGAAGAAAGGTTTACATGAATCTGTATCAATTCTTAAACAATATATAGACATACATGCTTTAAAATTTTAAAACTGTATTTATTTAGTGATAACTGGGCTTTTTAAAGTCACTTACTTTACCGGACTTTTTTTTCAAATACATCACTTTCCTAACCTTTGATATTATTTTCCTCAAATTGAGCCTTTTTTCAAATTGAGAAAATAAAATGGAAAAGGGAATAAGTCTTTGTCCCAGAATAATGGTATGATATAGTAGCATCAAATTTTCAGTTGTTAGAATGGATTAGGATGGATTAGGATATGTTACTAATTTACAAATACCACCTACAATCATTCTTTAAGAATGCCACAGAGCCTTTAAGAATTACTAGATATCGAAATTCCATTTAAGAATGGATATATGTGTGTGTTTTTGTTGAGCTTATTGATATTAAGAACAAAAATTACAATTACAATTTGTTCAGTTGTCTTTCGACAACTAAATCATTAAAGAAAGATATTTTTGCTTTAATTAAATCTGTTCATTAGTTTTAAATAAGGCTATGAATAATATTTGTAAAATTTGAATTTTACAAAAAATTATGACTGAGCTGTGATAATTCAAAGATAGGCGAATGCGGTATAAATAGTTCCACGTAAGCATTATTAAGGGCGGGAAAGTATGTACTGTAGCCCCACCAGCTGTATACATGAAACAACATCAGCGCATAATTACTCATTTTTATAATTCGAAATCAATCTCCAAGATTAAAAAAGTTTTTTTACAACTAATCAAGAGAAGAAGTACAAATATCCAGCGATGTAATAAGCGGTTGCAATACACCGCAACCGCTTTTCCAAAACAGAGATGACTACCATTGTTCACTTCTCTCGCGAACACGTTTTGCATTTGCCACGAAGCGTCGCCATCATTTAGCACAATTACTCAAAATTAAACCTGGAATTAAGCTGCTCCACATAATTTCATTGTTAATGAAACAAACAGCCCCTGCTGACGGCCTGCGGGGGCAGTGCAAAGTAATGAAGATATCGTCATGACAAGAGTTTTAATGAAAAGCTTTATATTCCGGACTATCTCTTCTCTTTTAAAGGATAATAACTCATAAATATATTAACGTAAGCCTGGAGTTTTGTGCTCTAGGATGAAAGAACGTTGTCACTGAAACTCCATTTTCAGAATTAGAATTTTGATTTCTTATTTACATATGACTCGTGCAATCAAGTAAGTTCACTATGAAGTAGAGTTAGTCTTAGAATGATATCATTTTGCAAAGTTTATTTACTCTTCGCATCCTCTTATTTCTTGCACACACAAAGATGAGTTTTTTTAAAAATATTGAGCATGAGCCTGAGCCCTTCAGCAGGTCTACACACTTCAGTGGTAGGAATGTTCAAAATAGTGTAACCCCCCAAAGGGTATCAGATGCAGACATGTAACTACGTAATTTACCTCCCCTGTGAGTGATGCAGTTTGCCTGCCTACTTTGAAATTTTGGGGAGGTGATTTTGGCAGAAAGGCCTTCCCATGCGGTATAAATAAAAGACGTGTATTCGAAAATATTAGTTTACTAAATTGAAAATAAAAAATGATAAATGACGGATCACAAAATGTATAATGAAATGATTGCTAGTGCACTTACGAACTCTATTTCACTTAAATGTCAGTTCTTAGGTGGTGCAATGGCCTTTTATCCACCCCATTCTCTTTTGTGGGACCAGTGAATTTTGGCGCTTAGCATTGTCTGTAGACTTGAGCCATCCAGTCAGCGACCGGTATTTTTTAAAATTACTTATATTCTGGATGAGTTAACAACGGTCAGTTGATGTTCGACTCTAAATTTGTATTGATGAGCTTACAATCAAACTTAATGTAATTTTCAACTATCATTAAATTATATTTGTCGAAGGGACTCACAGAACACCTCAATTGGTTTGTTCTATATTGCTGAATATGTTCAAGAATGCAAATAAAGGATATCTATTTTTTATTCGAGTTTGACGTTCTGTGTATTTACTTACTTAGATATTTCTGCTTGACCAACTGCATGTTGGTCAATGTGCAGGTTGGTTCAAGTGCAAAGTCATTGGTGAGATTAGCAATGTGAAGTTGATTGCTTGATCTTTAATTCGTGTGTAGTTTGCTTGATAGAGATGAATCCGAGGGCTTGAGACCGGTACCCGGAGAGGCGTCGTTGGCGACGCGCCCAAGTGTCAAATTTAAGCGGTCCAGGTGGAAGAATTCATTTTTGCAGTAATCCAAAGGCGATAATATTTCAACATACTGATTAGTAGTATGTCCATAGTATCGACAGATGGGCGATATTTCCGATAAAATCGAAAGAGAGAGAGAGAGGGAGAGAGAGAGAGAGAGAAGAGAGAGAGGAGAGAGAGAGAGAGAGAGAGAGAGAGAGAGCGGTGATTCATGTCTGAAGTTGCTGAAACTTCGCACGGCTGCGGGGGGTTTCTTGTGCAGAGCAGGTGCTCTGTCCAGCGGCAGCGCCCCATTGGGTGCAACGAGCTACAATATACTACACAGAGTGGCTGCCTGTATAGTTGCAGAGCTTTTGGTGGAGGCTCGCCGAATGATTTTTTAAGTCAAAACATACGGGTGACAGTGTAACCGTCCGAAATCAGCGCCAAACGTAACGCTAGAATACTTTGTTTTTCAGAGGGCTCTGCTTCAATTTGCTTCAATGATGGAGGCGCTTCAATCACTGTGTAGTATATTCTAGCTCATTGATTGGGTGATATCAATAAAAATGAGCCGTTAGCTCTTTCTCGAGTTTTCAAAGCAATTGCTTCAAGTAATATGAATAAAGGACTTGAGTAATTGCTCCTATCCTGAGCAATGTTACGGACTATAAGACGCTACGGACTATAAGACGTTCTTTAAGTTCTAAGCAATATTTTAAAAAAAACATGTTTACCATTTTTATTATTGGATTGCAAAACCAGACTAAGAAATCTTAGTTTAATAAAATCGCGTTCTGGGTTTGTGATGGAGGGACGGAAGGAATGTTAGCAAACTTTCGAATCCCTACTACGCATGTTCGTTGCATCGATGCACTGCTGCTGCCGTTGAATCCATTGTTGCCAGACAGAGATAGGATTTCTGCAGCATGGCATGTATGGCCATTTTTAAGACTGGACAGAGTTTTAAATCAAACGCCGGACATTTTAAAGTTAATTTCGAGTATAAGACGCACCTGAATTTTGAAGTCACGTTTTCTAAGAAAAACGTGGGCCTTATAGTCCTTAAAGGACGGTAGTAGTTCCTACTTGTAATCGTGAAAAATTGCTCTGCGGCACTTATTTTTATTCATAGAGCCCATTGTCTGGTCCGGTCATTGAGGTAGCGTAGGAGAGGGCAAAAACAGCGGCGAAACGCGATGAATGCGTAATGAAGACTCACGCTTAAGCTCGCGAGTACTCCATTCACTTAACCCTTATCCGGGCAACCGGAATCCACGTGACCCAGAAGCAAAATTTTTAATAGTTTACGTGAAATCTATCGAATGTGTTAGGATAGGTTTTTGTGACTGTTGGGTATAGTATTCTTTTAATGTTCCCGCAACCAGTTTACTAAAGCGTTGCTGAATAATAAATTTAAAAAGTCTTCATGTTTTTCCAGCCGTAACCGGGCTCGACGAGACGGTACTGGATTCGGCGGCTCTTTAATCGAACGTTTTCGTAATGGCGGTACTCAGTTACACTTTACATTAGACTCCATCAAACTGTACATTGCCTTCGGCAATCTTAAATCTGTGTGTCGGTGCGATTATGGAGTGTCCAGTGTGTAAAGGCCCATTCATAATGCAAACAAAAACATATGCATGAAGTTAGCATAATGTTAGCGTCCATAAGC
Source organism: Gryllus bimaculatus (assembly GCA_017312745.1). Classification (NCBI taxonomy): domain Eukaryota; kingdom Metazoa; phylum Arthropoda; class Insecta; order Orthoptera; family Gryllidae; genus Gryllus; species Gryllus bimaculatus. The sequence goes on along the minus strand of BOPP01000235.1, from coordinate 741,094 downwards.
GGACTCATTCACAATGCGTTCGCATAAGCATAACACGTAAGACTGACGTAAAAGCTTACACGCTTCAAGCTTCTGCGTTTATGCATAAGTAAGACAAGAAATGAACCTATCACAATACGTTAACTCAAAATGGAGAATCGAAACAGGATGGAAATCGGTAGACAAACTAACACCACGTAGGTCGTGGACACAGTTGTTACCTCGAAATCGAATCTCACATCCAACAAATGGTCAACTAGAATGTCTCACAGCCAATAGAAACTCCTATTTTGCCTACGTTTATCTTAGGAATTGTCTATCACTTACGTTAAAGTTTACGTCTGTGCTTATGATTGCAATTGTGTTGAGAATGGGATTTTAGTCTTCCATTCGGACTCTACACCGGCGCGTGTTGTACGGCATTCGCCGTCGCGGTCGACCGTTGGATGCTGGCCACGTGAGCCGCTGCCTTCCATTTGCTGCCGTTTGTGAGCACGTGACCATTTCTGCGGTTCCGTTTCGGTGCTGCATACGCGCCCTGTTATCGCTGGACCCAGTGGGAGCCTGCTACCCGACATCGACCCTGCTATGCAACGCAGAGGTCTACACTTCACACCACCTGCGTCTGAAAGGTGCAAGTTGTGACTGCGTCATGCAGGTGGAACTGAACAATTACAAGTCACAAGAAAACAAGAGACGATTTGTTTACTCACCTTCATCGACATTTGTTTTCATGCTCCTATTTCTTTTCTATTAATAATTTATTGACTTTATCAATTTTTATTGGTAACTTTTATATTTAAACTTTAGTAAATAAATAGTATGTGCAATGTTAATCTTATAATTTCAATGTTTCTTCAGTGAAAATCCGTTTCCATTTTTGGCCAGCGTCTTCCCTCTCTCCCGGGCAACTCGCGGTCCTACACGGCCTACAAATTCCTTTGTACAGAGAAGG
>BOPP01000235.1:712797-723710 GCA_017312745.1 Gryllus bimaculatus | reverse complement strand
GCCCCGCCCCACGCCGCCCGCGCCGGAGAGCACGAGTCACTGGAGCAGGGCGCCGAGCGACATTGAAAAACTGGCGAAATTAATGTGAAGGTGTAGCAGAACGAATACAAGAATATGTCATTCAGCTGGGACAAAAATACTCCACCGACTTTTCTTCACTTAGTTGGACGTTTGTTTGTGATGTAATTTTGCTGAGAAACTCTTCTTTTATGGACAGAAAATTATTGACTCTCTCGAACTTCTGAAAAGTTCAGAAGCTAGTGCTTCAAATGAGTTGAAGGGCTGATGACATTTGTAAGTATTGCCGAAACAAAAATCTTTTCTTTTTTAAGGTCGATTTTTAACTGCTACGTCATGTAGGGACCACATTCAATGTTTACATTGGGGTAGCTGTAGGACGAGACTCTAATCGGGACGAGATTCTAACTTGCCTTCGGACCCAGGCAGCCACGGACCTCAACAACGTCCGCTTACCAAACCGGCAAAAGGCATTTAATTTCGGATATAGACGGTGAAGAATGAAAATGTGCAAACTGAAATTGTGCAAATTGGGGAGACACTTACGACATCTCTATATCGCGCGTTTGCGCCTAACGTTTCAAGACGGCTTTCAGAAATGCAGTGATCTCGCTGTTTGGAAATGAAACAAGTCCAATAACTGCACTCAGAGCCCTTTGAGTTTTTGAAGTCAAAAAGGTAAGGGAATTATTTATTTCTATTATCATGAAGACCTCGCTCGTGTTTTGTTTTTTACCTGAAACTATTCACTCTATATTAAGGTGTAGGGGAACGTTTTTACTATTTTTGCTCGCTTAAAAAAGTAAATTAATTACTTCTTGTCTTTTTAAGTAACATTCTTCTCGTTTAAATAGAAACAAAACAATCCTGAGAGCAGAATGGTATATTTGAAATTATTCTGGAACAGATATAAAGGCTTACTAAGAGACATTTGTTTATGCTAAGAAGTAGGAATTAAATGACTACTCTACTTTCGATTTTTGTTTAAAAGTGAGTTCAAAAAAATATTAAAGAAATGCCTCACAATCCAATTTAAGCACCGATTAAGGATCATCACAATTAAGGACAAAATTCAATTAACACATTCCTAATATTTTGTTAGTAATTGAAGGATGATAGTTAAATATTACAAAAATGCAAACGCACCTTTACAAACATGCGTGATTTCTACTACACACAAACGTGATTTCAGAAAAAAGCGACAAAAGTTACGTTTTACTGATTTCTCCACCAAATAATGAATTTGGGCACAATTGTTTTAAAGCATAATTCCTAAACTATTAGACGGATTGAAGACTGGTTTGATGCATTCAATTTCTAGTCGAGAGTACTACTCACATATGTGATTTCAGAAATATACGACAAAAGTTAATTTTACTGATTTTTCCACCAAAATTATGAAATCGGGCACAATTGTTTTAAAGCGTAATTTATAAATTATTACATGGATTGAAGTCTGGTTTGCTGCATTCAATTTCTAGTAGAGAGTACTACTTACATATGTGATTTCAGAAAGATGCGACAAAAGTTAATTTTTACTGATTTTTTCACAAAAATTATGAATTCAAGCACAATTGTTCTAAAGCGTAATTCCTAAACTATTAGACGGATTGAAGTCTGGTTTGCTCCATTCAATTTCTCGTTGAGAGTACTACTCACATACGTGTTTTCAGAAAGAAGCGGCAGAAGTTACTTTTTTCTGATTGTTTCAGCAAAATTATAAAATCGGGCACAATTGTTTGTTTTTTTCACGCTTTATTCCTGTTGCAATTTCTATACTTAAATAAAAACCTGTGAAAATTCTTTCAGATTCGATCATAAATGTTTCATAAATGTTTGATGAGGTCCATGCCGGGCGATCTGCGTGGTCACATCATTCGCTGGTATTCTTCAGGATGTTCTTGAAATCAAATTACGTTTAATTGCTGTCCCGTGACATGGGGCTTTGCCATCCATAAAAATGCCATCGTTGTTTTATAACATGAAGTCTATAAATGACTGCAGATAGTATCCAAGTATCTTAACATAACCACTTCCTTTCCATGATTGATGCATTTGAACCAAAGAACCCAGTTATTCAATGTAAAACTGCCACATCATTATGAAGCCACCACTACTTAGCACAGTGCCTTGTTGCCAACTTGGGTGCATGGCTTCATGGGGTCTTCTCCGCACTCTTTCTCTACCATCAGCTCTTAGCCTCCGACATCGGGTCTCACCTGACGTATCGTGTTTTTCCCGTCGTCTAATGTTCAATCGATTTGGTCACAATTAGAGGAGAGGCGCTGCATGCGATTTGTGCTGCTAACAAAGGCACTCGAGTCGATCTTCTGCTGCCACAGACCATTAAAGCTAAATTTCGCCGTCCTATTCTAACGGATACGTTCGTCGTATGCCCCACATGGATTTCTGCAGGTATTTCACGCAGTGTCACTTGTCTATTTGCTTTGTGATATCTGTACTCAAACGCCGCAGCTCTCTGTAAAGCCACTTGCGTTGTCCGAGGTAAGAAATTATGACCGAAATTAGGTAATCTCGGCACACTCTCCACACTTCGGATCTCGGGATATTAAATTACCTAACAATTTCCGAAATGGAATTACCTAAGCTTCTAGCTCAACCACCATTCCGGATTCAAAGTCTGATAATTCACGACGTCCGGCCATTATGAAAGTTCTTCCAATGCACAGCCCTTATATACCTTTTGTACGCGCTACTACTGCCATCTGTACATTTACGTATTGCTATAATATTACTTTTTTCACCTCAATGTAGAAGCCAAAAAATAGTATAGCAAAAGAATTGAGTAACACAATTGCATGAAAGTTAAATGAATCTTAAATTATAAACCAATAAAACAGGAATTGAGCGTCAATAAACGCCTAACACGCTCAACTATCAATATGGTAGATATAGTAAAACTATTTTAATAGGGAAGAAAAGTTTTTGTATCCCCTCAACAATGCGATCTCTAATATTCAGAAGTAAAAATGGTATTTAGAGCTGTAATTGACCACCATTCATGCTGTCAGTGAAGACCTTTCATGCTCTATCATGAGTTACGGTTGGTGCAGAAGTTGAGGAGGTTCATGTAGTTTTATTCCCGAAAATGTATGAAACGATTAATGGGTCACGCAATTAAGGAGCACGTCGCGAGAAAGAATGTTCATTCCTAGAATCATTTAAATATTTTAATTTTTAGGATACTGTCTACACACGTCTGTGACGTTTTCAAAATTTTCTAAAAAAATAGCTGCAATTTTTTGTTTATAGTTTTAACTCGAAAGAGAATTTATAAATGTGGTAGAGTTCTGGCTTTTCGAATTTTGATACATATTAAAAATAAATATCAACATCAAATTTTTTTGAACTTGTCCCACACCTCCAATATTAAAGCCAGTAAATTTTATCTAAATACAATTTATCTGTCAGTTTTACATCTTGAAAGTACGTGATGTTCAAAATGTTTAAAATGTGTGTGGTTATTGAGAAATGTTGATGAAAATCGTGATTTTTTTTTCTAAAATATGAGTACAATCATTTTTGTATGATAGCATCCCTATCTGTTCTTCCGGGAGAATGCGGGAAGGTAATTCATTCCGTGGAGCTAGTTGTCACCATCAGCACGTGTGATATTCATTACAAGATGCAAATTAAGCAATTAACAACACAAAGACAACTAATGTAACACTAAGAGGATTGTCGTGAGGACAACGATCTGGCACCATGAGCGGGGGGGGGGCGGAAGGACGGTAGGGGCAGAAGCGGGCCCTTCGGACCGTTCCCCCCCCATTCTCCTACAGACCTACGAGCGTGAGAGGGATCAGTGGAGAACATGACCCAGATCATCGCAAAACAATTGAGTGGTGTTACTAACAATCGCGGCCCTTTCTCCGGAAGAGCGACTTTGCGGCGGCCATCGGATGGATCGGCGACTCTGGGAATGCACGGCGGTCTGGAGAGCAGGCGAGAAGCTGCTCGCAGGGCCCTGGCAGATCGACCTGGACTAGCGCGGCGGAGGAGTGTGGGAAGGGCCAGTTTGGGCCGATCTGACCGACGGAGGAGTGGGAGGACAGTACACACGTGCTACCAGCCAAGCGGAGGCCAAGCTGTTATACAGGCCTTTTCTGATGAGACTGAGATTCTGATGATCTTTTCAAGGCGTAGCTTCGCAATTGGGCTTACGCGGGGGGGGGGCTGTCTGCGACCACGCGCCAGGAGGAACCGTTTCAGTATGCCGCGCGTTCCCACTAGTTTTCAAGATTGAAAGGACAACAAAATGTCATGTTAATTGTTATAAAATAGCATTATAAAGAAACATAATGGTGTGTTCTGTTAATCGATCCCTTTCTTAGCCCCATTCCTTGCGAATTTCTTTGAAAACATATTGCTTTACATTTCCATTAAAAAGACGTATTATACTGTCCAAAGTTCACTAAAAAGTATTAGTTTCTTGAAGAATCTTTATTAAACATCGAGTGAGATTAATCTCCCCTGAATAATGCATGAAAACAATCGAAAACGAACCGTTTTAAGGGCCCTTCAGTAACGTGTTTTGTGCACGCTCCCTTTTCATTCTGATTAGTAGCTACTGTGAATGGCCATCAATCTAATTATCAATAATTTATGGGACCCACTTAATTGAATGTTTCATTTCCAGCATTTGTGCTAATGTTGATGACTTCATGCAGATAAATGTTGAGAGTGGAGTGTTACATAATTGGTTGTTTGTTTTTTCTCTCGATTTGGCACAAAATGAACATATATTTGGACAAATGAACGCATCAATTTTTTTATAAACTTGTTTCAGTAACCTCAATCTTTTTTAATTCAAGCATAATGTTTGCGACGTTCTGTTTGCCTTAGTGCTGCACTAATTAGAATGTATATATTTTTCAGCATTTTAATAAACATTTATTGGTTGTATTATTACAATTATATAATCCAATAAACTATGAATATTATAGTATAAGCACTCTTTAATTTCCTTCTTTTATGTTGTACAAACAGTTATATACCATAAATTTGTTTAGCAAAGATAATTTTTAAAATTCTAAAAGTATGTTCAACAAGAAATTTCTTTTAGTATGCATTACAACATTGTATTATTTAAGATTTAAATTGATAAAAGTTTTGAGTGACTGTACAGACAAAAAAGAATGTCAATTCATTCTTCTTATTGAAATACTGTAATTGGACACTGCACTACGTTTCACAAATATTGATTATTAGGAGATGGTTTTAATTAAAATTGTTTTGTAAATAAATAAATAATTAGTTCAAAATTACTCTTTTGTTCACGAAGTGAGAATTCGTAATAATAGAGAACATAGTGTCACGCGTCAGCGTTGAGTGACTCAGTTGATGGGTCCCTCGGCAATTAAACTTCCTCAGGAATCCTGCGCGACAGGTGCCGAGATGAAACCCGTGAGTTATCCACTCACCCCTCCCCGGCAGTCGCAGGCCCGCTTCTTCTCTGCTCGACCCACCCGCCCCCACGCCGGCGAGCGGCGACGGCCCGGAGGCGGGGGGTGGCGTGGAGGGGCTTCTCGCGCAGGCAGTTGTTTGGAGGGGGTGCTGCTGGAGATGAGGCATCTGCGTAGACGCAACATAAGAGTTGGAGGTGGCAACGGAGTTAACTTCGAAGCGTCGGACCGCCTGAGGTAGCTCAGAGACAGCTTTCGGCGCCGCTGCAGCGTCTCTGGCCGGGAGGCCCTAGCGTTCGAGTTCAGGCGGCGATAGGTAGACGACACTATCTAGAGCGCTGAACCACTGTCTGAAGGAGAAATCTAGCGGACGGCTGCTCTGATAGGTAGGTTTTCATGGTTTCTCCGATCAACATCAGGCCAGTTGAGGAGCAGTACACTAAAAAACGGGTAACGGATCACACGCTATATTTTCTTTCGCTTCCTTGAAGTATCCTCTGCACTTACAATTACTACACTTACATACACTACACTACCACACATTTCGTGAGACTAGCCAGGACCTTAGAATTTCTCCTGAGAGGAGATATAGGAAAAGAACAAATAGTCGTTCAAAGCGTAGGTAAACGTGTAACAATTGTTCAGTAAACCGAGAATGGAACTGTGCGACAACTGCGCAAAAGTGAGGAATGGAAGAAAAGGCAAAAAGAGCGGAAGTATGCTTGAAAAAATGCATGAAGATAAATCAGTCAATGTTTATATACATTTAGGAAGACAAAGACGCATGAGGAGTGAAGTGGTAAAGGTTGAAGTATAAAATAGACGTTAAAGGTAGAAAGTGAAAGTCACTGAAAGGGATATACTGAAGAGAGTGAAGATGGATAAGTGAAAGAGAACGAAAGGGCATAGAAGTAACAGGTAATAGAACGATAATGCATTCAGTAAATTGAAAAGAGATTTGATTCGATATTTTTAAATTATCGTTCAACTGTATGTAACGATTGGGGAAGGCATAGTCTGTTCACGTTTCCTTGAACTTCAAAATCTCTTCCCCGCCCTTGTACAATAGTGAATAAACGTACCAGTAAAGTGTTGTTAACATTTCAAAATTAAAATGTTAGCTTCCGAGTAACAGTATAACTTATTTGCATGAAAAAAAGAACTACAGACTTTCTTTTATAGTACTGCTAAGAAAATATCAGCTCAATCCCTGCTATACTCCTAACACAACATACAAAAGTAGATCTCAAGGAAACGTGTCCAGAAGCAAAGCAAAGGGCCATTTCAGCATTTTCAAAGTAATAAAAGACGGAAAAATACCAAATACGAATTATACATATCGTTTCATAAGTAAAAACATAAAGGGAAAGGAGTGAGAGAGAGAAGATAAGCTTTGAAAGGGCGAAAGTGATGTTGTTTGTATAAACAATACTTGTCATAATTATTACGTTATTGGCAGTAAAGATGATCAGTTTTATAGAATAAACTCAACAATTATCATGTAATTCAATTTAGAATTTACTGGCAACATATTTCTTTGCACACAACGTTTCAAAGAAATACGCTGATAATAAAATTCAAATAAAGTCACGTGTGGATTTTAGAATTCATCACAACAATGAATATTTTGTGCCCATGGTACAAACATTCAATTTACTTAAAGTAAATAAACATAATTTTCATTGTTATAAATCTATTCATTTACCATATCAGTTGTATGTGGTTATAATAATAACAGAAATGTAAAATTCAATATGAACAAATCATTGATTGCTCATAGAAGAGATAGTGTGTTAACGTAGCCAGTAAGCCGGAGGAGTGTGACGTAAAGGCGGGGAAGCATGGAGACGGGGAGTGGAGCGAGAGCGCAGGCGAAAGGCAGGGGCAGGGGCTGCGAAGCGGTCGCCTTAATGAAACAGGCGCGGAGCGGGCTGCTCGTGAGAGACCAGTGCCGTACGGCGAGGCGCCATCTCGCGGCTGCGCTTGTCAGCTTCTGCCCCCATTCATCAGCCCCCTCCCCCCTCTCGCCTTCACACGGAGCCACACGGCAGCGCCACGAGGACGCGCCGGGCCCCTTCACGCAGCCACCGACCAGCGCCACTAAGCCTGCGAAAGGAAGGATTCGCGAGCCACCGCTTTGGACACCGGCAGTGAGCGATTCCGAGTGGTATAGCGTGAAATGGGCCTTTTCGTACTGAGTTCTGCGTGCGTTGGCGAGGAAGCGCGTCCGCGCTGCTGGTGGCGGCAGAGCGCCGTTAGGCCGCTTGTGTGAATACCCCCATTTAAGCCAATGCTGAGCTAGCAGCGCGACTTGGCAGCGCTTCCGACTGAATGTATGCCGAATAGTGAACGGCCGTTAGTCTTCACATGCGCATTTCCACCTTCACCCCCTTCACAGACACCTTCGCTTCCGGGCTGAGATGGTTCAGAGGGCAGAGCTGTTGCAACGGCAGTGTGTCTGAGAGGCAAGCTCTATCGTACGTGGCCCGACAGTGGCGGACACTATACACATATACAAGGTGCTCGAGCTTTTGTCATCGCTCGCTTACTAAAACCTATTTAACCTTTGAATCCTTTGGCGAATAAATAAACTATTATCCACTCGAAAAAGATAGCTCACTAATATTACTTTGTGTAATACCTTGATCTCATAGGTAAAGTATTTTTATATTTTATTGTAACCTAAATTACTTCAATCATATGAAATTATCATAAGAACGTCTTGAAATTCATATAACTGAAGTTAATAATAAATCAGAATTATCAAACAATATTTTCATCAGCAAGAAAAAATCCCTGAGATTATTTTTCATTTTAGGTTCGCTGTTAAAAATTCATTTTTTAATTTCTTTTCATTTTGTTCTTTCTCTAGTGAAACAATTAGAAGTTATATCTACGTGAACACGTGCATTGCTTTTTCCGAAAATATCAAGTGAACATCATATCAGTTATTGGAAAGGATTATGTGAATTAAGTATCAATAAGCAAATATCATATCACCTGTATACCATGTGTGCCAAAAATCAACCGCAGAGGTTCGTATAATTATCTTCGACATTGCATGTAAAAATTATGGCGATTATAAAGATTATCAGAGAAAAGCACACTTCAAAAATGTTTTTAAACATATTTGAATAGGAGCTTAGAGTAAAACAAAAGCATGGAAACACGGGATTGTGTGTTTTGTATTATTTGCTGTTTTTACTGTAAAACTGAACACGTTGCAGAGAAATATATTTATTTTTTGCCAGCTCATATCATGTAGATACGTATTATGTTTCGGTGCACGCTCGCTTTACACAAATATGGTATGCCATCTCTAGTAACATGCGCCTCATGTGTCCACAATAGTGAACACAGAAATGTATAAATACGTAGTGTTCTATAAGTACACAATTGAGAACTGTTTGAAATAAACAGACCGAGAAAATAGTAGCCTTAAATTCTGGGAAAAAATATCTTGTTGTGTACGCGTGTTTAATTCATAGTAGCTTGCAAATCTTTTCGGGCGCTTAGACAGCACTTTAACGGGCAAAATGTATAACAGAAATCGCGTTAGAAGGAAAGAAAAACAACGACCACTGCATTTTGTTTCCAGGGAAATATAAATATTGTTTCTTACACCTTATTATTGCGAAGGTTAAATTTTGTCTCGTCTTTTAATTAGTTACGAGTAGTGTACATTACAATACGTGGTAGGCATACTTTAAACTTTTTTCCAAGTTCCAGTTACACTCTATCTTATTGTATTAGATATGTATACGTTACTTTACTACGCAAAAACACAATAACAACATTCTTATGCTATCTTATTTGGTTTTGGTACTACGGTATTATACAATTTAATATTTATCGTTATGGATCATATCAACTAGGCATTATTTCCATAACTGTGGCGGTCTCCTAGACAGATGGGAAATAGACATCATGCCCAACGAGTCGGCCATGAGTCGAACTAAAGACGGTCCGAAGGGTACGACAAACAACTACGTCTGGCCTCCACCTCACCTGTACATCGACGAAAATAATCGATGTAACTTATTTTTTGTTGCATTAAGCGAAGAGAAGGGGATGAACAAAGCACGCGCCAGGGTGGTTAACCGAACCTCGACCAACTGTGTTACGCAACATGATGCAGGTGTTTGTGCGGTGCTCGATTTGATTTGATTTCGCCAAAACCAGCCTAAAATTGTAGGTAACGTACGGGCGGAAATATCTGCCCATGATTTATTGAGTTCTAAAATTACTACTCCGCCCTTCTATTTCTTACATTAATGGCCCTACTATATTCACCAAGACTCCTTGAATTTGAAACTTTATGGTTCACCTGATCCATCTTGTAGCTATCATCACTTCACTATACAGCGGGGCATTTAGTTTCCCATTGGCTACCTCAAGATACAAGTACAAAGAAAATAGCAATACCAGACCATTTTACCGGATGATCTATTTTGCAAATATTCTTTAGACTAGCTGAGCCTGTGTTAATATTTTGCACATTTATGCATGTGGAAGGAAACTGAAATATTATAATTTTAAAACTTTGTACCATTTTCGAACAAAAGTTATGAGAGAAGTATTTCGAACACATAAGATTAGCTTTTTATAATAATAGAAATGAGAAGATTTTTTGCATAATTGTAGTACATTATTTGTGGTACATCAGTGGTACACCAACTAGCGGGTACCTGCTGCGGTCCCTTTGTCCGTCGTCGCCGGAGGGTCGGCGAAGAGCCCTGATGATTGACATTCGAGCGCTTCTGCCGCGCCGTGGGAAGCCGCCCTAAGGGATCACCGGACTTCTTCCCCCTCCCGCATGGCTGAGGAATGCAAAGGAAACTGGTCTCGTGACCTCAACCATCAATAGAGTGAAGTCCTTCGGACGTCAAATACTCTGTCTCCTGTACACTTGTTTTTTGTCTAATGTTCTGTGAATGAAATTGAATTAAAAGAAAATATAACATTTTTACTACGAAGTTTGTAAAACTACTATAATTCACGGGCTAAAATAATTATTACAATTATTATTACTATTTTTATTAATAAGTTTTAACGAACACAAATGCAAATATGGAGTCCAGTATGTTTCTCTTAAACGCTAATCTGCGAATAAAACTGCAAAACATATGTGATTCTGGCATTATTATGACATTCAAAATGAAAACTCCTGTCTCTGTGGAACAGGAAAATCTGCTGTTAAGTCTCTAAGAAGTAATATTTCCAAATTATGCACGGTGGTGGTGTGTTGCAGGGTTTCCGGGTTTCATCTGCACACTATTTTATTTCATTTAATATATTTGTAGAAGACATAATATATAAAATTTAGGTTTCTTCGCCCATTTTGAATATAAATGATAACTTGGCCACATTGCGTACTGCTCCGTGCGCACAATAAGCTTAAAAAGAGATACAAAGTTTTCTTTTCACATTTCTCTCACTGTTCAGGCAGCGTCGAAGAAAAGTTGGGAG
>BOPP01000235.1:681976-705070 GCA_017312745.1 Gryllus bimaculatus | reverse complement strand
ATGTGAGAGGAGGGCGGGGTGAGAGAGGCATGAAAAGAGACAAGCGGAGTCGCTCTGGAAATGACCTAGCGGGGACGGTGTTTACGATTAGTTTTGTCGGGACAAAAGCTATAGCCGAGTCTCGTACATAAAGTGCGTATTTACAATTAGAGAACACTATGTCCCTCAGATCAAACTTCAGATCTGGCCTCCACCAGCACGTCGACTTCCAATGTTTCCCCAATGTCTCTGCCAGCGGGGCACCATCTATGCTCTAATCTCTCAACATGTTTGGGAGTGCAGTGCGTGCAGATGTGTGTGTGTGTGTGTGTTTGTGTGTGTAAGGTGATAAGATACGACAAAGAACTGGAAGTAAAAAGCGCGCGGTCCGTGGCCTGTTTCTTAGGGAACTACTCCAGCAATCCCCTGGTGTTGATAGGAGAAACAACGTAAAACGATCGGCCTGAGTAGCCAGCCCCTGGAATTCTCCTCCAGGTAGCGGCTGAATTTGCTCTAGCTACTTAGCTAATTCCTCCACTGTCGGAACTCGAACCTTAGGACATGCTTATCACAGACGCAGCATTGGTATATTTCTCGTCCTGAACCAACTCGGCAGATGGCAGTGTGTGGAGGTAAGTAGAGGGATTCTGTCGCGGGAGGCGGTAGAAGGAGAGATGAGCAGGGTCGCGCCGGCGACGAAATCAAGCGTGGGCAGTGGGGAGAGAGGGGCGAAGTCGAAGAGAGCGTGAGCGGTGGAACGTGAGTGAGCGAGCGAGCGAGAGAGAGATGAAGAGGGCCCGAGCTCGGGCGTTGGGCCCGAGCAGACGAGGGCGTGGGCGAGGAAAAAAAGTGAGAAGGAAGGGATGCGAGAGGATCGACGACAAAGAAGGGCGTGGGCGGGAGAGAGAGAGAGAGAGAGGTGCGGAGGGTCGAGAAGGGCGTGGGCGATGGGGCGAGCGCTGATCGAAGCCAGCGCGGCGTGGCGGAGGGTTACGAAAGCAACGAAGCAATCAGCGTAAGCGGGGGCGGGGTGGGGATCTGGGCGTTCGGCTGGTCTCCCAGTGAACAGGTGTCCTGCCACGCTGGTCCAGAGGCGCCTGGGAGGCAGAAGTGTGTGGAGCGAGAGGATCGAGTACGAAAACGAAACGGATTTATTTGTGATTCTTCCAGTGATAAATTCCGGAATATTTCGAACGCGTTGACTCTATGGGATATAGACATGAAGACTCGTGTCTGTACTGTGTCTGCCTGGACCTAATGCTCAAATACATTTATTTTACGCACACGAACATTTTTTTACAATAATTTTACGTAAACAAACGTGTTTTATGGCATTTTTCGAATGTTTTATGAAATATTTTCTGAGTCAGTGGCTCTCATGGTTGGCGGCCTCTAAACACCTGCTTGTGAGTAAACCCAGCCCTCTGATGACCTGTTTGCTAAAGATGCAAACTCCGACCTCTGGCTCTGCACTGATATCGGCTGAAAATCTTATCATGAAGCTCACTTCCCTTTGGAGCGGCTTCGGTGGCTCAGGGCATCAACTAATGTCACTGCATCGCCTACGATCGGGAAGTGCTAGGTTTCGAGTCCCAACGGCGCGACAGCATGATATTCGACACTCACTAAACACTTTTACCTGGGTCGAATTCAGCCGCTGTCTGGAGGAGAATTCTAGTCTACTACAGAGAAGGCGGCCGCCTATTCGGATTGATTGCTTTCCGTATTTTCTCTGATCAATACCAGGCGAATAGCGGAGCCACTGACCGCACGCAATCATACCCTCTTCTTCCTATTCCTATCATTACCCCTCACTTACACACACTGGCATGAACTACAGTTCCACATATGCCGAGAGAGCAGACTGGAGCTTCGAGATCACTCCGGCTAGGGCATTATCCCACTGTGGAAGATATCTGTTGAGGGAAAACACGGCTAGCCGATGTGAAGGGCGGGCGGGATCTCACCACCCAGCTGAGGAAGATCACCGCCGCCTCCCGAAGAAACCACATGCACTATACTTACGGTTCAATTAAATTAGGTGTTGACGCAGCCGAGATCGCTAATCAATCACTCAAACAACCAATCATCTCCGTCGCCCTGACGTCGTAGAGATGGAGGGGCGAAGTGCCGCGCAAGCGGTTGAAGCAGCTAACCTCGACGGTCTGCTCACTAATGTGAGGTTTTTCGGTTTGCTTTTCTGTTTTGTTTTGTTCTACACTCGTTGATGCGAAATGACGAGCATCGATGTCTGTTTGTAAAATTTGGGTTTCTTTAAAAGATATATTTTCTTCTCATCGTCCACCATTGTTTACGAAATACGTAGTATCTCTTTAAGGCACCAGTTGCTTTGCATTTGCTCATTATTTTTTATAAAGAACTTTTAGTTTCATGAAATATAAAATATGTATTGTGCTGTAGCAAATAATTTCTGGAATGAAAATGTTTTTGCGGATATTCAGTCAGTTTATAAAACAGTAACATAATTCAATTCGTGTGTGAATGGAATTTAATTTAAAATTCCGCTTAATAATGTTACCGTACGATGTGCCTTTATTAGTTTGCATTTATAACTAGGGTTTTTCATTACGATCTGCCATCAGTTTCGTATTGAATTGTTAACCTCTTCTGAATACCAGAGTTCTGTCCCGAAATTCAGATATTTTAACACCGATCGCTAGATGTGAGCTCTGGCAACAGGAAGCTTCGCGTTAATCGAAAGCCCTTCAGAAAATTCTGTCGAATCTCCATTCATTGATTTATTATTTCGTGTTTCCAGCCGCAACAACGTCTATGGACTAGCGTGTCCCGCATGTTACTTCTCGACAGATGGCGGGCTTCCTGCCCCGCTATGAAGTGCGATTTCGACTGGGAGAGTTGGCTCAGGGCGTCGATGGATGTCACTGCAGAGCTTCTGACCTCGAGTTTGTAGGGATCCAGTCCCGATGTTGGTAGATCTACAACACTAGCTATAGAGTTAGGTCCAATTCAGCTGCTTTCTGCAGTAGAATTCTTGCGGCTGATTGTTGTGATCGGTAGTTTTCCGTGGTTTCTCCGATCACACCAGGCGAATGGCGGAGCAATACCGTAAGAAACCGGCAATGGACCACACGCGGTATTTCCTTTCTCCTTCTTGTCCTATCCTCACCAATTATACACACCTACACTACCACATATGCCGGGAGACCAGCCGGAGGCTTAGAGCTTGTCCCGGCCAGGGCGGTGTCGCGCTGGTGGGAGATACCTGGTTAGGGAAACCACGACAAATCAACGTAGGTCGGCGCCGGATCTCGCCATCCAACGGGGGAATATCACCTCAACCTCCCGAATAAAAAACACGAACTACACTTACTGGACTAATGACCTCAGTCGTTGACACGCCCGCAATCATTAACAACCAAGCAATCGATTCACTGATTCATTGTCTCGTGTTTCCAGGCGCGTTTCTATCGTGTCCCGTAAGTGTAGTGCAATTTATATCTGGCGCCGACCTGCGTGTGGGCTTGCAGGCGACCTTCATCCATCGCAAGTAGCGGAACACCGCCCCAGCCGGAACAATCTGTACGCTCCACACTGATTTGCAGACATGTGTCCCGAGACATCTGTCGAGGACATCAAACCGTGGTCCATTTGTTAAGATACTTCTTCGAAATTATCCTAATATTCATCGGAGAAATTTTGGAAAAGCTACTGCCCCTTAGAATTATCCTCCAAACAGCGGTTGAATGCAACTTATTAGGCCTTTGCGTTAACCTCCACATTTCTCGTTAAGCGTTGCTTATGAGAGGCCGAAATGAGAAAAGGCACCTGAAGTGGAATTTATTAACTGCGTTTCTGCTTTCCTGGTTTTGATGGACGCCTACTTCCTACCTCCACCGATTACTTTCTGAAAGGTGAGTGTCCAGTGGCCTTCGCAAAAATTCCATTCCGCTGCGAAGCGTATATCCCAAATTAGTGTTCTGACGGCCTTGTAATATGCGAGTTTATGTGGCTTTGTCACGATGAGCTGTTAACAGTAATTGTAAATTATGGATCCAGACTGTCACGAATCATTTAGACCAAATATTTTCAATTTGGTTCTGCTACCTGGGCTAAAATGTGACAGAGGTATGATATACAGAAATCGTATTTCACATATATAAGCTTTTACATGGTCACTGTGACAGATAAAGATTGCACACACATTAGAGCCTCTACCATTTCATGATTGTATAGGTTTCTTATTTAAGAATAATGGAAATTTAAAAAAAACAACTTAATAACAGTAAAATATAGCAAAATGCAATTCTTTTGGAGAAGAATGGCTATAATGATGTGACGTGAATACAATGCAATATTGCATGTCAATCACTTCGAAGAGTCGAATTGAAGAAGGGAGAATAGTTATAATAATAATAATAGTAGTAATAATAATAATAATAATAATAATAATAATAATAATAATAATAATAAAATTTGGGGAATTAAAAATAATCAATTCTCTAATGAAACCGGAATATTTATGAAAAGCGTATTAATAGTATTGAGGTAGACGTGATCGTTAAAACTCGAGCTTACCAGGAGGTCACTGGTTCGATCACCACCAGTTGGAAAGTTGTCACAAGTGTTAAACATCGGCGAGTTTGTTACCGGAATCGAATTCATACGTTCACTCCATTGAAGAGTGTTTTCCGAAGTCACATACCAAAATTATCGCCTTGTTACGAACCATTGAAACAGATACATGACGCAATTATTTTAAATATTGCATCTTGTACACCTTTATCGTATTGTGGCCACGTCTTTCGAGACACAAACTGGTGCTGTGCAGACCGACCACAAATCGGTGCGCCGTCATAGCCTACCCATTTCTTTCCACCATGCGCTGTACTGAGTAGTCTGCGTCAGAAGGAACTTTGTCCTTGTCAAAGAGAAAACCTTTATTGCAGAATCCGACTGTACGTCAAAATGTTGTTGACGACCGGCCTCGCCGAGGTGTTTTCGGAAACTCTCGTCCGGAGCGTTTCCTCCTACTCGCGAGAAGGAGAAACGGTGTCCGCGTTCGCGCCTGTCGTCCGCGCCTGGGTAACTGTGCAAGAATTGCTGCCGCGCGGGCTGCGTCCCCGCCCGTGGCTCGACGCCCCCGGGGGGGGGGGGGCACCTTGGTGCCCTGCGGCGGTGGGGACGGTCGGGCGCCAGCGGAACGGCTAACTGAACGCACGTGCGCACCACCCTCTGCCACAAGCAAAGTCAGATGATATTTTGTAGATACAGGAGTGCTCGAAAAAACCGCATCACCTTTCTCACAGTTGTAATCTGCAATATAATTCTGAAAATAAACCCCTTGATTTGCAACAATTGAGCGAGTTAAGAAGGTAATGGAATCAACAACATCATATAAGTTACATAAAATATATGATTACCGATTTCTTTTAATATTTTATTTTTTTATTTTTGAGAGCAGATTGGATAAGAAAATTATGAAATGCCCATTTCTTTAGGTGATGCTGTCTTTTTAGCACTACGGTATGGTATGTATTTTTAAGTGACGAAAATGTTGCGTAGCTTAGGCCTCATTCACAATGCAAACATAAATGACAACGTAGCGTGGCTGCAATTTAGCCATAAAATGTTGAAATGAGTTATGAAGTGAGACCATTCACAGCGCCTTGTCGTAACCGTAGACTTAATTCCGTGAACTTAAAGAGTTCACAAGAACCAAGCTTCTACGTTAAGTTTATGTCGGAATTCTACCGATAACCAGCATGAAAGAGAGAAATGCTCAATAAAATCCTCGAGAAGCAAATCGAGGACGATTTCAAATTGTGTTTTGGTAGTTTGTGGTTACGTCATTTCATTATTATAATGTAGAGAACTGGTTTGCGAGCGGTTTTTATGCGTGTAGTAAATTCTAAGTAAGAATTTGGGTCATTTTTAAGACTTTACTTGACATGGCGAAAAAAATAATTATGTTTGACGAATTACTCGCGAATTTGGTACAAGAGAATCTTTGTTTACAAGATAAAGGAAATGCTAGCACTAATACAACAGCTTCTCGCATGCAGTACGTAAAGACAAATCGAAGGGAAAGATCTTTCCGCTCTGCTAGAAAAATCAAACAAGCCTCAATACGTTGAATTCTGCTTGTTTCAAACAAACTTATGTTCCAGCTTATGTTCGTCATTGTGAATGCTTGTTTTTATGTGAAAATTTTACAGCTAAGTTTACAGCATTACGTTATGTATAATTTTACATTGTAAATGAAGCCTAATAAGCCCGGTAAATGAAATATCACCTTTTTATAACATGATTACAATTCAATAATTAACGGCGATACTAGAGTGGAATATTAAGTGTAATGATTGTTAACATTCAGTTCACATTTTTAGAAGAAGAATACTTTTTTACTGTGTGACCCCTCTTCCTCTGAGTGTTCCCCTTAAGCTGCTACGCTGAAACATATACTATGGAAATCTGAGTTGTTAAATGTTCTTGCTTGTTACTACAGTTTGGACCAGACGAATACGTGCTATAATTTTACAGGGTCCTCTTGCAGGTTTTCCTTGTTCCAACAAAATTTTGCAAATGTTTGCACTCTTCGTTCGCTTAGTTTCCTTCTGCCTAAATTTAAAATATTTAAATTTTAACTCCATGTTTTTGAGAAAAAAGGTTATTCTTCTTTATGAAATTGCATTTAATTAGAAATAGAGAATAATCTATGTTCCTTAATAAAATTGTTGTATGTGTTACTTCAAAATAGCTGTATTTTAGTAGCTTTTATAATTGTTTTTACACGTCATAAAAATTTATGTTTTACAATTGTTTTTTATGTCTGGAACAATATCAGAACCAATTTCGTTAGAACTTTCACGGACAGGTAAAATATATGGTTGGACGTAATATAGACTTTTTTCAGTTCAACTTCTGCTATTTAGAGTTACTTCTGTTAGAGCAATCTACTGTTTTCTTTCAATCACACTTTATTTTCAAGATAGAGCAAAGCTACTATCAGCAAGATATTTCGTAGAAACTACTTCTCCCCTTTCCCTCCCTTTAAGCAGAATGTCAGTGCGCACTCTTTCAGTTGTTTGCGAATACCTCAATAACGTTGAAGTAATCGAGAAATGTGCATCTGCGTTTTCTTAGAGTCCATAAAAGTTCCTAGTTAATGAATTTTCTTTTTCAACTTACATAGTTAGAAGAAAAAATATTGTTCGAGTATTTGTGCACCGAAAATCGTCGAATATTCGATATAAAACTCTTATTGCCGGGCCCCGATAAGTGGGTAAATCTTGTTCCTGTGAATAGTAAATTACTTATTCTAAAACGTTGTGTAGTCAAATTCACGTTTGTGGGTCCTTGATACCGAAAAATACATTGTCGGTAAAACGTCAGTCCGTCCATGTCTGTGGTCAACGTATGAGCCTAATCCGTAAAGAAGATTTTCTACAAAATTGATATATCTCGATCGATCTGAACAAACTTGAAATCCTCTGTGGTTCTTCTTCTCCTTCTTCTTCTTCTTCTTCTTCTTCTTCTTCTTCTTCTTCTTCATTTTCTTCTTCTTCTTCTACACTTCACGGAATAGGCTTACGCCATTTCCGTCTCCACTGTATCTTTCCATCTTTTCTTGTGCCTTCCCATATCTTTTTTCCCTCTTCGTTTGTAAGCATATGCTAATCTTGGCAGTCGTGGGTCTTCTATTCTTTCTACGTGCTACAGTCACGTATTCCTCTTTATTTTCGTTATATTATTTACGCTATTCACGTTCAATTCTTGCCTGATTTCTTCATTTTTAATCTGATCTTCTAAGATGCAGCCTTCTGTTTTTCGAAGTAGCGTGATCTCTGAGCTCTGAATTTTACTTTCTTTTTGCGTTAGAACCACGCACTCACTGCCATAAAAAAATATTGAGAGAGCTAATGTTTTATAAAACTGAATTCTAGTTTCTTTTCTGGTTTTGTTTTTAAGAGTGTGTGTGTGTGTACAGAAGGATTGAAATCGTGCAAATTTTTTATCAATGCCTTTTTGTGAAAAAGACAAAGACCCTCTGAGTTTGAAATGGATACTTTGATTTTGGAAATACTTAACATGAAGCCTAACAATTACAAAATTTTCTCAAAAATGGCTACAATTTTTACTTTCTCGCCTTATAAATACTTTTTTGATAGCATGATAGCGTTTTCTTCAGATAGCGTGAACGGAGCTTAAAATGGTGCATCTCTAATTTTCATTGAAATATCTAAATTATTCAAAATTGCAAATGTTCGAAATTTTTTTGACATCTTCCTACAACTACTGTATTGAAGATACGATTTTGTTTATGAAACAAATCTGTTATTCAAAAACGATCATGAAATAAGTCCATGAACAGTTTTTCAAAAATTGAGCAGTTTTCATAAAATTGTGCGTAAAATTTAAGCAATTTGTTAACTATTATTTTCTCAAATATTATACATTTTTTTCTTTAAATTTTCTCCTCGTATGTATCAAAAGATAATAAAATTATTAGTTCTGGTCTCATTTTCAGGGAACTCTCTGTGGTTTATCAAATATTGCAAAATATAACATTGCAATTGTACAATATTAAAAGTAGATAATTTTTCTTAAAAAGTCGAAGTTACTTAAAGAAAACGTTAATTCACCATGACACTACACTAGGATTCTCCAACTAGCGGCCCGCTGTGCAATATATTGTGGCCCGTGAAAACTTTTTGATCAAAAGTGAAAGTCCCTTGCATCCACATCGGGAGAGAACATTGCTTGCCTAGCGCTCGCGCCCTGTTGGGGTCGAAGTTCCGTTAAAGAAAAAATAAATTAAATTTAGATTTAAGAACTTTTTTCTAGTAAATTCAGAAATTCAAAATCACCCCAGTGTGTTTACCCGCGTTGGGCATGGTAAGGGCTTTTATCACGGATAGTTCCATCCTCTCACGTTTCAGAACAGCTGAGTCAATCTGCTGAGATCAACAATATGGGGAATTCAGGTGTGGATCACCCGAGTAATGCAAATACGGTCAGCAACTTATTAAAGGTTATACTTGTGGCCCTTAAGGCTTTGTAGGTTGGACCTGCAATCCTGCACTAAACCTTAACACTTCCCCCTTAAAAAAATCCCATTTGCACAGCACATCTCACTTTGTATCCTGGATGATGTGGTGAGTGGAAAGCGGGAAATCTGTTTCACGATAGTATCTCCGTAACTATTTCTACTGAACTGCATTCTGTATACAAAATTAAACTAGACAACTCTTCCTACCGAATGGTCACAATAAATTGAACCCTGTAATTTGGCATAACCTGGTGGCAGATTCACTCTCAGATACATTATCAAGTAATGTAGAACAATGAAATGGAAGCAATATTAATTAATATTAAATTCATTCGAGTAAAGCTCAATCATGTCAAAAGTTAATTGACGTGACCATTAATAATAATAAAATAACGTAAATTTCTTGCAACATTAAATAACGTCCTCCTTACTACACACTCATTTTATATATGTACAAAAAATAACACTTGGTTTGATTCCAACATTGTTCAGAATATTTTAAAAACCTATTTTACATAGAATAAACAAATTAGTATAATAACCTATACGAAAAAGTGAAAACCATTGGAAATAAGCTCAATATTGTACTACGTTCCCAAATACCCGTATGTGCCAAAATTGAGAGTTGTTTTCGATTGTGGAGATAATGCAATTGAAGTAAATGGGATTTAACTTCTTTGGCAGTGGTCCCAACATATGTAATCCAGGCGTGCATCTGGCACCGCATGTGCCTTTGGATCCGAATGGTGAATTCAATGACATTTGCAGACCCGTAAAAGTTTAGACCACTTGGTTTCTTTCCAACATTGTTCAGAATCTTTGAAGGACCTATTTTACGTAGAATAAATAAATTCGCAATTAATAACTATGTAGTTTGCTGAAGCACAATTTGAATATCGATAATAATGAAAACTTTCAAAAATTTAAACGAACTCTACCATAAATTTTAGATATCGAAAAGGCGTTTGATAGAGTGAGGCATAAAGAACATTTGTTTAAAATGTTACAATGTGGATTCCCCTGTTATCTTCAGAAAATAATGAAAGGTATTCTATCTAGATCTAAATTTAATGTAGAAATAAATATGATACATTCAATCGATTATTACATTCATGCATGAGTTCCACAAGGTTGCCCTGTATCTCTTACTTCCATAGGTGAGAAGTGCTCATGTAATTCAAAAAACAAATTTTGAAAGAAGCTATTTAATTACAATTCATTTGTTTTGAGTAGGCACCTAGATCATCCATTTTAAAGCAGCATATATAAGTCAACAAAGATTTGAAAACACCGCAAAGAATTCTCAAAGCCCACAAAATCTTCCCCCCAAATATTAAAGCTCAGTAGTTTCGGAAATTGCCAACAGAACTCTTTTGTGTTTTTGTAACCTCTGACACTGTGAATACGTTGCTTTTGCTCTTTGCTTTTCGCAGCTGACTCTATGACATTCCAACTTCTAAACTATTCTACTTCTTAGGGTTTAAATTTTTGTTCCCCCTTTTTTTTCTTGTTTTTTGGGTCCTTGTTCACGTCTTTTCTGCGAGGTGACCCATCCCATTCCACTTCTTGAAAATGCAACTTTTTGCACCTTTTTCGGCCTCCACCATTCATGTCCAGCCAGTACAGCTTCTATATTTCTTCTTTATGTGTTCTGAAAATGTTATTACCAAAGCTCTATAGAAGGAGCGCGATCTCTTTAAAAAGATGATGAGAAAAGAGCGAGGATTGTCTGGCATTTTTCAGCATTTTCAAAATGCTAAAGTTAATCAAATATTTACATTTGAGATTCAAATAGTTCGCTTTGATACTGAAAGGATCATTAAGCTGAGTAAAAATTCTACCACGGACCGAATCCAATCTGAACGTACAAAATCTGGCGTTTAGGTGTATTTTCTGTTATTTCGTTTCTCCATAATTAATTTTCGTTTCAAATGAAAATAAATTTGCACATAAATTTCTACATATACGTATTTGTTGTGTGAAGTGTGGAAGTGTGAAGTGTGAAGTGTGAAGTGTGAAGTGTGTTGTTTGTATGTGAAGTGTTTGTATGAACTCTGAAGGAATTCATAAGGTTGAGGAAATGATATCATTGAAATGTTTTCATTATACACTTATTCATTTGGCTGACCTCACAGCTCTTCGTCTTATCAAGTAAATGTACCTCAATCTGCTTTACTGATTTGTTCTAATTAAAACTCTTGTTATTATATTGAAATTGTATCTTATCAAGTTTTATGAGAATAATTAAATTTTTTAGCTCCGTCATATTATAAACCGTTGGACCATCCTCTCTCAAGGTGTCTGACTGACACCTCCGACCCCGTTTCCGCCTTGTTTAACCTCTCCTGCCCGGCGGTCTTGCGCACCTCAGAGAACGCCTGCCCTGTCCAGATGTGCTCTTCCGTTCCTCATTGCAGAAATTAAAAGTAGTGGAGAAAACTCTCACATAGTTTACTTTGACAGTTCCTTTTTTTCTTTTTTTTGTTCGCGCTAGACATATTCGTTAACGCCCCCTTGTAAAAAATATGGCTGTGATTAGACGAAAAGGATCTAACTATATTACGAGAACTTTATTCCATACATCTTTGTTGCTAAAAAAGGTATATTCACGAGCTTTTTTTCTGAGAGCGAAGAACGTAAATATGTACTGACTTCTATTAAAATAAAATTTTTCGTATTAACTTTCTTATCAACGTTTCCCCAGATACTCAAAAATATTATAAATGCTTTGATCTTATGGTACGGAGAACGGTCTTTTTCTTCTTTTTGCGTTATATTGTGTCTTCTTAAATATTATTCACAGAAAAATTTCTAAATACAGATGTATAATGCCCTAGTATGCCAGAAACTCCATTAAAATACCATGTTTTTCAGAAGCAAAATTATCGTAAAAACAACATTGTGTACAGTTTTCACATTTCGTTGGTGCACATGAATGGCCGACATCTACAAAAATGTTCATTTTTTAGTAAATGATAATAAGTACAGACCCAAACATTGTTTTTCTCCGCGATATAAATGGACGTTCGCTCAATTAAGCCCACAACTTCTGCAAAATCCCATTTCCTTAAGATGAAGCCACTTTCTTACGCCCGACGATTGTCTCATCAATATCACATCTTTTCGTGAGATGATTGATTGCACATCTCAAATGTTTTAGTTCTAGCTTAGTGATAGTTATACATTTGAGGTTATGTTTAGTGAATGTATTTTAATTCTACCAATTTGCTAACACTGACTAATGAAGCCGTAATTCTGTGTTACCGTAGGGCGGATTATACGCAGAAAAATTATATTATTCAACGTTTTTAATGATGTTACAAATTCAAGGCCTCTCAACCTCTACTCGTTACTTCAGCAATATAAATCGACAGACCACAATATAATAAAAAAAAGCAATACATTTCATGCAGTTTTTGAGAAAAAATATAAAGTTAGGCAATTTACTTCAAGTAACAAATCACCGAAAACTATTCGCCTCTCCAAATTTAATACATGCGTTAACTTGAAATATTTCCTTTTGAACAATTTCATTTAAGATCTCTAATACGAATATTAAACTCTTGCAAAGTTGCTTTTCCTTTCGAACTACAGAGAGTAGTGGAAAAAATAATTGTTTATAAGTGCGTTTCACGTATTTCACGTCAAAATTTAGCGGAAAACTACTGCATATTTTTAAAAGAATTGTTCATTACTCTATTTGCAGAAAAAAGGAAACAAAAGTAATTAGAAATCTCTATCATCAATATTGTAGTTGTCGGCAATCGCGAAAAAGTTCGAACATTTGCAATTTCGAACATTCAGAGATTTTTGACAGAATACGCAAGAAAATTAATAGTGTGGACGATTTTTAAATGAGTTCGCTCTTTTTGAAACAGTTTTAAAAAAAATGAGCTATTGTTTAGGCTGTTGTGGAAATGTTTTAAGGCTGTTAATGTAAAGTAATCCAAAAAATCCAAAATATTTTGTTTCAAACTCGACTGACCACAGGACAGACAGATGGAAGGGCAGACTGACGGGGGAGTGTCCGCGGGGCTGATTACTTGAATATATTTAAGTGAGTCTATAATGATTAGACCAACGTCAAATTATAAAATCGGTGTTAAAAAAGTACGAAAAAAGGATCTACCGGATGCCAGGGGTGCCCAGTGCAACCTAAGAGAATCAGAAAAATCGTGTTGAGTTAGTAGCACAAAAAAGGCGATATGACGACTAACGCATTGGAATGTTCAACATACTTTGTGTTCTTCGTGAAATTACTTTAAGATCAAAGATGCCATCACCCCTAAAATTTCCTGCCCCCCACGCAGATGAAAATTCGTGCGGCCAACAATACACTGAGGACCTGCGATGCGGGTATGGGGGGCAGCATTGTCTGCAACCCCGAATGCAATTCCCCACAGAATGCCCGAGACATCGGCCCTGTTCTATTGACGTCCGCAGGCCTATCTCCTGTCCGACCATGTTTGCAAACGGAAACACTATGATGGCGAGCGCTCTCTGCCTTGTTGGCTGGCTGACACGGGAGGCTGCCTTACGAGCCACCGAAATAAATGGATGGTGACCACTCCTTATCCTCTCTTCCCGTATGAAGCTTTACGCGTACAGCCAACGGAGGGAAATGTGAGCAGAACGTGTTCGCGTGTGCATTTTTCCCAGGAAAGGGATATTCAATTAATCTCCAACTCAAGTTTCAGTCCAATTTCATCAATTAAACGAAATTAAAGCGGTGAAACAAAGCTTGGAAATAAAATTCGGAAAAGGAACAAACACAAAGCATGGTAGTTATGCCGGCTACTCGAGTAATGCACGAAATAATGTTTTTTATTAATTCAATTTTCTTTTCTACGCATTCGTTCTTTACAGATTTCTGGTCGGTAAGCATTCTTCTCTGCTTGAATTCAAATGTTAGTTCAACAAGTTTCCTCAGTGCGTGCTCTCTAGAGATGACTGTGCATTGCATGTTCGTCGTGAGCACGTGTGGGAGAAGAGAAAGTGACAAACATTCACAAGGGGTTAAACCTGTCTATGGAAGATGATACTGTTGATGCATTCGTGAGCTTCCCAGACTATCTGCGTGCGGTTAGGGCAAGCGAATTACTCGGATCTCCCACGCGAAGGAAGATGCGCAGCTCTTCATAGTCTCCTGACGACGTCCACAACCTCAATTGCTGACAGACGTGTTAACCATGAAAGAGATTGTCAATTGAATGTGGGATATAATAGAAGCGAGTTTGAACGAGAGTATTGAAAGACTGCAATTGAAAAAAGATTTGTCAGGGGGTTCGGGAGCGTGATGACTCCTTCGTAAAGGCTCTAACAGTGGGTTCAGACGTGATGCTCCCGCTTTGCCCAGTGGCGAGTACGCATGCCTTCTTCCAAGTGTCGAAGGACAGTGGAAAGTGACCAGAGGATTATCTGGCTAATGTGACTTTTGTTCAGCAAAATAGCGATCAACATACTGTAAAATAGCAAAGGTTGAAAAATAAATTTGAATGTTTTTTTAAATTGTTGTGGACTGGTTTTGGAGTGACCATCTTATTGATAGTTTATTATTTTTATTCGAACTACAATAGCGGTCGCAAGGGCGACAAAGCAGTGAGGCCGAAAGGTTCTGAGCATTGCACCCACCCCTTGGTGCAAACTTCCACTTTACAACGCCTATTAGGAAATACATAACAGTTTCGAAGTCTTAAACTAACATTACTAGATTTCTCCACCAAACTCTCTTATCTCAGCTTAGAACAGCGTTTGACCGGATGAGAACGATGCAGCTTGCACTCTTATCACCAGCATAGCATCAAGGGTCCGTGACTTGAGCGTTTAATTGGAAATTAATAAAAAAATTGATTCCTAGTTTTAGAGGGGTGCGTAACAATATTTATCTATCCAGAGACGAAAATAAAGTGTTACAGATCTTTAGTAGTATGGAATTCATTTTTTGCCTAGTCTCGTTGTTATTTACATTTCTGTGATGAATTACACACGCAATGGAGAATAAGACACCGTCACTATCTCCCCAGCTTGCAAGCACACCAGTACAGCGCTTCGGGAAAAAAACCCCAATCAGTCTTTTCATCTACGATGCTACACTAGTTTATATATTACATTAATTCGAAAAAACCTCAGTACTTATTTATTCATCCGAGATCGTGGAAACTTTTCGTGCATTTTGTGTTCCTACTGAATGGATCAATGACAACTTGCCGTTACTCAATATTGTATGATTATCAATTGGACACATTTTCAGATTTGGTTTATATCATTCTGGAACATCAAATATGGCATTCAGAAAATAATACTCTCAACGTCTAGAATTTTTATTGAGTGTTTACTCTAAATAAGGTTTAAACCAATTCAAAAAAACGCCTTCAAGTAACATGATATAAACCATTTATATCTCTGTCCGTAAATTTGAGAAGCAGATTCGCCATTTTTCTGAACGGTTCAATACCACAAGATAAATGGAAGTGTTCTGAAATTCGTCATTTCGCGTCATGGATATTGTTGGCCACGGTGGCATCAAAAATCTGCCTTGCTAACGACCGCGTGCCGATGAGCGGCAGTCGTGAAAGCGCCCACGGCGATGCGTAAATAGCCATCCACCACATGGACAGCCCCGGCCGGCGCGCTCGCGCGCGCGATTAAATCACTGTTTGAAGCGGTCGGAGGGCGGGCCGCGAGTGCAAACAAGGCGAAAGCAGCGCGTTTGCCTCGGGGCTGGACGATGCCTACTCCGGCGCTGAATGGACGAAGAAACGCTTCGGCAAGTCGCGCTGACGCAAAGGGCATATTACCTGATAGTAATTGCAAATAATCGGAGAGCTATAAGCTATACTTTTTTCTAGAGGTTTTTAAACGAATTGGCAAACCAGCTACAGTGTGTATGTACAACAGTCACGTGATCACTATCGGGCGAAGTCGATTGATTGATTAGCGATTCGGGCGCCGTCAACTGCATAGTATTAACCCGGAACGTTTTATTATGCAATAAAACTGTTTCGTGAACTTGGGCATTAACTTCTCTTCTCTGGGTAATTGCTCACTAACTGATCAGTTGCGACTGGTGCATTCATCTGTTTATTTGTGCTACGTTTACTCGCGCAACGTAGCTTGTTCTTCATGCCTGTGACCGTATTAGGTTAAGTGGAGCGGTTGTTCCTGAATCTTGGGCTGCAACATGCGCGTGGGCGTAATGCTTCTTCCTTCAGGTTTTTGCCTCCGTCATCATCTGAAATCAAACAGCGCACAGAAGATCGGCCCGCAGCGCACTCTCCGGCCAAAAGTCTTCAAGTGCTCATCTAATTTTTTCGATAGTTACTGCTTTTTTATTGCTTTTCTTATATTTACTTCAATTAAGTAACTTAATAATTATGTGCGTATTAATTATTTATTTTTTCACCCGCAGTCTAGCTCAGCTCGTCACTACACCCAGCGCTTTCCCCGCTCTCCTGATCACGTCCTGACAGTTCGGAAACGGGTCGTGCCGCGGCGGGGTCGCCAATGCTGTCGCCCTGCGAGGTCATTAGGGAAGTTTCCGGGTGCGCGCGGGCCGGCGGCCGACAGCGCCACCGTCGCGAAACTTGACTTCCGCCCGCAGCCAAGAGCAGCTGCTCGTCGCGCTCAAGAGGCCTCTCCGGCGAAGTTGACACGCAGGACAAACAAACGGAATCTTGCGGATATTTTGCAGCAAGAATTCTCGCCTAACTTGCGAGTCCGCGAGATGAGCTGCTCCAACTCGAAACCTACGCCTCTCAGCTCCCATTGTTTATTAGCATTGGAACAGTCTGGACAGGTTCTCTAATTATTTCTATTTAAATTGTCATTGTATGCAGATCGGATGTTTGTCCAGTTAATTTCATAAGTATCTTCATTGATTGCCATTACAGATTTGGGTTAATATTTAATAAATTCTCAAAGAATTTAATTACCTGAAATGTACACCTGTATGCCGGTAATGTTTAAAAATTGTAAGATTCGTTAAATTTAATATTTAGGAGGAGATTAAACTGAGAATAAACATTACTTTTATTCAATTTCCGCCTTTAATTCATTAAATTTGTTTCGCCTTTCATTATTTTCAATTTGGTACCATATTGAAATATTTATTGAAGCATTATATAAATTATAAATGAATGATATTTACAAAATTGGCAAATATATTAACTAAAACATATATATAGTAGCACTTACAATGATCAACAATGGGGAGGAATAGCGGCTGAAAATTTTCCCATTTTACATATTTAATGTTAATAAAAAGGTGGATTTGATCAAGTTTTAAAAGATTTAGACCATAAAAATGAATCGGCATGTAGGATGATTATTTCCAAACTATTGACTATTTAACTGCATATAAGTATCTTTCAGTTTAACTTTCATAAATTTAAATAACGTACTTTAACAGATCAGTTAAACATTTACTACCTAATTTACAATTTATATCGCGTCTTCGTTTGAAAGTGTTTTAAAACGACCACTACTACTGCTATGTATTCCCCCGTACGACTGATCAAATCCGAGTATGTTCTTCAAGGAAAATGAAGGTAATCGAAGAATTCTGAAGTGACAGCATCTTTGCACCTGAAGAAATTCTAATCCATGAACTGCATTCAACCTCTCTTTTGTGCTCTGGAATTAATGTTTGAGTTCATTTATTTATGTTTGATTTTCACAAAGTTTCATACAAGTTAATTATATTCTATTTTCTTTATCTCA
The DNA here is from genome assembly GCA_017312745.1 of Gryllus bimaculatus. Classification (NCBI taxonomy): domain Eukaryota; kingdom Metazoa; phylum Arthropoda; class Insecta; order Orthoptera; family Gryllidae; genus Gryllus; species Gryllus bimaculatus. Next base: position 687,342 of record BOPP01000235.1, on the reverse strand, counting down.
TGGTTGATCTGCTATCCTGCCATTTTCAACATTGTATAAAAATATTGAAAGCAGTTTCACAATGTTTCTCAGCATTGTGCGAATTTGTGTTACGAAATTGCGCACATGTAATTCTATTATATAGAATAATGATTTGCATTTGGTTGTTACGCAACAGGATGAAGTTCGATCCGTGTCAAAAACGTTTACATTATCTTGGTGGCAAAATTGTTCCATGAATGCGGTGGAATAGTCACATAGTGGCGGCGCAAAGTAAGAAAGAATTGCTCTCAAAGAAAATATACAGTGCGCAGAGTTGCCGGAATTACCTTTAATGGAGTGCATTACAATGTGAAAATCACTAGTTCTTCCATCTAACGAATTATGGGGCTGAAATCAGGGGAGTGGATAGGGATAGGTCGACTAGAAGTATCGAAACAGATTATTACAAATTAATTCTCGAAGTCTCCAGATTGCGCAAATGCGCGGGCTTAAGAGAGGTCGTCGTAGTGTAGGAATCTTGGATGCACAAAAATGAAACTGCATTAAACTTTGGATTAAGATTAGGCAGGTGAACCAGGCTGACCACTTATACATAGCGTGCATTAGAATGCAGTTACGAGGAAGCGACGCAACGCTACTGGTCGTACAAAATTGAACTGCCTACTAAACAGTGCACGTTCTGGGAGTCGTTTCTCCGGACGATGGCTTGTGGATAGGGACAAGTGAAATAGGCCGCTATTTCCGGTAGACTTGCGATATAAAGCCTGTTCATTCAGCCGTATCTTATAGTCTTTTTCCGCTGTTTTAAATGCGACTGGAGAGAAGACCATTTAGGGTTGAATACCTAATTCCAAGGTAGAACAAGGTAGTGATTTAGATATTGTAATGGTAAAAAGGCCTTCAGAACTAGCCACATAGGTATTTTAAGTTTATTTAATTTGTACATGTAATAATACTGATTATAAATATAGAGCATGTCCATAAATATTTGTGGACAAAATACTATTTAGTATTTACATTGAGAAAAAAAAGCTTTTAAAACTAGGTTGGTCCACTATGTTTTTGGAGAGAATAACTGAGTTGAATTCGTAATACGGACCAAATGATTTCGTACTCAAGGAGTGTTGCCATAAGGGACCATGCAAACTTCAGTACAGATATTTTACAAAATAAGTGAAAAGATATTTAGCTATAGTGTTCTACTTTGTTATAATATTAGAATATCAAAATCTGTAGTTATTTTGTCTGTAGTTATTTTGCCGATGTAAATAAGTTGTCTATTACTCGGGAGGGAAATTTAGGTGATTAAATGGTCCTGGCGATGATTTGTTGGTACTTTTATTACATTTTAATCAACTATAAATAGCTAAAATAATGAATTAGAGATTCTAGAGTTCAAGTTAAACGTTCGCATGTGATACTCTCTCCCTTATGTTAACATCTGTTGCATATAGGGCATATTTAATAATACACAGCCGATGGAATTCAATTCATCGTTTTAGCGAACGTTGAGGTAAAACTCCGAAAGTCGTTTTGTAGAGTATTAGATGAACGTGTTAAACATTGTTTTAATTCATAATAAACGAACAACGGATTTATTCCACATCTTTAAATTACTCCCACTTTTTGGATTCTGCCACCAGTGATCCAATTCGCTATTGTTCCAGAAAATTCCAAGTCCACTGCAATTTCGTATTTCTTATACAATAAATATTGAAAGAAACGCGCATTATTGAGGGTGAGCAAGCTCTAAAAACGTGTATATGCGTATATTTGATAGAAAGCAATTTGTTTATTACAGAATATTTCGCAAATATTTTTCCCGGAGATTTAAACAGTTGATATACGAATTAAATGCTCAGAGGGAGCTGGCGTCAGTTTTGCATAATCGATACGACCCGAGCGTAAAGGCAACGACGCGCTGGGCACTAAGTAGAAATGAATGAAGAGAATGACCTAGGCAGTAGAATGTCCACCCTGGCATTGCAGTGCAGCAAAAAATGGAATCTGGAAAACAAGCTTTCGGAAAAAAGAAAAAAAGAGAGAAAGAGAGAGAGGAAGAGAATTAGAAATTCCATGGGAAAAAGAATAACGAAAGCAGAAACAACGAAAGTCGGATTTAGGTTGTGATTTTTACTGCAATGTAATGTACATTACAATACAAAGGAAGGACGTCATCAGTTCTGTAAAAATGGGTAGCTTATTAGTAGATATATTCAATGAATCCAGCATCGATGACTTTCCGCACAAGTATGCAACAGCCGTTGTTCAAACGACTGAAACGATGACAGTTTAAATAAATAGTGGTGGCACAGAATAACACAACTTCTTGTAGAGGTGAGATCCCGGGAGACGTTTCAATTTGGGAAAATCCTACGTAGTGGCGTTATGCAGGGCGTAGTACAGACAGAAGGGCGGACAGACGTTGGACAAAAAACAGTTTTTTGGTATCGGGGGACTCCTGAAACGTTGGTATTTCAGTTGAAATTTCCAAAATCGATTCTTTCCGCAGGCATACATGACTTTCTCCCTTACTGCCGCATACTCCTTATACCACCGTACGTTTACAAGATGTTCAAAAGTGTTTCATTTCATCAAATAAACCAATGTATTTCAATAATAAACTAAAAGTAAAGTTCTATCAGGCCGTCTGTGAACAGTACGACGATCACCATAAACTATTCCTAAGGATTTTTTCGAAATTGGCTAATTCCGAGCGTCGAAGCTCTAGGATTTTAAACATTGTTAAATTTTTGGAATACTTTGCATGAAGATCACGAGACATTTCACGTTTTTCTCAAAAAATGCCTCCACTTTTTTTCTTTAATTTCTTAGTAACAATACCAGTGAAATACTCTTTTAAAATTGCAATAGGTTTCAATTTCCGATTCGTTAACTCTGAAATTTCGGAAATTCACACAAGTTACAAGTATCAACCCACAGTATTGAAGACAAAGATCTTTTTATTCAAATGAATTTGTAAATTCCTATCATTTCTTGAATGTCATGAACATTTTTATAAAAATTTTAGTGGTGTTAATGCAATTTCAAACGAAATATAGTAATATTAAAAATAAAAAAAATAATATTTTCATAAACGGCTACCCATTTTATCTCTTAACATTTTGTACAGCCTAGTGCCTAAACTGCACTCTAAATGATAGACAAACCTCATTTTGCTGTATTCGTTTATTCAAAAACACACATTTTCTTTTTTACATTTCGGCGCGACCTGAATTACCGAGGGGGCTAGATCGAGTGCCGACTTCAGCGCCTCGATGCGACGGGTTGTGGGTTCCGTTGTCCGCCGTGAGCATTGTTGCTGGTCCCATTGAACTTGTCATGTGGTGTGTGTAGTCTCGGGAATGCCTTGTGAGTCTGCCGGGCCGTAGAACGAGGGGCCGCAAATTGTCTAAGTCTAGTGTAAAGGTTAATACGTGTGGACCCTGAAGCACATAATTGGCCGCGAATGGTTTTGAAAAATCCAATATTCGCCTGAAGCTAGAAAAAATCCTCCTGAGAAGATAAAAAAGCGATGTTTTTTTGATATCTTTCTCACTTCTCTCACAAATCTTACATTATAGGCAATTTGTGTATATTATTATATTTTACGAGTAGAACTACTTCAATAATGTTTTATAGGAGTTTATCGAAATCCCAAAAACAACTTCACAGATTCTCCGAAAGATTGTAATGGCCAGGTATTCATGACAAAAGACACCCAGAAAAACTTTGGTACACCCTTTAATTTTACCAAGCGCAATTTGCTCGATCGTAGGCCACGAACTCCTAGAAATCTTGTACTTGCCAGCGCTTGCTTTACCTGGACTTAATTCTCCCTGTTCACTATCGTTTGAAAGTCCTCCACGTCCCGCTCACTCGTGAATGAGTCGGCGCATTAGGCCGAGGCTATTTCAACGGACTCTTCCCTCTATTCTCTCACCGCCTTCGGTAGCTCAGGGCAATGCAAACTTATGGCACTGCAGTGCCTGTGCGCAAAGTTTGTTCCGACATGTAGGATTTCCGCACTAGCTAGATATCTTATCCAATATAGGCGTACCTGAAGGATAATTCTGGGTGACGTGCTGCTCTGATTGGTAGTTTTCCGTGATTTTCCATTCAACGCCAGGCGGATTGCAGTCAGCAATACCTAACAAATGGGGCCACCTGGCCGTCACGTGCAATTTTCCTTTCCCCTCCCCTATTTTTGTTCTATCCACCCCCCTTGCTATACTCAGAAATACATGCAGCTTTATAGCACGAGCGGCCAGTCGCGGGTCGCGTGCCGTGGAGGTGCCTCGCTGGATGGGGGAAAACCCTTAACCGATATGTAGGTCGGCGTCGATCCCACAATCCAGCGGGAAAAAACCACGCACCTACACTTGCGGTACTAATGATCGAATAGATGAGCGCGCGCGAATCGTAATATAATTAATCATCAATTAATCTATCAATTAATTCCAAGCCTACTCACACTTCACTGCTAATTTTTAATAAACTTCTGCACGAGTTCTTTCACTAAAGTAATTTTCTTCAGTTGCAATCGACCCTTGGCGACGACAAGCTCTTGTGTTTCGTTCCGCACTTGCTACCAATACGACCTGGGAGAGTACTCCGTTCTGATTCCCTTTAACAACCGTCATTTATCACTTACCTACCGGTAGCTATCTTTACAAAAGTAAAGGTTTAGGTTGTATTTTACCACACTAAAGTGCCGTCATCACCGGCATACCAAATTTTTTATGTGAAGTGAAAGGTGAAGTTACAGCTGAATTTAGCTCTTCGCCAAATACAGCAATATTGATCTAGACAAAGCATTTAAACTGTAAATCAGGACTCAATAATATTTTTTTCCAAACCTTTTGTACCATTACCGTTCCTAATATTAGTGCTGGGATGTCACTGTCTCTGTATACATTTTCATACAAAATGAAATTTTAATCCATATCAGGCTGAAAATAAGTACATTATCAAAATTGGCAAGGCACAAATACTCTGATAACTCTTATTAGCTGTTTAATGAAAAAGTACCAATTATGTTTGACAATTTTGACTTTTGTATAGAATAAACTGTCATAGCTTCCCTTTGTTACAACATTAAAAGTTGCTCCAAATATAATAGTTCATTCAGCCTTCTCTTTCTATGTTTCTCGCTATTATTTATTGTGCTTCCTTACTGTTGTAAAGAATGTCTTGGAAAAAGAGGCTAGAATAGCCGATTTTGGCCGATTTTTATAAAAGTATATTTATTATGATAATGCAAATAAACAAAGGAATAATCTTTATCATATCTTTATAAGATTGGTGTGTTGTATAAATACAATAAAACAAATTCTGGCTGTAAGAAATGTAGATCTCGGGACATCCAAATAATCTCTCCCCTG
>BOPP01000235.1:644402-681951 GCA_017312745.1 Gryllus bimaculatus | reverse complement strand
GTTTTCATTATAACTTTATTCATTTGTCTGACCTTACAGGCCCTTCGTCTTTAAAGTATGTACCTCATTTACTTTATAATTTGTTCACCTTTTCACCTATGAAAGTAGGATTTTTATTTTTAAGCAGGCTTGCCTCTTGAAGACCCGCCAAGATTGATTGTATCTCTATCACATGCTTTGACTGCGTTCACTTCATATACATACACTATCCCATTGGATTTCCCTGGATACCTCCATCACTTTTCCACTGATGTTGTCCCGCATACACATTGAAGTGGACGACATGTGCAAGAAAAACCAAGGTAAAAATTCTCTAATAAATCTTTATAAACAGTATTTTATTCCTACCCATTAAATGAAGTAATAATGACATGAATTCATACATTTTTGATCACTAAATTGATTCAAAAGAATCGAGGTCGTAAAAGTTGGAAAAGTTACTTCCACTTAATAATACGGAGAAACTCCCCTATGTTGGGGTATAATACGTTCGGTGTATGCTATTGAATTGAGGTAAAATGCGCATTTCTTGGGAATTCGCATTAAAGTAACTCAGGAAAGCATCTCCCAGAAGCAGCCCAGGGGCAAATCCGCCGCAGGCCGCGGAGGAGAGCACAAAGGCGACGACTGCGAGAGGTCGCCAAGCTTTTTAAAATATTGTTTCTTTCTGGTATTCCTACGATACTAAACTCGAAAATAGGTTTATTTGCAGACGATACCGCAATATTTACCGCATATGAAATTTTAAAAATAGCAGGCCATAATTTACAAGATGCCTAAACATTTTGTTTAATTGGTTCAATAAAGGGTAAATTGATATACATTGTCCCAAATGTAACGAAAAAAATTACATCGCAAATTAAGGCTTCTAAACTTACTAAATCTAAACAATTTCCCAATTCAATGACTTCCTTCTTCCGCTCCTGTAATATTTAGGACTAAAATAAATCACAGACTCTCATGAAAAAAATAGCATCACATCACTTCAATAGTCAATAAAACTTTTATAATATGATTAAATTATACCGCTTCATTAAAAAAATTCAAATACAACTTTAAAAACGGCTCTAACAATGTATACATTATTCGAACTTACCCCTACCAGATATGGAGAGGTGATAACGAAACTAACTTTCATAAACTAAATGTAATTCAAAACAAATTGCTTCGTTGGTTATTCAAATTCCGAGGTTTACTTAAAATGTCAAAATTTAAAAAGGACTTTCCATTCAACCCTAAAAAACTTGGATTACAAAATTATCATATTTTGTTACGCTCTACCTTCCTGTTTTTGTACAATAATATAAATAATTGACAAGAGAGCAAATCATTTTCCAAGAATCAAAACTCTTTATTCTCAAGATATTTTACATCCTCCATAATTTGCAGTAAATAATCGTTTCAAATCCAACACGATATACATTCAAATTTTCGGTTTTCTAACATTGTTGGAACCTATATATTAATTAAAAATGTTTAATGTTACAGGAATCGTCCTGGATGACCCCCCATATGTTAAATTAATATTATGTTCGTATTTTAAGTATTCTTTGACATTAACTGCTGAAGGAATATCAATTATTTAAAAAAATAATAACCTTCATCATACATCGCGCGGGACCAACGTATAAACTGTGAATAATAAATAAGATTTAAATTCGTTATTCGTTTTGTTTAGATTATAATTTGCATACGATAGTTATTTGTTTTCACGTTTTAATAAGATATTACCAATATTTTTTTATTACATTAATTCAAAAGTAAGCTCTCACATCTACTTGTTTCTCATCCCGTACATACCTTGTTTAATTCTCTGCGAGCCGACTCTCGTCGGTTTAAATCTCATTTACCTCTCGCCTGATCCACGTCTTTCATCATTTCCTCTTACGAGAACGCCCCACGTTTTTTCTAGTGTCCATCACTGACCTATCAGAACCCAATGAGTTGTTTTTTTTTTACAATCCCCCCCCCCGCCGGACCCTTTTGAAGGCGGAAATTAATTTTCATTATCCGGATACTACATTGAGGTAATGCCGTACGGCTTAAGCTACTAGACAGGGACTTTACTTAACTAACTTAACTTTAGCTTAAATCTAATTTAACAGTTAATAAATAAGCATTTTGGCATACTTACCTTGAACATCTTTTTCTTAATGCTGAGTAAAGTTCATTCATTTGCTTCTTTCTTATAGTTTGTTTTTTTATTGTTTTTTCATTCAAGCATCATTCAAACATACTACATTGTATACATAATTACGCAACCCATTCAGTCTCACTGCACTATTTTTCTTCTGTTCGCCACGGAACTAACTTAAAGTGGTACTGTGGTACTAAATCGGCGTGTTGTTGTATCAGATCTTATTTCTATATTGTTGTCTTTTTCATTAACTGTATTTAAATTATATTAGTGAATAGAATAATAATATTTACAATGCGTTCAGTATGTTCGGCATATTACTGTAAAAATAGAAATCATGAAACCACAAATACATCATTTTTTAAGTTTTCCGCCTTGTTTATATGTTTGTTTGCTTCGTATTGCAATAACAATCACTTTCAGGAGTTATACTGATTACAATTACATTTCAACAACTTTCATTCTTAAGACAATAAATAACCCATGCAGGAAGCAACGAGTTTTTGAAGTTTCTCAATTCTTTCAAAACCGCGAGGCGCGCCGCACAGTCTTCCGCAGAGCGAATCGGAAGCCAATGTGTGTGTGTGTGTGTGCGTTGGCGCGCGCGTTTTAGCCAGAAGTAGCTCGAGCTGGCTGGCTACCTTCGTGCATGTCGCCGTGCGTTGAGGTGCGATCGACAGTAACTATCGCATCCGCACACACTCACAAGTCGCGTGCACACACATTGTAAAAATAGAATTATCTCAACAACATTTTTTTGAAAATCTATGCATTGAAAAATGAAAATACTATGATTCTGATTCTATGTTATGTAGAAAATTCCCTAGGTTTCCCTTTAAGGACGACACTTAGATTAATCTGCGTGCCTTAAAGTAAATGAGGAATAAAAATGTTGAATGATTATTTTTCTCTGAGCATTTCTGTGTCAAGAGTCAGCTCATTGAAGATTTTTGTTGTCTTTGGAGTGGGGAGCCAACATTGTAATTGTTTTTGAAACTTTTGTGTATTTATTTCTAAGGAGTACACAGCCTCAACTTCTTGGAGCAGTTGTAACTGTCAAAAAGTGTTGTTCTTAGCTGGCTTTCAAATGAAGCAAATGGCAAAGCACTTTCGATGCAAAATCTCACGGTGTGCTCGAGTTCTTCGAAGAAATACACATTTATGAAAATCCAGATTCCCATAAATGTTTCCTGAACTCTGTCCTGTAGGTTGAATTTCTTGTATGGTTTTATTAGAACATTCCAGAATATAAACAAATCATACTTTTTCTTACCAAAAATAGCGATTTACGTTTCAGTACTGCGTTTAACATATTTTCTGAACTATGTCGCCGAAATAATTTTCATTTTTATTCTCATTCTTCAACACCTATGACACAATGCTATTATGTCAATATTCTTCAACAACATTATATTATGTTATTAAGCTTATGTGTACGCGAGTGCACCAAGTAAATTGCAACGATCCTTTGCTGACACGTCGTATCGTTGATACGAACGCGATGCGGTTGGATAGCCGCACTTCAAACCTGAAATTGACAAATACGTAGTACGGATATTTGGTTTATGAAATTCAGAAAACGATGTGGCTAGCACTTATGATGGAACACGCAATCATGTATTTCCTAATGAATATTTAAGTAGCCGTCAGTGTTTCAATATGTTGTTCCCGCATTTGCAGACTAATATAATTACCAATTGTTGACTCTCTTTATCTCTCTCTCTCTCTCTCTCTCTCTCTCTCTCTCTCTCTCCCTTCTATCCTCCCCCATCTCTCCCTCTTCCATTGTCTCTTTTAGTCATCGTTTAATTTGCATGTTGGAAGAGGTTTACAACAAATTAAAGAGTAATGACAAAATAATTAATTTGATGGCATATTTTCTCTGCGTGAACATTTAATGTGTGCTTCCTTTCTGCTTTGCATGCCAAAAAAAATTGCCTTTTTCCGGTGCAGGATTACATAACTTTCTCTCCTTACGACGCATTCGTAGGGCGAGAAAGTAAAAACGTACAGTATTTTGCACGCACGACTTTTGAATAAAACCCAAGGGATACATCTCATGTGTGATCTCTAATGCTCTATGTTTAATATGACATTACCATCAAATTGCCTAAAATACAATGAACAATGTTTATTTAAAATTATATCCTTATAAAATGTAAAAAGCATGAATGATAATTTGAATAAATAGAATACAATTAATGTCTCTTAACGCGATGTTTAAATTGCCGAATCATTCAAAGCGGTACATTGCACATAGCTTTACGAACAATGATATTTAAGTGTCAGCGGGACCATATTGAAAAGGCTTAGGGTTGTCAGTTTGACATGCCATGAGGTAAAGTGCGAAATTAATGACGCGAATATATCAGGGCAAAATATTTGAAAGAGCTTTATGTGGGTATTAACTGACAACATTGACATTAACAACATGTAAATAGATTTTTGGAACATACATGATAGTGTGAGGAATACATTAATGTCTTACACGAAGTTGACAATAATTTTAAATGTAAAAACCAACCCCGAAGGGTAATAACCCAGTGTAAAACTTGCAGTACGAAATAATATACTTTTAACAATCCATGCTGGTAGATCCAACATCCAATGCACTTAGTAAATTTGAATTGTTATAATTTATTTTCCAAACTTTTAGAAATTTAGTGGCATTCACCTGAGAGTTTGGTCTTCGAGTATATCCGGCTTCGACGGGCAGATTACCATATTTGAAAATATTTCTTTAATAGCCGAGGAATTAAGGACATATTCCTGTTCTTCAAAACTGTCAATCTATTGTATTTTAGAGAATTATTTTTTTGGAGGGTAAGAGATTCTCCATCATGAGACGTCCTCCTAATAATAATATAAAATCAGCCACGTGCTTTTATTGTAAAAAATCTTATGCGGCATTCATGAAGGTGCAATTTTCCTAACTAGAGGAAAATCAAACACTAGGAGAAAATCATTGTTTTTTTTAAATGTTGCATTACGTATTTTAATAGCCCAAAGATCGTTCAGAAACAATTCCCTTAATTTTACAAGCTCATTCTGTCGTTGACATTTTCATTTAACTAAGATAATAATTATCCTCGTTATAATTGGTATAGTAATATAAATATAGTACATCACAATAGTATGTTACAAGCACAGTATAATTTATTGAAAAATTGAAATTGCTCTTTTCAAAGAAAAAGCTATTAAACTCTGTTGTTGCGGGATTCGGGTCAGAAGCGATACTTCGCGTCAGAAGAGTGTATGTGTATATACATACATATTATGAACTAAATGTTTGGTCTTAAAAGCAGTTATAAAATTCTCGTAAAAGCGCCAATAGGATTCTATATGTACTTTGAAGTAAAGGTTTCATCATAAAATTTGTTGTAGAAATGACCACGTTGTCTATTTTGCCCGCTTTATATCCGTTCGAGGATATGCAGTGTGTGTAAGGACACCCTCGAAGTCTGAAGTGATTATTTTCAACTTAATATGAATTACCTACGTAATTTTTAATGAATTACAAATTACAAACAAAAATCATTCTGAAGCGGAATTGTATTCTAATTCTATTCTAGAAATCTATTGCATTATTGCGCGTTAGAATGTATCGTGTATACTAAGTGTATACTTAGAATAGAAAGTTGTGAAGAAAAACATTTTTCGAACTAATATTTGTATTGGATCCGGATCACACTCAAGCCTATGGACAACATATTGATATGTCACTGTCCACAAGAATTATTATTTATTACTAACGATTTCACAGTTATTGTTTATTTTTCAATAAACACCATCCATGACGTATAATATCTGCAATGCGTTATTCATTTCAGTGAGATACTTTATCCTCACTTGGTGCAGGTTGCTGTATATAAGTTTCTATGTTTTCTTGCCTTAATTATTTTGTACCTTATGTTATTGTATTTATATATTCTTTCCATTTGTTGTCTTCATTATATTGTATCTTGTGTTAATTTACTTGTATTTGTGCTATTATATCTTGTATTATCTTAATTTTTTATATTTTATGTTGCTTGTGAGTTTTATCTTAACTGTTCCGAGACAAATTAATCTACAAGCATTAAGAAATGGTAAAATAATTATTATTAACAAAAAGCTATTTATTGCGGCACTAGTTGTTCTATCGGAAGTGATTTGTAACGAATTTTGTTATGATTGAACTGTGAGTATACAGCAATTTGTTATAGGATAATCATGTACATGATTATCCTATAATTACAAATAAAAAAATTGAATCAATTAATTCCAATCTAAAGTTTTGCAGATTTTAGACTTAATATTGCATTAGACGAGTAAGGACATATACAATCTGAAAAAAACGTTTTTTACATAATAAGACGATTATATTATTGAATTCTTTACTATTTCAACAAAGCGTCGCGCATACGTCCTTAGCCCCCTACTTTGAATTTGCTGCAAATGTGACCCTCTATCACACTGTAAATTCCTGTCTGTCAGTTTGGTCACACTATTACCTTATTATTATATGTCGGATGTACAGGTCGCTATGTCTATTTTGGTCGAAATTATATTATTTCACACGTATGTAGGATTCTTGTCCTCTTCTCAGAGGTATAGAGCACTATATCCTACAGCAAGAACTGGCGGAGCTACAGTGCTTGTAAATAACACCAAATTCATTTCCAAGGCCAATGTAAAACATCTTTAAACTGCTCTTTTGTAAAAGTTAGTAAATGTGACATAGTATCCTAAATCTCCTACCCACAAATATATTATTAAAAATTATTATCACAGATTTTTTTTAAATTAAGAGTTGGGGCAATATTAATATTATTAGTGATTTCGAACTCACCATTATCCGACCTGAACTATAATATTTGTTCCTTGGATTTTAATCTCTATTTGTCTGCAAGGTCTGGAAACATGTGAGCATCTATTATATTGAAACGCCTTGCTGTGAAACGTGAACGAGCATGATTTTACTGGATTTTCGCGTCAGTGAAAAATACATGCTTGTATTACATGCTATAAAATGCATACATTATCAGAGAATTTTACAGGACGTTCGGCAATTGAGAAACGATTTTGTAACGTCATCTGACTTCAGCAAAATACTCTGGAAATAAAAACATTGTTTATCCATGGTGATTTCCATTATTTTATGTGGAAGATATGTTTTTATTAAGACTAAGTTTTAAAATGGTTGTCACAATATAATTCTATTGACTTGGTGTTTAGTCCCTTATTTTAAATTACGGACAACCACTATGATAAGTGTCAAAATTTTTTTCACACAATAACTTTATAACACTTGTGTTACGACGTTTCGGAAACTCTTTTTCCTCCCTTATTAGGTACAACTAAAAATTTAATTATAAATGTTTTCATAAAGCCAAAATTATTTACACAAAATTGCAAAAATACCAAATAAATTTATACTGTACCCAATTCACAGAAAGCTCACCTGTTGAAGAGAGAAATAAAACTAATATATACAAAAACTATATACAGTATTTACAAATTATAGAGAAACATTGTTATGAACACTGAATATTAAAGTAAGTTTTGGAGTGCTGTCAGCCACTTTACAGTTGAACGTTTAAATTGAGTCGTTGATAGTGGACGAATAACGGAAATTAGGAGATAGTTAAAGATGCATTCTCAAAGTTTGACTCTAATGTTAAAAAAGAGGAGTGTTGTTGTTGAAAAATATTTAGTATGTTGTCATACATTTTGTAAACTGATTGAATTCTATAACTGTATTTATGGTATTCTGAGATTCAGTTTACAAAAATAACTGTACTCATGATATGAGTTTTCAGTTATTTTTGTAATTTTGTGTAAATCATTTGGGTTTCATCAAAAAATTTTATAATTAAATGTTCATTTATACCTGACGACGGAGAGAAAACAGTCTCCGAAATGTCGTAACACAAGTGAATAAAATTATGTGAAAAAAATATTGGCACTTATTATTGTAGTTGTTCATAATTTAAAATAAGATACTAAACAACAAGTAAATAGCAAGATGTATTTACTTCTTAAAGGACCTTTAACTAACCATAATTTCGTGAAAATCCAAGAACGTATTTCGACCTTCATTTTCAACCTCTTGAAAGCGTTGAAAAACATCACAGTTATACATTCAAGTGAGGTCTTATTGAAGATATATCAATTATTGTATTTAAACTAGAAAGAATTAGTTGCTCATATTGTCTAATTTTTAAGGCATCTTGCACTGACACGCAGTGCGATCAAACAAAACAAGCATATGGACGTGAAAAAGAAGTGTTTCTGTGTTATTAATCGCCAATATATGTTCGCAGAGAATTTTGGTAGCTGATAGAAATATCTGGAGATTAGCTGAATTTTTGTGACATAGTTAACAAAGCCAAAAATCCATGAACCTATTTCAATCAAAAACAAATGTACTAAAATATGTAATACATAGATTGGTTTCCCTTATCACTTGAACAGTATTTGAGTAACTGCGAGTGTTCGTGTGTGCGTGCGTCTGTGGGCCCGTCACTCACGATGGGACCTCTTCTCATACACCAATCGAGACATATGATGTGTCATTCAATGCGTCTCGGTTTCCTGATAAATAGATCTATGTAGGTGGCGTTGATTAAACCGCAGTACCCGGAGACAATTTTCACTCCGCGGATCCATACATTTTCAAGAGGGTGGAAAAAAGTTTTGTTGCCGTCTCTAAGCGAAAAAAATGAATTAACAAGTGAATCACGCGACAGATTTCATTTGCATCCGTAATTTTTAAAACTAGTAGTTTTAAGAAAATAGTGTTTAAGCGTTACTGTAAATACAAAATTTGCAACTCTTTTTCACAGAAAAGTTTGAGTTTTCGAGAAACTTTATGCAACATTAATTAAACCACATGTACTCATTAATATAGTAATGTGAACAATTCAAAATGTAACATGCTAATGTAAATTATAACAACGTGAAAGACAAATAAAAAATACACTCATTTAAGTTTTGAAAAAAGAAAAGAAAAGAGTAATACGTCGGTTATGTCATCTCATAGAGTACAAAATCGATTTTCCACAGCATTACATAACTATCGCTATGTTACCTCAGCGTGGCTACCAAGAGAAGTCATTGTAATAATTATGTTTAAATTATGTTTTAGAATAACGGAATGCTTCGGTCTGTGCGACTGTACTGGCGAAGTATTCTGGGAATTGGCTTAGCTCCCGCATAGTAGAGACGTAAACTCAAAAGTTCCTGGCAACTTCCTACCTCAGAGGCAAATTCTTGTTGACAAATTATCTGAAGGGGAGAGTTTAGCGTCATTAGCAAGACGTTTGTGACTTTGGTGAGCTAAAGGTCCGTAACTGCCTCAGCTTAGTGGCAGTGAGCAAAGGGTAGTACGTAATGTAGTAACATGACAAGTTCAAAACCCGGGTAAATTACTGTACTTTAGCATTCTTATTCAGTATGTTTTGAACATCAACGTTATAAACACTTTAATACTAGTCATAATATCTTCCACAAAATGTATTGAGCCTTTTTGATTTCCAAGAAGCATTATTTCTTCACAATTTGAAAAAGAGACCTATGTTATGATATAACATAGCCACATGATAACATGACTTCATAGAACCTATGCGCAGTATAGCATGAATCAATTCATCGGATAGAAGATTAATTTACTAACAAGTTATCTAAAATATTCTCTCTAGATACTATTAGTCTTAATTTAAACAAACTAAGAAAATGTTAGCATTTATTCATGGGATGGCAAATCGTTGCAAAGCAAATGCTTTGATTGGCATTTTTACTTTGCATTCATAAGTTTACTGAGCCATAGAGATGGTACATAGACTTACTTAAGGTATCTACGTACTACCGCATGCCATTTTTGAAATAAGTTTTAAACACTAGTATATTATACAAAAGGGTTTTGTATCTATAAATAGAAGAAATATTAACATCTAGAAGTGTGCTTTTCACATTAATGGCCTGTACCAATGAAATGTTTTGGGTTCTCTGAGTTTGTAAGTTTGGTTCAAACATAACTAATACAAACACGGTTACGTTATGCGGCAGCAAGTGTTCAAGGAAAAGGCTGCTCACCATTAAATACTTGATATTATTGTGTTGTGTTATGGGCCAACAACTTTTTTTTCGGACGTAAAGAAGTGTTGCATTATGATAAATAAATAAAGATATTGTCAGGTATCAATATTTTAAAATTATAAAAAGGTATCTACTTCACCAACAATCCAATTAAAAATGTTGCATTGTATAGAATACAGATAGCTATATACTTTACTTTGTTATTTCAGAATTCGTGAAGTCAGTTTTTGTTAAAATGCATAATTTATAGCAATTTTATTCGGGAGTATTATATTTGTTGGGCAGCGTGCGTGCTACTTCATAGAAAACCATTTTTGTGATAGTGTTCAGTTGTAAAGAGTTCAATATGATCCACTATGTCTGAAAAAACCGCCTTTACTGACACAAAGATGCAAGTCGCGTCTCCTGGAACATTCGTCACCCCTCGTTGAGGGGCTGGCCGGCAGAGCGCGCGTGGATCAGACGGCGGCTGCACGACGAAACAGCCACGCAGACAGCGCGCGCAGACAGCCGCTCCGGCGCGCCATCGACCCGGCCCGCCCACAGCCTTCAGGCCCGCGGCGCCGCCCCGCCTCAGCCCAGCCCGCGCGCCGCCACGACCTGCCCCGCCCGCCCTCCCTTCGTCTAGCTCCGCTCCGCCCAGCCCTACTTTGCCCCGCTCTGCTTCAACCGCTCTGCTCCTCCCCGCTCTGCTCTTGTTGGCCCCAACCCGCTCCTCTCAACTCTGCTCTGCTTTCCCGCCTCGCTCCGTCTCGCCCCTTTTGCCCTATACAGTCCCTCTGCTCGTCCCGTCCTTTCTATTGATGCGCTCCGTCACGGACCTCTCCATCCATCCTCTCTGTCGTCCCTTCTAGACCCATCACATCCTTCTTCTCCCATCCCGCTTATCTCCTCCTGTTCCCACACTCGTCCCACCCCGCTGCATCTCGGTTCGTTCTTCCCACAACCCCGTCACTTCGCTTCACCCTGGTCTTTGCTCGCCGCCCCGCTCTGCATCGCACATATCCCCATATCACTCCGGTGCCCTCGCTGGCTCCAGCGTCCGACTCAAGCGCCCACGTTTCCTGCGTCGCACTCGCCCCCGCCACCCGCCCCGACCCCTCCGTTTCCCTTCCCGCATCCCAGTCTGCCGCTGACGCCACCCCGTACACCGCCCTTCCCCTGCTCCCTGCTCTCCCTTTTCTACCCTGCGTCCTGATCCGTATACCTGTCCCTTGCCGCGCCCCCACTCCGCCCCTCCTAGCCCTTACACCATTACTCATCCACCCCACCCCCGCCTCTTCCCCTCTTATCCCGTCCGCCGCCCACCGACCCTTCCCCTGCCCGACCTCATACCCCCACACCAACTCCTGCCCTCCAACCATTCATCCCGCACCTCACCCCTCACTCCGCTCACCTTGCTCCGTCACTCACCCCTGCCACGCCCAGCGCACTCCTCCCGCACCCTTTGCTCTGCGCACTTTTTGCCCGCCCGCTTCGTCGATCCCTCCCGCGTCGCTTTCCCCCCCTCTCCGCCCCGCCCCCGCCACGCGCTGTCGTGAATGCCGACGCGACCGCCCGCGGTCTGTGACTCGCTGTCTGTGGAAGCGCAGCGCCGATACCTGGGGGAGGCAGCGTCTTCTTTCCCCCGTGCGACCTCTCGCAGTCGTCGCCTTTGTGCTCTCCTCCGCGGCCTGCGCGGATTTGCCCCTGGGCTGCTTCTGGGAGATGCTTTCCTCAGTTACTTTAATGCGGATTCCACATGAAATGCGCATTTTACCTCAATTCAATAGCATACACCGAACGTATTATACCCCAACATAGGGGCGTTTCTCCGTATTATTAAGTGGAAGTAACTGCTTCCAACTTTTCGACCTCGATTCTTTTGAATCAATTTAGTGATCAAAAATGTATGAATTCATTGTCATTATTACTCATTTAATGGGTTAGGAATAAAATATTGTTTATAAAGATTTATTAGAGAATTTTTACCTTGCTTTTTCTTGCACACGTCGTCCACTTCAATGTGTATCGCGGACAACATCAGTGTAAAAGTGATGGCCGGTATCCAGGGAAA
Organism: Gryllus bimaculatus; assembly: GCA_017312745.1. Classification (NCBI taxonomy): domain Eukaryota; kingdom Metazoa; phylum Arthropoda; class Insecta; order Orthoptera; family Gryllidae; genus Gryllus; species Gryllus bimaculatus. The sequence goes on along the minus strand of BOPP01000235.1, from coordinate 669,679 downwards.
TCCAATGAGATAGTGTATGTATATGAAGTGAACGCAGTCAAAGCATGTTGATAGAGATACAATCAATCTTGACGGACTTCAAAAGGCAAGCCTGCATAAAAATAAAAATCCTACTTCCATAGATAGAAGTGCTCATGTAATTCAAAAAACAATTCGAAAGAAACTATTTAATTACAATTGCAATTTGTTTTGGGTAACTAGAGCATCCCCTTTAAAGCACACATAAAATCACACAATATTCGAAAACACCGCAAAGAATTCTCAAAGCCCACAAAATCTTCTCCACAAATATTAAAGCTCAGTGGTTTCGGAAATTGCCAACAGAACTCTTTTGTGTTTTTGAACCTTTGACACTGTGAATACGTTGCTTTTGCTCTTTACTTTTCGCAGCTGACTCTATGACATTCCAACTTCTACTTCTTGTTAATTTTTCCTCTTGTGCCTTCACGTCTTTTCTGCGAGGTACCCATCCCCATCCTATCTTTGAAATGCCTTTTGCACCTTTTTCGCCTCCACCATTCATGTCCAGCCAGTACAGCTTCTATATTTGCTCTTTATGTGTTACTGAAATGTTATTACCAAAGCTTATAGAAGGAGCGATCTCTTTAAAAGATGATGAGAAAAGGCGAGGTTGTCTGGCATTTTTCAGCATTTTCAAAATGCTAAGTTTAATCAAATATTTACATTTGAGATCAAAATAGTTCGCTTTGATACTGAAAGGATCATTAAGCTGAGTAAAATTCTACCAGGACCGTATCCAATCTGACAGACAAATCTGGCGTTTAGGTGTATTTTCTGTTATTTCGTTTTCTCCATAATTATTTTCGTTCAAATTAAAATAAAATTTGCACATAAATTTCTACATATACGTATTTGTTTGTGAAGTGTGAAGTGTGAAGTGTGAAGTGTGAAGTGTGAAGTGTGTTTGTTTGTATGTGAAGTGTTTGTAGGAACTCTGAAGGAATTCATAAGGTTGAAGAAATGATATCATTTCGAAATGTTTTCATTATAACTTTATTCATTTGGCTGACCTCACAGGCTCTTCGTCTTTAAAGTATGTACCTCATCTGCTTTATAATTTGTTTTCAATAAAAACTCTTGTTATTATATTGAAATTGTATCTTATCAAGTTTTATGAGAATAATTAAATTTTACTCCGTCATATTATAAACCGTTTGGACATCCCTCTTCAGGTGTCTGACTGACACCTCCGCACCCCGTTTCCGCCTTGTTTAACCTCTCCTGCCCGGCGTCTTCGCACCTCAGAGAACCCTGCCCTTCCAGATGTGCTCTTCCGTTCCTCATCGCAGAAATAAAAGTAGTGGAGAACTCTCACATAGTTTACTTTGACAGTTCCTTTTTTTTCTTTTTTTGTTCCGCTAGACATATTCGTTAACGTTGTAAAAATATGCTGTGATTAGACGAAAAGGATCTAACTATATTACGAGACTTTATTCCATACATCTTTGTTGCTAAAAAAGTATATTCACGAGACTTTTTTTTCTGAGAGCGAAAGAACGTAAATATTTACTGACTTCTATTAAAATAAATTTTTCGTATTAACTTTCTTATCAACGTTATCCCAGATTCAAAAATATTATAAAATGCTTTGATCTTATTGGTACGGAGGAACGGTCTTTTTCTTCTTTTTGGCGTTATATTAGTGTTTCTTAAATATTATTCACAGAAAATTTCTAAATTACAGATGTATATGCTATATGCAGAAACTCATTAAAATACTCATGTTTTCAGAAGCAAAATATCGTAAAAACATACATGTGTGTATCAGTTTCACATTTCGTTGGTGCACATGAATGGCGACATCTCAAAAATTTTCATTTTTTAGTAAATGAAATAAGTTACAGACCCAAACATTGTTTTTCTCCGCGATATAAATGACTTCGCTCAGATTAAGCACAAACTTCTGCAAAATCCCATTTCCTTAAATGAGCCACTTTTCTTACGCACCGACGATTGTCTCCATCAATATCACATCTTTTCGTGAGATGATTGATTGCACATCCTCAAATGTTTAAGTTCTAGCTTAGTGATATTATACATTGAGTTATTAGGTGAATGTATTTAATCTTACAATTTGCTAACACTGATAATGAGAGCCAGTAATTCTGTGTTAAACGTAAGCGGATTATACGACAGAAAAGAGTTATATTATTCAACGTTTTAATGGATGTTTAAAAATTCAAGGCCTCTCAACCTACTACTCGTTTACTCAGCAATATAAAGTCGACAGACACAATATAAATTAAAAAAAAGAATACATTTCATGCAGTTTTTGAGAAAAATTATAAGTAGCATTAACTTCAAGTAAAAAATACACGAAAACTATTCGCTTCTTCAAATTTAACATGGCGTTATTGAAATATTTCTTTTGAACAGATTTCATTTAAGAATCTCTAATACGAATATTAAACTCTTGCAAAGTTGCTTTTTCCTTTCGAAACTACAGAGAGTATGTGAAAAAATAATTGTTTATAAGTTGCGTATTCACGTATTTCACTCAAAATTTAGCGAAAACTACTCATATTTTTAAAAGAATTGTTCATTACCTTATTTGCAGAAAAAAGGAAACAAAAGTAATTAGAAATCTCTATCATCAATATTGTAGTTGTCGGAATACGTCGAAAAAGTTCGAACATTTGCAAATTTCGAACATTCAGAGATTTTGACAGAATACCAAGAAAATTAATAGTGTGACGATTTTAAATGAGTTCGCTCTTTTTGAAACAGTTTTAAAAAAATGGAGCTATTGTTTAGGCTGTTGTGGAAATGTTGTTAAGGCTGTTAATGTAAAGTAATCCAAAAATCAAAATATTTGTTTCAAACTCGGACTGACCACAGACAGACAGATGGAAGGGCAGACTGACGGGGGAGTGTCGGCGGGGCTAGATACTTGAAATATATTTAAGTGATTCTAATAAGTGATAGACCAACGTCAAATTAAAAATCGGGTTAAAAAAGTACGAAAAAGGATCTACCGGATGGCCAGGGGTGCCCAGTGCACACTAAGAAATTCAGAAAATCGTGTTGAGTTAGTACGCCAAAAAAGGCGATATGACGACTAAACCATTGGAATGTTCAACATACTTTGTGTTCTTCGTGAAATACTTTAAGATCTAAAGATGCTTCACACCCTAAAATTTCCTGCCCCCACCAGGTGAAAATTCGTGCGCCAACAATACACTGAGGGACTGCGATGCGGGTAGGCAGCATTGTCTGCAACCCCCGAATGCAATTCCCCACAGAATGCCCAGACATACGGCCTGTTCTGATTGACGTCCGCAGGCCTATCTCCTGTCCGACCCTGTTGCAAACGGAAACAGGACTATGAATGCAGCGTCTCTCTGCCTTTGTTGGCTGGCCTGACACGGGAGGCTGCCATACGAGCCACTCGAATAAATGGATGGTGACACTCCTATCCTCTCTTCTCCCGTATGAAGCTTTAGCGACAAGCCAACGGAGGGAAATGTGAGCAGAACGTAGTTCGCGTTGCATTTTCCCAGGAAAGGGATATTCAATTAATCTCCAACTGCAAGTTTTCAGTCCAATTTCATCAATTAAACGAAATTATAAAGCGGTGAACAAATGCTTGGAAATAAAATTCAGGAAAAGGAACAAACACAAAAGCATGGTAGTTATGCCGGCTACTCCGAAGTAATGCACAATAATGTTTTTTTTTAATTCAATTTTCTTTTCTACGCATTCGTTCTTTACAGATTTCGTGGTAGCATTCTTCTCTCTTGAATTCAAATTTAGTTCAACAAGTTTCCGTCAGTGCTGCTCTCTTAGAGATGACTGTTGCATTGCATGTTCGTCGGTAGCAACGTGTTGGGAGAACGAGAAAGTGACAAACATTCACAAGGGGTTAAAACTGTCTATGGAGATGATACTGTTGATTGCATTCGATGAGCTTCCAGACTATCTGGTGCGTTAGGGCAAGCGAATACTCGGATCTCCCACGCGAAGGAAGATCGCGCTCTTCATAGTCTCCTGACGACGTCCACAACCTCAATTGGACTGACAGACGTGTAACCATGAAAGAATTGTCAATGAATGTGGGTATAATAGAAGCGAGTTTGAACAGAGTATTGAAAGAACTGCAATTGAAAAAAGATTTTGTCAGGGGGGTTCAGGGAGGTGATGACTCCTTTGTAAAGGCTGCTAAACAGTGGGTCAGACGTGATGGCTCCGGCTTTTGCCGTGCGAGTACGCATGCCCTTCTTCCAAGGTGTCGTAAGACAGTGGAAAGTGACAGAGATTATCTGGCTAATTGACTTTTGTTCAGCAAATATGGATCAACATACTGTGAAAATAGCAAAGGTATGAAAAATAAATTGAATGTTTTTTTAAATTGTTGTGCACTAGGTTTGGAGTGACCATCTTATTGATAGTTTATTATTTTTAGTTCGAAACTACAATAGTGTCGCAAGCGGCGACAAAGCAGTGGAGGCCGGAAAGGGTTCTCGAGCATTGCACCCACCCTTGTGCAACTTCCACTTTACAAACCCTATTAGGAAATACATAACAGTTTCGAAAGTCTCTAACTAACATTACTAGATTTCTCCACAAACTCTCTTATCTCAAGCTTAGAACAGCGTTTTGACCCGGATGAGAACATGAGCTTGCACTCTTATCACAGCATACATCAAGGGTCGTGACTTGAGCGTTTAATTGGAAATTAATAAAAAAAATTGATTCCTAGTTTTAGAGGGGGTGCGTAACAATATTTTTCATCCAGAGAACGAAAATAAAGTTTACAGAATCTTTAGTAGTATGGAATTCATTTTTTGCCTAGTCTCGTTTTATTTACATTTCTTGTTGATGAATACACACGCATGGAGATAAGACACCGTCACTATCTCCCCAGCTTTGGCAGCACCAGTACAGCGCTTCGGGAAAACCCAATCAGTCTTTTCTCTACGATGTACACTAGTTTATATATTCATTAATTCGAAAACTCAGTACTTATATTATTCATCCGAGATCGTGGAAACTTTTCGTGCATTTTGTGTTCTACTGAATGGATCAATGATCAACTTGCGTTAATCAAATTATTGTATTGATTTATCAATTGACACATTTTCAATTTGGTTTATAGTCATCTGAGAACATCAAATAATGGCATTCAGAAAATATACTCTCAACGTCTAGAATTTTTATTGAGTGTTTACTCTAAATTAAGGTTTAAACAATTCAAAAAAACGCCTTCAAGTAACATTATATAAACCATTTATATCTCTGTCCGTAAATTTTGAGAAGCAGATTCGCCCATATTTTTCTGAACGGTTCAAATACCACAAGATAAATGGAATGTTCCTGAAATTTCATCATTCGCGTCTGGGATATTGATTGGCGACCGGTGGCATCAAAAATCTGCCGTCGCTAACGACCCGTGCGATGAGCGCAGTCGTGAAGCGCCACGGCGATGCGTAAATAGCCCATCCCACACATGGACAGCGCCTCGCCGCGGCGCCTCCGCCGCGCGCGGATTAATCACTGTTTGAGCGGTCGGGAGGGCGGCCGCGAGTGGCAAACAAGGCGAAAGCAGCGCGTTGCCCTCGGGGCTGGACGATGCCTACTCCGGCGGCTGAATGGACGAAGGAAACGCTTTCGGCAGTCGCGCTTGACGCAAAGGGCATATTACCTGAGTATTGCAAATAATCGGGAGAGCTATAAGCTATTACTTTTTTCTAGAGGTTTTAAACGAATTGCAACCACTACAGTGTGTATGTACAACAGTCACGTGATCACTATCGGGCGAAGTCGATTGATTGATTAGCGATTCCGGGCGCGTCAACTGCTAAAGTCATTAACCCGGAACGTATAGTGCAATAAAATGTTTCGTGAAACTTGGAGCATTAACTTCTCTCTCTGGGTAATTGCTCACTAACTGATCAGTTGCGACTGGTCGCATTCATCTGTTTTATTTGTCTACGTTACCGCGCAACGTATGCTTGTTCTTCATGCTGTCGACCGTATTAGGTTAAGTGGTACGGTTGGTCCTGAATCTGGGCTGCAACATGCGTGGGCGTTAATCTTCTCCTTCCAGTTTTTGGCCTCGTCATCATCTGAAATCAAACAGCGCCACAGAAGATCGCCCGCAGCTGCACTTCTCGGCCAAAAGTCTTCAAGTGCTCATCTAATTTTTCGATAGTTTACTGCTTTGTTTATTGCTTTTCTTATATTTACTCAATTAAGTAACTTAATAATTATGTGCGTATTAACTTATTTATTTTTCAACCCCAGTCTAGGCTCAGCTCGTACTACTACCCAGCGCTTTCCCCGCTCCCTGATCACCGTTTCCCTGACAGTTCGAACGGGTCGGCGCGGCGGGGTCGCCAATGCCTGTCGCCCTGCGGAGGGTCATTAGGGAAGTTCCGGGGCGCGCGGGCGGCGGCGACAGCGCCACCGTCGCGAACTTCGACTTCCGCCGCAGCCCAGGGCAGCGCTGCCGTCGCGCTCAAGAGGCCTCTCCGGCGAAGTTGACGACCGCAGACAAACAAACGGAATCTTGCGGATATTTTGCAGCAAGAATTCTCGGCGTAAACTTGGAGTCGCGGAGATGAGCTGCTCCAACTCGAAATAGCCTCTCAGCCTCCCATTGTTTATTAGCATTGGAACAGTCGGATCAGGTTCTCTAATTATTTTATTTAAATTGTCATTGTATGCAGATACGGTGTTTGTCAGTTAACTTTCATAAGTATCTTTCATTGATTGCATTATAGATTTGGGTTAATATTTAATAAATTCTCAAGAATTAATTACCTGAAATATACACCTGTATGCCGGTAATGTTTAAAACATGTAACGATTCCGTTAAATATTAATAATTAGAGAGATTAAACTGAGAATAAACATTACTTTTATTCAATTTCCCCTTTAATTCATTAAATTTGTTTCGCCTTTCATTATTTTCAATTTGGTACATATTGAAATATTTATTGAAGCATTATATAAATTATAAATGAATGAATATTACAAAATTGGCAATAATATTAACTAAAACATTATATATAGTAGCAACTTACAAAGATCAACAATGGGGAGGATAGGGCTGACAAATTTTCCCATTTATACTATTTAATTTAATAAAAGTAAGATTTGATCAAGTTTTTAAAAGATTTAATACCATAAAAATTGATCGCATGTAATGATTATTCCAAACTATTGACTATTTAACTGCATATAAGTACTTTCAGTTTTAACTTCTTCATTAAAGTTTAAATAACGTACTTTAACAGATCAGTTTAAACATTACTACTAATTTACATTTCATATCGCGTCTTCGTTTGAAGTTTTTTAAACGACCACTACTACTGCTATGTATTCCGCGTACACTGATCAAATCCGAGCATCTTTGCACCTGAAGAAATTCTAATCCATGAAACTAGCATTCAACCTCTCTTTGTGCATCGTGGAATTATGTTTGTGTTCATTTATTTATGTTTATTTTCACAAAATATATAAGTTAATTATATTTCTATTCTTTATCTCATAGGTTGATCTGCTATCCTGCATTTTCAAAATTGTATTAAAATATTGAAAGAAGTTCACAATGGTTTCTCAGCACTGTGCGAAATTTGTGTTACGAATTGCACATGTATTCTATTATATAGAATAATAGTGCATGATTTTACGCGCAGGATGAGTTCGATCGTGTCAAAACGTTTACATATCTTGGTGCAAAATTTTCCATGAATGCGGGTGGAATAGTCACATAGTGGCGGCGCAAAGTAAAGAAAGAATTGCTCTCAAAGAAATAGTACAGTGCGCAGAGTGCCGGAATTACCTTTAATGGAGTGCGATTCAATGTGAAAATCACTAGTTCTTCCATCTACGAATTATGGGGCTGAAATCAGGGGAGTGCATAGGATAGGTCGACTAGAAAGTATCGAAACAGATTATTACAAATTAATTCTCGAAGTCTCCAGATTCGCAGCAAATGCCGGGGTCTTAAGAGAGGTCGGTAGTGTAGGAATTTGGAATGACAAAAATGAAACTCATTAAACTTTGAATTAGATTAGCACGTGAACAGGCTGACTCACTTATACATAGCTGCATTAGAATGCAGTTACGAGGAAGCGACCAACGCTACTGGTCGTACAAAATTGAACTGCTACTAACACGTGCACGTCTGGGAGTCGTTTCTCCGGAGATGGTTGTGGATAGGGGACAAGTGAAATAGGCCGGCTAATTTCCGGTAGACTTGCGGATATTAAAGCCGTTCTTCAGCCGTATCTTATAGTCTCTTTTCCGCTGTTTAAATGCGATGGAGAGACCATTTAGGGTGAATACCATAATTCAAAGGGTTAGAACAAGGTAGGATTTAGATATTGTAATGGCTAAAAAGGCCTTCAGACTAGCCACATAGTATTAAGTTATTTAATTTGTACATGTAATAAATACTGATTAAAAATAATAGAGCATTCCAATAAATATTTGGAAAAATATATTTTAGTATTTCATTGAGAAAAAAAAAGCTTTAAAACTAGGTTGGTCCAACTATGTTTTTTGGAGAGAATAACTGATTGAATTTGTCATACGGACCAAATGATTTCGTACTAGGAGAGTGTTGCCATAAGACATGGCAACTTCAGTACGAGATATTTTACAAATAAGTGAAAGATACTTAGCTATAGTGTTGCTACTTTGTTATAATATTAGAATATCAAATCTGTAGTTATTTTGCCGATGTAAATAAGTTTTCTATTACTCGGGAGGGGAAATTTTAGGTGTAAAATGGTCCTGGCGATGATTTGTTGGTACTTTTATTAATTTTATAACTATTAATAGTAAAATAATGAATTAGAGATTCTAGAGTTCAAGTAAACGTTCGCATGAGATACTTCTCTCCCTTATGTTACATATGTTGCATATAGTGCATATTTTAATAATACACAGCCGATGGAATTCAATTCATCGTTTGCGAACGTTTGAGGTAAACTCGGAAAGTCGTTTTGTAGAGTATTAGATGAACGTGTTAAACATTGTTTTAATTCATAATAAAGGAACAACGATTTATATTCACACATCTTTAAATTCCTCCCACTTTTTGGATTCTGCACCATGATCCAATTCGAGATTAGTTTCCAAGAAAATTCCAATCACCTTCAATCGTATTTCTTATACCAATAAATATTGAAAGAAACGCGCATTATTGAGGTGAGCCAAGCTCTAAAACGTGTATATGCGATATTAGAAAGCAATTTGTTTATTACAGAATATGTCGCAAATATTTTTCCCGGAGATTTAAACAAGTTGATATACGAATTAAATGCTCGAGGGAGCGTGGTTCAGTTTTAGAATAATCGATACGACCCGAGCGTAAAGGCAACGACGCGCTGGGCACCTAAGTAGAATGAATGAAGACGAATGACCTTAGGCAGTAAATTCCACCCTGGCACATTGCAGTGCAGCAAAAAATGGAATTCTGGAGAAACAAGCTTCGAAAAAAGAAAAAAGAGAGAGAGAAAAAGAGAGAGAGAGAGAGAGAGAGAGAGAGAGAGAGAGAGAGAGAGAGAGGAAGGAGAATAGAAAATTCCATGGAAAAGAATACGAAAGCCAGAAACACGAAAGTCGGATTTAGTTGTGATTTTTACTGATGTAATGTAAACATTACAATACAAGGAAGACGTCATCAGTTCTGTAAAAATGGGTATCTTATTAGTAGATATATTCAATGAATCAGCATCGATGACTTTCCACAGTATGCAACAGCGTTGTTCAAGCGACTGAAACGATGACGGTTAAATAAATAGTGGTGGCACAGAATAACACAGACTTTCTTGTAGAGGTGAGATCGCCCGGAGAGTTTTCAATTTGGGAAAAATCCTACGTAGTGCGTAGTGCAGGCGTAGTACAGACAGAAGGACGGACAGACGTTTGGACAAAAACACGTTTTTGGTATCGGGGGACTCCAAAACGTGTATTTCAGTTGAAATTTCAAAATCGATTTTCCGCAGCATTACATGAGTTTCTCTTACCTCTGAAGGTTTACTGCCCATACTCCTTATACACGTACGTTTACAAGAATGTTCAAAAGTGTTTCATTTCATCAAATAAACCAATGTATTTCAATAATAAACTAAAAGTAAAGTCTATCAGGCCGTCTGTGAACAATACTACGATCAACACTAAACTATTCCTAGGATTTTTTCGAAATTGTCTAATTCGAGCGTCGAAGCTCTAGGATTTTAAAAACATTGTTTAAATTTTGGAGTACTTTGCATGAAGTCACTGAGACATTTTCAACGTTTTCTCAAAAATGCCTCCAATTTTTTTCTTTAAATTCTTGTAACAATACAGTGAAATACTCTTTTAAATTGCATAGGTTTCATTTCCATTGTTAACTCTGAAATTTCGGAAATTAGACAAGTTACAAGTATAACCACAATATTGAAGACAAAGATTTTTTTATTCAAATGGCATTTGTAATTCCTATCATTTCTTTAATGTCATGAACATTTTTAAAAATTTTAGTGGTGTTAATGCAATTTCACGTAAAATATAGGTAATATTTAAAAATTAAAAAAAAAGATATTTTCATAAACGGCTACCCATTTTTTCTCTAAATTTTTTGTACAACTAGTGCTAAATGCACTCTAAAAGATGACAAACGTCATTTTGCTGTATTCATTTATTTCAAAACACACATTTTCTTTTTTACATTTTCGGCCGACATGAATTACCGAGGGAGCTAGATCGAGTGCCGACTCAGCGCCTCGATCGGACGGGTTGTGGGTTCGTTGTCCGCCGTGAGCATTTTTGTTGGTCCCTTGACTTTCATGTGTGTGTTGTCTCGGAAGGCCTTGTGAGTCTGCCGGCCGTAGACCGAGGAGGCCGCAATTGTGCTAAAGTCTAGTGTAAAGGTTAATACGTGTGACCCTGAAGGACATAATTGGCGCGAATGGTCGAAAAATCATTATTCCCTGAAGCTAGAAAAATCCTCCTGAAGAAGATAAAAAAGCATGTTTTTGATATCTTTCTCACTTCTCTCACAAATTTACATTATAGGAATTTTGTATATATTATTATATTTACGAGTAGAAGTACTTCAAATAATGTTTTATAGAGTTTCACGAAATCCCAAAACACTTCACAGATTTCTCCGAAAGACTGTAATAGGCCAGGTATCCATGACCAAAAGCCACCCAGAAAAACTTTGAACAACCCTTAATTTTTAACCAAGCGCAATTTGCTCTGATCGTAGTGCCCACGAACTCTAGAAATTTTGTTACTTTGCCAGCGCCTTGGCTTACCTGACTTAAATCTTCCCTGTTCACTATCGTTTGAAGTCCATCCACGTCCCGCTCACTCCGTTGAATTGAGTCTGGACCATTAGGGCCGAGGCTATTTCAACGGACTCTTCCTCTATTCTTCCACCGGCTTCGGTAGCTCAGGGCATCAACTTATGGCACTGCAGTGCCTGTGACCAAAGTTTGTTCCGACATGTAGGATTTCCAGCACTAGCTAGATATCTTAGTCCAATTAGGCGCTACCTGAAGGATAATTCTGGTGACCTGCTGCTCTGATAGGTAGTTTTCCGTGATTTTCCATTCAACGCCAGGCGGATGCAGTAGCAATACCCTAACAAATGGGGCCACTGGCCGCGTGCAATCTTTTCTTCCTCTATTTTGTTCTATCCACACCCCTTGCATATACTCAGAAGCATATGCAGTTTATTAGCACAGGAGGCCAGTCGGGTGCGTGCCGTGGAGGTGCGTCGCTGGATGGGGAAAACCCTAACCGATATGTAGGTCGGCGTCGGATCCCACAATTCAGCGGGAAAAGAACACGCACTACACTTGCGGTACTAATGATCGAATCAGATGACGCGCCCGGAATCGTAATATAATTAATCATCCATTAATCTATCAATTAATTCCACCTACTCAAACTTCACTGCTAATTTTTAATGAAACTTCTGCACGAGTTCTTTGACTAAAGTAATTTTCTTCTGTTCAATCGACCTGGGCGACGACAAGCTCTTGTGTTTCGTTCCGCACTTGCTACAATACGACCTGGGAGAGTCACTCCGTTCTGATCCCTTTAACAACCGTCATTTATTCACTTACCTACGGTGAGCCATCTTTACAAAAGTAAAGGGTTTAGGTTGTATTTACCACACTAAAGTGCGTCATCAGGCATCCAAATTTTTTATGTGAATGAAAGGTAAAGTACAGCTGAATTTAGCTCTTCGCCAAATACAGGCAATATTGATCTATGACAAAGCATTTAAACTGTAAATCAGAACTCAATAATATTTTTTTCCAAACCTTTTGTACCATTACCGTTCCTAATATTAGTGCTGGATGTCACTGTCTCTGTTACATTTTCATAGCAAATATGAAATTTTAATCCATATCAGAGCTAAAATAAATACATTTTCAAAATTGGCAAAGGCACAAATACTCTGATAACTCTTACTTAGCTGTTTAATGAAAAGTACCCAATTATTTTTGACAATTTTGACTTTTTATAGAAATAAACTGTCATAGCTTCCCTGTTGTTACAACATTAAAAGTGCTCCAAATATAATAGTTCATTCAGCCTTCTCTTCTATTATTCTCGCTTATTATTTATTTGTGCTTCCTTATGTGTAAACTGAATGATCTGGAAAAAAGAGGCTAGAATAGCCGATTTGTGGCCGATTTTTATAAAAGTTATTATTTATTATGATAATGCAAATAAACAAAGAATAATCTCTTATCATATTCTTTAATAAGATTGGTGTGTTGTATTAAATACAATAAAAACAAATTTGGCTGTAGAGAAAATGTAGCATCTCGGGACATCCAAAATACATGCAATAGAACACAAAACAAGTTCAATTTAAAAAAGACAACCAAATCTTGTAGCTGATATATGTAATTAACGGTTTATTTTAGTTATAATTTTTTATAGAATTGTGTAACGTTCAACTGTCTAGCGTTATTATCGAATCTGGAATCATCTTGCAGTCTTGAATATTCAACGTAACAGAATAGGTGTTACTTGAACTTCTTAATGCTGTATCTCGAATATTGAAGACTCATTAGTTGCCCATAGACATTAAAGTTAAGAGTAAAATATTCTTAGATCAAAAATTTAATCTTGTCAGATTTTTTTCGAAACCTACTTTATTATTGGCGATCATATTTATTAGATTTCTTTGCAAAATTTATGGAACGTGTGTCGACTTTCAGGGTTTAAAGAGCGGATTTCATTTTATCCCTTCTTCTCTGACTCACGAAACTTAATTTATTTCGGATTTCTGGTAATTTGCTTGAAGCCTACATAGTATTAGCTCCGTGAAATTGTCACACGGTGTTCACGAATTAGGTTTTAAATTAAGTGCAGCAGCCCTGTCCAGGTATGGTCTTACATGATAATGGTGTTCCTTTATGAGTTCCATGGTCAAGTTTATTTTTTTAAATTAATACTTATCGTTTGTAGCTATAAATGAGGAGACTGAAAATGAACCTTAAGACACATTGAAGTAAGGTAATAGAGATTAATGTGGCCAACCTCTCGATTGACTTGGAGAATGAAAATGTGCGATGGGCTGTGAGTGTACGATTGCGTGCACACACACACATACACACACATGGACACGGATACAGGATGTACTTAAGCGGGACAATATTTTTAGTCAACGTATAAGCTTGACAAAATACAAAGTAGACTATATTCATAATGGGAATCGTTTCGATGCGATGCGATCGATATGTCTGCTCGATATAACTGTTTTGAATATTTTGGCATTTTTTAACAAGAAAACTGTTTACTTGAGATGGGGTTCACCAATATTGTGCTTGTGTGTTCGTATGAGTAAAGTGTTTAGTTGGCAAGGGTATGGTAAAAGAATGAGGAAGGAAAGATCCCGCCCTATGCGTGGTCTGATACAAAGAACTGCATAAATTTTTATTAAAAGGTTATGAAATAAAACCACAAAAACTTCGGGTTATAAAAGCCAGGCTCTATAATTTACAAGATAATGATGTTCTTTGACTCTGATATTCACTCGATATCATTCACTACGAGGTTATCATCTTAGTAGGTTTTCTAGGTCTCTTAGAAGGTTTCTAGTATGAGTTCTAAGCGATACACACAAAATAACAACATTACGGGGGAGTTGACAGAGTACTATTGTATCTTCTTGGATGTCCGGGAGATGCAGCAATTTGCCCTGAGGAAGGTTGTAAAATAAACGCCGAAACGTTGGCCTCTGTGCCTTGGAGGCGGCTTCTCCCAGACTGACAATAATTAACTCCGGCTGCTGAAGTCGACGCTTTCAGAAAACTATTTTCTCCGCGCTAAGGAGAGATGACAGTTTTGTTCGATAGTCGCCGTTGACTCGCCCTTCAAGAGAACCCCCCAAATCCCCCAGCCAAGTGCATCATTCAGATTTAAGGCCAAAGATTTGAAATTTCACAGTTTAGAATTTTGTAGATTATGTTATAAATAAGTTAGCGGGCGTTAATGCAATCTGTAACACTTTTTATCCTGTTCCATTGTATAATACTCGTAAAAGGTGTGTCCTATGCCGGTTTTGAGCCGGCGATGAAGAGGTCCTTATAGTAAGGGGGAGGTGAAACAAGATGAAGGCCAAGGGTGGTCCGGTTCACGCACAGCCTTCGAGCTTATTCACAGGCACACAATACAAATGCCACCGATCTGTTATGGAGAAATAGTTACGCTGGAATAATAGTCCACACCAGCATACACCACCACCTTAGTGTAGACGTAAGTACGTCGGAAATGTGTTCCACACAGAATATTTTCTCAGGTTGTGACCTCTTTACACTCACATCATGGAATGCATTGCGTAACTTATATCCGCAATATATCCGCATATAACTTATATCCGACTTATATCCTCTCCAAATAAGTGACTATTGAATATCATACATAAAAAATGTTCAAACAATTGGTCACTGCGGTCGCTCAATGGCTAGAACAACTGGATGTAAACCAAGAAAACCTGGATTTGACTCTTAGTAGAGGCGCGAGTTATTTCAATTACTTCAACAGTATCCAGTATTTCCAAGATCTTCAAAAGAAAATCGACACCGAGTTATCGAGTCATGAAGCGTACTAGCAAGCGGTGGGTGCTGTACTGCAGGTCGACCTCGCTCGTCTGTAGCCTGGTCTGTCCCGTTTTAAATAATGTACTGTGCACTGATGTCACGCTATTCTGCACGCAGGGGTGGAATTATAGCTTTGTATTGACAGAAGTTTAATTCACTCTAAATTATTCGAGGGAGAGATATTTATAACGTCCACGTGTCAATATTCCTATTTATTGGTTCATTGGTAAATGGACGGAAGAGAAAAAAATCCAAAGAGTCCAAAGGAATGTTAACAGTAGAAACAAATATAATAAAATGTTTAAAAATAAAACGTCGGAGTATTCTCACTCAAACGGTGATTTGAATACAGAGTTTTCTTTTTCGAAGACCATTTGAGTCCTCTGCGTTGAATGACCACATTTTAAATTAATATAATTATTAAGCAGGTTTTCGTCAGCACTTATAATTTTTTGTAAGAAATGGTTTGTTGGAGGAAGTATTAACTTTATTATTCCAACATATTACCTCAAACCTTAAAACCCATCGAAAAAAATTTAGTCATTTAGTAGACATAAGGCTTAGTCTTTTTAGGTCAACAAAACATAATACGTATCCTTGTGTGTTTGTAGTTCAATTATAGCCTTATCATATACAATTATCATGATACCGTCGCCTCAGTCTTATGGCCGTTCCTGAAATAGGTAAATATTTTTATTGGGAGGTAATTCAGAGGATATGACATTGATGATGGAACAATGGGTTAAAGAGAGGCATGGCAAATAGGAAAACAGAGAACCCACTTTGTCCACCACAAACCCGCGATGAACCGACCTGAATTTCAACTCCTGTCTCCTCCCAGCGATGGATAGCGAGCAGCTTGATAGTTAAGGTAGGAGTTGCCCCACTCGTGTGTATAATAAGTACAGTCTGTTCAAAGTGGCAAAAATATTTCGGGTTTACTCACTATACTATTCAGATTTTCATATGGAACACATAATGCTACAAACTACAGAAATTACCCAACGAGGATGGACAGGGAAAGAGGAGAGGAGTATGAGGGAGTGGGGAGCGGAAATTAGCGCAAAAAATTATTTAAAAAATAATGTTAAAATGTTTTTAAAATGCTCTAAAAGCCAATAACAAAATTACGTAAAACCATTGATAAAACCCAGTTCAGATGAACAACACAATCTGTTGGATATGAATCGAGATTGCTTCCTTTAGTTCAAGTGAACTCAACGTACAAACTTTTGATTTGGACTACTCTTTACCAAGAAGTTTGTATCTAGTTATTGCGAAATCGACCGAACAGACAATAATGCTGATAGGTTTTACAGGAACCTTAATTTTCGTATTCAGAACGGCTCACATTACAATTTTTGAGCGAAGAAATCGAATAGGCTAGTGAGAAATATGTCGGAAAAACTGTATATATTCGTGTACAGTTGCAAATACAGTTGCAAATAAAAAATAGAATTTCTACTGTTAAATTACTATCGAAACGAACACATACGAGAGCCACCGGTACTAGATACGCGTAGTCATTCTTCCATAAATAGAGTTGTACTCCAGCTCTGATTTTTCCGGTCCAGATAATTCACCACATGCTTCATTGATCAAAATATTGTCTCGTGGCCCGAAAATAAATGCATTCGCGCACACAATATGAATGTGTATATTCGCAAATTAAACTTGAGAAAATTCAGATGTTTATCTTATTCTGCATTTCACTGTTCATCTCTTACGTTCCTTCGGAGAAATGTTCATAGCAATAAAAAATCTTTTCATTTAACTAACCGAAGATCAAGTGCACGTGCTATGTGCCCCTCACATTTTGTGACTTAATAATGGACTTACTCGTGTTCATTAAAATTAAGTTATTACGTATATTTCTTTGGAAATTTAGATTTTAAATTTTCAACAGAAAGAGTCCTTCGGCTTCTCCATATTACACCATGTACATATTTCATTTTTTAAAATTTTCCAAAAATTAAAACATCGATGATTAGGACGATTCCGAAGAAAACTAACATGTTCTCCCGACTGATTAAGAGCTGGAGCATGTTTGCAGATATGTTTAAGTAAACAAACGAAGTTAATTTTATTGTTTTAAAAACTTAGATTTCTTATGCAAAACTGTGCGATGATATTATTCTTTGTGACATCAACACAACCATGTAGCATTGAAGTGTGTCTGGATCTGTAACTGTATTTTCCCTTTTGAATTTATGTTTCCGGAAATGGTCATTGATGAAGAAATTCCTGCGGGGGATTTTGGTAGCAAACAGGTTTTTTATCTCACCCTCAGGTGTGTAGTGAATAGAATGCGTTGTGCAGGAAATTCTGATAACTTTCATTAAATGTGTTTTGCCCTCAGGTTTTTTATTAATTCAGTTTATTATTCATCGTATATCGCTTTCTACGTTTATTTTTCAGTTTATTTAATGGCTTTAGGTAAATGGCATATTACAAAACATCGACTGTAGGAAGTGGTGTTTATAATATTCTAGTCAAAAGAAATAGAAATATCTGGTGCAGTTTCGTCTTAAAGCTTAAGAACAGTCATTTAATTATAACATAATATGTGTTTGAAACATTAGAGTACTTTAATTTTGCATGTAGGCGCAATTCTGTGACGGCTGCGTGGCGAAGATATTTCCTACGCCAAATATTTCTGTTTCTAATATTGACATAAATTGAAACTCTTGATTTTTTTAAGAATTACTGAACAAGTACTTTGTCAAAGAGTCCATTTTATCAGAATATTTTTGAATTGATGTTTTTAATGTACCATTATATAAAACTTCTACCATTATTCAATTGTTTTCCCACAACCATCATTTTGGCTATACTTACAGTCAGGAAAACGCCTCAATTATATTTAAATTGCAGCGAAACAGAAGACAAACGAAGCCCAAATTCACAAGAAAATCTCATGGGCACACGTCATTTCACCTACAAATTCCTCGAATGGAGAGGGATTCGAACTATGGCACCAAAGCCGGATGGCTGTTGTAGCGGAATGTTCAAAGACGCATCGTAGGGAATTTCTACAGCTGAATGATCTACAGAACTCGCAGTCGGCATCAGCAGCAGAGGGGATTTGGGGGACGAAGTGCTCATGGAGCGGGGGTGGAAGCAGAGGTGGAAGCGGGGGTGGTGAGAGGAGCAGGCAGCGACGAGGGCGGAGGTGATGGAGTTGGACGGGGAGAAGGCGGGGGTGAGGTTTCGCGGGGGCAGGAAACGGGAGGTGGGTGAAAGTGAAGAGAGGTAGCGCAGGTGGGTAGGGGGGGGGCAGAGATGGAGCGGCGGGCGACGGTGGAGGTCCGAGCGTCGTAGGTGAGACTCTCACGAGCGATGGAGGTTGGGGTGGCAGCGGAAGAGAGGGTGGCTAAGACGATGGAGAAACGCTATGCTGACGGCGGCGTTTATTGATCAAGGCTGCCGAATGTTTAACTATGAAGACATTGAGGCCATGAGTGGCGATATTGTTAGAACATTAGTAATAATGACCTGAATGGAGATAGAGCAATGGAGAATTAGAGGGGGCCTCACAACTCGCGCGGAGAGTGCGCTTCTCCACCGCAAAGGCGCCATGGAAGTGGCCGGGATCGAAATGGGGCGGACCGGAAGTGCAAAGGTGAGAGGCGTAAGTGTGAGGCAGAAGTACCACCGATGATGAGGGGGGAGTGGACGGGAAAGATGGAACGGGCTGGGGCAGTGGAGGCTGTTGGGGTGACGGCAGAGGTCGAGGAACGAATGTAGTAGTCGTAAACGACGTAGGACGAGGGAAAGGCCGATGAATCCGAAGACGTGTTGAGGCGGAAGGAGCTGGTGACAAGGGACACAGGTGCGGAAGAGTCGAGGAATGGAAGAGAAAATATGGCGTTGGCACGAAGGCGAGGGTCTTGGAGGAGGCCGAGTCAGCCCGAATCGGTGGCTACAGAAGCGAAGGAGACGCAAAGCGTGGAACGCGAACTCCACATTGGCTATTGACAGTCAGTGCAGTGGCAATAGTCCGTTGCGTTGAGTCAGCTCAGCGGGGAGGTGGCGACAACCGCCGGATGCAGTGGCGGCGGTGGGGTGTGGGGGGCGGGCGGGGCGACGGCGCTCTGTGCACGGAAGTGGCGGCGAAGGTAGGGGCGCCGCGCCAGAGGAGCTGATGAGAATGTCCTCGGCCCGCAGGAAGCTGAGGCAGTAATAGGGGGTTCGAAAAATGCACTCTACGAAGTATGAGGTACTATTCTGAATGTATATTAGGAAGTTTTAGGTAATAGGAATCTACTCGCACACTGGATTTCCCTATTGGATACGGAGATGTTTACGGAATCGTATTTCAACAACACCACCAGACACCACATAAAGACTTATAATATTAAATAGATCTTATGAATATTATTGGGAAGTTAAGAATGCATTTTTTCAAATTCCACTGTCTCTGAGATACATAAATAGTATGGGTAAATGAGGTGGCTGAGTTAGCTATAAACGTCGTCTATAATTTGGAGACAGATCGATGGACTGTATTCCTCTGCCTCTCTTAATGTTGATACGAGATTTTTTTTACTCTACATGCGTGAGAATTCAAAATATTTCATTTGTTGAATTATAAACGTCAATTTTATTAACAATTTAGTTTTTTCCTGTAATTCTAGTCATTAGCTTCTACACGAAAGAATGCAATTTAAGATCTTGTAATTTGTAATACTATTTTTATTTTATTTTTTATTTCTTTTTTGACACACAAGAATTAAAAACTCTATGACCAAGGATAATCGACCGATATAGAGCAGTTCTGATTAATTCTATAACTGTACTCTGACCAATTAATCCATAAAAACTATTCATTATTAATGAAAAAATTACCCATAATATATTGTTTTCATTTTTAAAATCTCTCGTTTATTATTCTTTTACAGATATACAAATCTAATGCTCGCATTATTTGAAATATAACATCCCTAAACAATTAAAAATCTTTAAAATAATATATATAATAAATATATATATATATATATATATATATATATATATATATTATATATTATAATTATACGTTATATAGTTATATGCTATAGTTACCATTAACGTTCACGTTACAGTTACACATTACACGTTACACGTTACACGTTAACTACGTTATAACGTACATTAGTACATTGTTATACGTTATTCATTACACATTTTAGCTATAAGTTAATAGTTGTACGTTATGTCCGTTATACGTTATACGCTATACGTTACACATTATACGCTATACGTTATCGTTATACGTTATACGCCTATACGTTACCATACTGCTATCGCTATACATTATACGCTTATTAACGTTATACGTTATACGTTATAGATACGTTGATACGTTACGTTATACGTTAAGACGTATATATCGTTATGTGTTATAAGTTATACGCTGTTCGTTCATATACGCTATACGCTTATACGTTATACGTTATAAGATATACGTGTCTTTATACGAAATACGTTATATCGTTATTATACGTTAAACGTTACTTCGTTATACGTCTATGTTTATAACGTTTACGTATACGTTTATACGCTATACACGTTATGACGATAATTGACGTTATACGTTATACGTTATACGTTATACGGCTATACCTTATCCTTATACGGTTATACACATTATACGTTATACGATAACGTTCTATTACGTTAAACGTTATACGTTTAACGTTATAGGCTATACAGTTATAATGTTATACACGTTATCATATCGCTATACGAATATGCATTACGTTTTTACGTTATACGTTTTATACCGTTATACGTATATCGGCTTATACGTTATACGTTATACGTTATGACGTTTACCTATAGGCGTTATACGCTATACGTTATATACGTTATACGTTATACGTTATACGTTAAACGTTATCGCTATAGTTATCATTATACGTTATACGATTATACACCGTACTACGTGATCCGTTATACGTTATACGTTATACTTATATCGTTATACGTTATGTATACGTTATACGTTATATGTTATATCGTAACGTTAATACGTACGTTATTACGTATGCGATATACGTTATACTTTAATACTGTATAATTATGTTTAAATGATACGTAATACGTTTTACGTATACGTATACGATATAGCTTATATCTATAACGGTATAATCCGCAATACGTTTATACGTTATACGTTTACGTTATACGAAACGTTAATACGTTAAACGTTAAATCGTTAACGTTAACGTCTATACGTTAAACGTTAACGTTATACATTAACGTTATACGTACGTATACGTTATATCGTATAGTAACGTTTATACGCTTACTTTATACGTTATACGTTATATCGTTCGTATACGTCGTTATAGCGTTTCTATAGTATACGTATACGTTTTACTTTATACGTTATACGTTAATAACGTTAACGTATGTGTTTACGTTATACGTTATATACGTTCCTATCTTAACGTTAAACGTTTTACGTTAAACGTTAAACGTTAAACGTTAAACGTAAATTATACGTTTTATACGTTATACGTTATAACGTTAATATCGTTATACGTTATATTGTTATATCGTTATACGCTATACGTTATAGCGTCTATACGTATCCGTATACGCTTTTATACGGCTAATTACTTAACGTATAACGTTAACTTAAACGTTAATGCGTTATCACGTATACGTTATAGTTATACGTTATATTGTATAATCGTTATACGTTTTACGTTATACAGATATACGTTTATAAAACGTTTAACGTTATACGTTATCGTTAATATGCTAGTAGTTATAGCTATACGTTATCGTTATACGGTTATACGTTTATACGATACACGTTATACTTATACATTTATACGCTTTATACGTTTATACGATTATACGCTTTAACGCAATTCGTATACCGGATTATGTTATACGCTATACGTTATACGTTATACGATACGTTAACGTATACGATTTATGCAACGTTAAAGTTAACGTATAATACTTATAACGAATAGCGTTTTACGTTATAACGTTTTACGTTTACGATACCTTATACGTTAACGTTATACAGTTATAGATACGTGGTTATACGTTTTACGTTATAAGATATCGTTATACGAATACGTTTTAGTTATACGTTATAACGTAATATAAACGTTACTCGCGCTATACTTTTACGTACTCTATACGTATACGTTATACGTTTATACGTTTATACCGTTATACGTTATCGTATACGTTATTTATACCTGTATACGCTATACGCTATACGCTATGACGCTATACGTTATACGTCTATACGATGACTACGTTTATACGTACACGTTATTTAGTTTAGTTATACGTTATACGTTAAACCGCTTGTACGCTATACGCTTATACCGCTATAACGTTATACGTTATACGATAACGTTTTTACGTTATACTTATCGTTGTACGTTATACGTTATACGTTATACGTTATCGTTTAATACGGGGTATAGCGCATACTTTATAACGCTAATACGTTTATAGTATAAGTTTATACACATTAT
Source organism: Gryllus bimaculatus (assembly GCA_017312745.1). Taxonomy (NCBI): domain Eukaryota; kingdom Metazoa; phylum Arthropoda; class Insecta; order Orthoptera; family Gryllidae; genus Gryllus; species Gryllus bimaculatus. The sequence continues at coordinate 647,103 of BOPP01000235.1, read as the reverse complement.
ACGTTAATACCGCATACCCGCTAATAACGATTATATGCTATACGTATACGTTGAAAGTTAAACATTATACGTAATACGTTTACGTTATACGTTATACTGTATTAGTTATGTTATACATTATCCGTATACGTTTATAAGCATTTACGTTATAGTTTAACGTTTTTACGTTTTTACGTTCTACGTTTATACACGTTATACGTTATACAGTTATACGTTATTACGTTATGTGTTATACGTTATAGCTGATAACGATACGTTATACGCATGATAGGTTATCGTTAGTTAAACGTTAAACGTTAATCGTTAAACGTTAAACGTTAAGCGTTTATACGTTATACGTTAAACGTTATTCGTTTTATAAGATATTTGTTATAGTTTATACGCTATACGTTATACGTTTTATACGTATACGTTATACGTTTGACGTTACGTTCTACGTCTACTTTACGTTATTACGTTATACGTTATACGTTAATACGTTTGCGCTATACCGTTAATAGTTAAACGTTAACGTTAACACGTTAAACAGTTTAAACGTTAAAACGTTAAAACGTTAACGTTAGCGGTATACGTTATACGTTATACGTTATACGTTATTCGTTATACTGTTATACGTTACTATGTTATAAGATATACGTTATACGAAATACGTTTAGGTATCGTTTAAATACGATATCGCTATAAGCTATACGCTATAAGTTATACGCTTATACGTTTTACGTATACGATACAGCGTTTTATACTTTACAGTATACGTTTTACGTTTATAACGTTATACTTATACGTTAACGTTATAGCCGGTATAAGTTTATGTTTCTCTATCGTTTATACGTTATACGTTATAAGATATAACGTTTATACGAAATACGTTTTTACGTTATACGTTATACGATTAGATAACGTTATACCGTTATACGTTAATACGTTATACGATACACGTTATACTTATAACATATAACGTTTTATAACGAAATACGTTTTTTACGTTAAGTTTATACGTAATACGTAATCGTTTATAGTTATACGTTATATCGATTATTTATACGCTTACTCTATACCGCTATACGTTTACGTTATATCGTTTTTACGTTTATCGCTATACGTTAATACGTTATACGGATACCGGTTATACTTTACAGTTATACGTTTAAGATATATAGTTTACATTATACGTTATAACGTTATAGTCTACGTTATATGTTATACTCTATAACGTTATACGTTATACGTTATACGTTATACGTTATACGTACACGTTATACGTTATCACTTATAAGATATAGTTATACGAAATTACGTTTTACGTGTTATAGGTTTTATACGATCTACGATACACGTATACGTTATACGTTTATACGTTATACGATTACAACGTTGATACGTTATAACATATACGTTATACGAAATACGTTTTTTAAGCGTTATCGTTATACGTAATACGTAATACGTTATACGTTATACGTTCTACGCTATACTTTATAGGCTATGACTCTATACCGCTATACGCTATATCGTTATACGTTATACGCTATACGTTATACGTTTTACGATAAACGTTATACGTTACACGTTATACGTTATACGTTATAGCGTTTATATGTTTAATACATTAAAGTTATACGCTATAAGCAATACGCTTATAGTTATAAGTTATAGTTATACGTTATACGTTATACCCGTTATACGATACACGTTATATGTTATAGCGTTAATACATTATACGTATACCGTTGTACGCTATCGCAAATACGCTTACGTTATACGTTATACGTTATTAGTTTATGCGATTAATACGTTATAGTGTGATTAGTTATTACGTTATACGTTATAGGTATATGTTATACGTTTAGTCGATATACGTATACGTTTACTTTATAGTTTATAGTTATATCGATTATAAGGTATACATTATAATCGTTATACGCTAATACGCATAGACTATAGATATATAAAGATATATATGTTATACGTTATAGTTATACGTTATACGTTATTGCTATAACCTATACGTTTATATGCTATGCGCATTAAGTTTATACATATACGTTATTCGTTATACGTTTATCGTTAAAACGTGAACGTTAACGTTAATACGATAAAGTTATACGTTCTCTTTATCGTTTTACGCTAATAGCCTATACGTTATACGTTATACGGTATACGGTATACGTTTTACGTTATACGGTATGTTATATGCGTTTTAACGTTATCGTTTAGTTATACGTTATACGTTATACGGTATAGTTACGTTATACGTTATACGCTATATACGTATAACGTTGTACTTTACACAGTATACGTTATACGTTTACTTATACTTTATGTTATAAGCGTTATATCTTGTTTGTTATATCGTTATACGTTTATACGTTATACGTTATACACGTTATTCGCATATCGCTAAACGTTATACGTTAACTATAAGCTAGTACATTAGTACGCTATACGTTATAGTTATAGCGATTATCGTTTACGTTATACGTTATCCGTTATACATTAACGGTACGCCTATACCGCTATCGTTATATGCTATAAGTTATACGTTATACGAGATACGTTTATACGTTATTACATTAAAACGTTATGTGTTATAATGTTATACGTTATACTGCTATACGTTATATGCTATAGCGTTAACGTTGAACTTTAAACGTTTACTATCGTTATAGTTTATATCTTTGACCGTTTTACGTATACGGCT
>BOPP01000235.1:630424-644377 GCA_017312745.1 Gryllus bimaculatus | reverse complement strand
CAAACAAGAGAGAGATATTAAAAAATATTTCTACTGTTAAATTAACTATCGAACGGAACACATAACGAGAGCACCGGTACTAGATACGCGTAGTCATTCTTCCATAACTAGAGTTGTACTCAAGCTCTGATTTTTCCGGGTCCAGATAATTCACCACATGCTTCATTGATCAAAATATTGTCTCGTGGCCAGAACCATAATGCATGCCCCCTCGCAGCACCACAAATAGAATGTGTATATTCGGGAATTGAACTTGAAAAATTCTCAGATGTTTACTTATCTGCCATTTCCACTGTTCATCATCTTAGTTCCTTCGGAAATGTTCATACATAAAAAATCTTTTCATTTAACTAACCGAAGAATTAAGTGCACGTGCTATGTGCGCCTCTACATTTTGGTGACTTAATAATGGAACTTACTCGTGTTCATTAAAATTAGTTATTACGTATATTTCTTTGGATTTCTAGATTATATAAATTTTCAACAGAAGAGTCGCTTCGGCTTCCATACACGGATTATTTATTTTATCTTACAAAATTTAAAACATTCGATGATAAGGAAGATTCGAAGAAAACAAGATGTTCTCGCCGACTGAATTAAGAGCTGGACAGAGTGGTTGCAGATATGTTTAAGTAAACATAACGAAGTTAATTTTATTGTTTTAAAAACTGAGATTTCTATGCAAAACTGTGCGATGATATTTATTCTTTGTACATCAAGAAACCAATGTGCAATTGAATGGTGTCTGGATCGTAACTGTACTTTCCCTTTTGAATTAATGTTTCCGGAATGGTCATTGATGAAGAAATTGCCTGCGGGGGATTTTGGTAGCAAACAGGTTTTTTTCACCCTCAGGTGTGTGTGAATAAGAATGCGTTGTGCAGGAAAATTCTGATAACTTTCATTAAATGTGTTTTGCCCTCAGGTTTTTATTAATTCAGTTTTATTTATTTCAGATCGTAATCGCTTTTCTACTTTATTTTCAGTTTATTTAATGGCTTTTAGGTAAATGGCATATTACAAAACATCGACTGTATGGAAGTGGTGTTTTATAATATTCTAGTCAAAAGAAATAGAAATATCTGTGGCAGTTTCGTCTTAAAGCTTAAGAACAAGTTCCATTTAATTATAACATAATATGTGTTTGAAACATTAGAGTACTTTAATTTTTGCATGTAGGCGCAATTCTGTACGTCGTCGCCGGTCCTGCGTGGCGAAGATATTTCCTACGCCAATATTTCTGTTCCTAATTATTGACATAAATTGAAACTCTTGATTTTTTTAAGAATTACTGAACAAGTACTTTGTCAAAGAGTCCATTTTATCAGAATATTTTTGAATTGATGTTTTTTTAATGTACCATTATATAAAACTTCTACCATTATTCATTGTTTTCCCACAACCATCATTTTGGCTATACTTACAGTCAGAAAACGCCTCAATTATATTTAAAATTGCAGCGAAACAGGAAGACAAACGAGCGCCCAAATTCAAAGAAAATCTCATGGGCACACGTCATTTCACCTACAAATTCCTCGAATGGAGAGGGATTCGAACTATGGCACGCAAAGCCGGATGGCTGTTGTAGCGGAATGTTTCAAAAGACGCATCGTAGGGAATTTCTACAGCTGAATGATCTACAGAACTCGCAGTCGGCATCAGCAGCAGAGGGGATTTGGGGGACGAAGTGCTCACTGGAGCGGGGTGGAAGCAGAGGTGGAAGCGGGGGTGGTGAGAGGAGCAGGCAGCGACGAGGGCGGAGGTGAATGAGTTGGAGACAGACGCGGGGGTGGAGGTTTCTCGCGGGGGCAGATGTGGAGTCGGGGCAGGACGGAGGTGGTGAAAGTGAAGAGAGATGCGGAGGTTGGGTAGGGGGGGGGGGCAGAGATGGAGCGGCGGCGACGGTGGAGGTCGGAGCGTCGTAGGTGAGACTCTCACGAGCGATGGAGGTTGGGGTGGCAGCGGAAGAGAGGGTGGCTAAGACGATGGAGAAACGCTATGCTGACGGCGCGTTTATTGATCAAGGCTGCGGAATGTTTAACTATGAAGACATTGAGGCCCATGAGTGGCGATATTGTTAGAACATTAGTAATAATGACCTGAATGGAGATAGAGCAATGGCAGAATTAGAGGGGAAGCCTCACAACCTCGCCGAGAGTGCGCTTTCTCCACCGCAAAGGCGCCATGGAGTGGCCGGGGATCGAAATGGGGCGACCGGAAGTGCAAAGGTAAGAGGCGTAAGTGTGAGCAGAAGTACCACCGATGATGAGGGGGAGTGGAGGAGGAAGATGGAACGGGCTGGGCAGTGGAGGCTGTTGGGGTGACGGCAGAGGTCGAGGAACGAATGTAGTAGTCGTAAACGACGTAGGACGAGGGAAAGGCCGATGAATCCGAAGACGTGTGAGGCGGAGGAGCTGGCGACAAAGGGACACAGGTGCGGAAGAGTCGAGGAATGGAAAGAAGAAAATAATGGCGTTGGCACGAAGGCGATGGTCTTGGAGGAGGCCGAGTCAGCCGAATCGGTGGCTACAGAAGCGAAGGAGACGCAAGCGTCGGAACGCGAACTCCACAAATTGGCTAAATTTGCTACAGTCAGTGCAGTGGCAATAGTCCGTTGCGTTGAGTCAGCTCAGCGGGGAGGTGGCGACACAGCCGGAGCAGTGGCGGCGGTGGGTGTGGGGGGCGGGCGGGGCGACGGCGCTCTGTGACCGGAAGTGCGGCGAAGGTAGGGGCGCCGCGCCAGAGGAGCTGATGAGAATGTCTCGGCCCGCAGGAAGCTGAGGCAGTAATAGGGGTTCGAAATGCACTCTACGAAGTATGTGAGGTACTATTCTGAATGTAATATTAGGAAGTTTTAGGTAATAGGAAACTACTCGCACACTGGATTTCCCTATTGGATACGGAGATGTTCACGGAATCGTATTTTCAACACACACACACCACATAAAGACTTATAATATTAAATAGATCTTATGAATATTATTGGGAAGGTTAAGAATGCATTTTTTCAAATTCCACTGTCTCTGAGATACATAAATAGTATGGGTAAATGAGGTGCAGAGTTAGCTATAAACGTCGTCACTAATACATTGGAGACAGATCGATGGACTGTATTCCTCTGCCTCTCTTAATGTTGATACGAGATTTTTTTTACTCTACATGCGTGAGAATTCAAAATATTTCATTTGTGAATTATAAACCGTCAATTTTATTAACAATTTAGTTTTTCCTGTAATTCATCATTAGCTTCTACACCAAAGAATGCAATTTTAAGATCTTGTAATTTGTAATACTATTTTTATTTTATTTTTTTATTTCTTTTTTGACACACAAAGATATTAAAACATCTATGACCAAGGATAATCGACCGGATATAGAGCAGTCTGATTAATCTATAACTGTACTCTGACCAATTATCCATAAAAACTATTCATTATTATGAAAAAAATTACCCATAATATATTGTTTTTCATTTTTAAAAATCCTCTTCGTTTATCTATTCTTTTACAGATATACAAATCTAATGCTGCATTATTTGAAATAATAACACCTAAAAATTAAAAATCCTTAAAAATTATAATAATAACATATATATATATATATATATATATATATATATATATATATATATAGATATATATATTATACATTATAACTTATACGTTATACGTTATATGCTATACGTTACACATTACACGTTACACGTTACACGTTACACGTTATACATTATACGTTATACGTTATTCATTACACATTTTACGCTATACGTTATACGTTATACGTTGTCCGTTATACGTTATACGCTATACGTTACACATTATACGCTGTACGTTATACGTTAACGCTATACGTTTTCCATTATAAGTTTACCGCTGTACGCTATACATTATACGCTATATGTTATACGTTATACGTTAAAAGATATACGTTATACGAAATACGTTATACGTTATGCGTTACACGTTATTCGTTATACGTTATGTGTTATAAGTTATACGTAATACGTTATACGTTACACGTTACGCGATATACGTTATACGTTATACGTTATACGTTATACGGTATACACTATACGGTATACATTATACGTTATACGATACACGTTATTCGTTATACGTTATACGTTTTACGTTTTACGTTATACGCTATACATTATACGTTATACGTTATACGATATCCGCTATACGCAATATGCATACGTTGTACGTTATACGTTATACGTTATACGTTATACGTTATACGCTATACGTTATCCGTTATACGTTATACGTTATACGTTATACGCTATACGCTATACGTTATACGTTATACGTTATACGTTAAACGTTAAACGTTATACGTTATACGTTATACATTATCCGTTATACGTTATACGCTATACGTTATCCGTTATACGTTATACGTTATACCTTATACGTTATACGTTATACGTTATGAGTTATACGTTATACGTTATACGTTATATGTTATATGTTATACGTTATACGTTATACGTTATACGTTATACGTTATACGTTATACGCTATACGTTATACGTTATACGTTATACGTTATACGCTGTACGCTATACGCTATACGTTATACGTTATACGATACACGTTTTACGTTATACATTATACGTTGTACGTTATACGTTATACGTTATACGTTATACGTTATACGGAATACGTTATACGGTATACGTTATACGTTATGCGATATACGTTATACTTTATACGTTATACGTTATAAGATATAAGTTTTACGTTATACGTTATACGATATACGCTATACGCTATACGCTATACGCAATACTTTATACGCTATACGTTATACGTTATACGATACACGTTATACGTTATACGTTATTCGTTAAACGTTATACGCTATACGTTATACGTTATACGTTATACATTATACGTTATACGCTATACGCTATACGCTATACGTTATACGGTATACGTTATACGTTATACGCTATACGTTATACGTTATACGTTATACGCTATACGCTATACGTTATACGCTATACGTTAAACGTTAAACGTTAAACGTTAAACGTTAAACGTTAAACGTTAAACGTTAAGCGTTATACGTTATACGTTAAACGTTATTCGTTATACGTTATTTGTTATACGTTATACGCTATACGTTATACGTTATACGTTATACTTTATACGCTAAACGTTAAACGTTAAACGTTAAACGTTAAACGTTAAACGTTAAGCGTTATACGTTATACGTTATACGTTATACGTTATTCGTTATACGTTATACGTTTTACGTTATAAGATATACGTTATACGAAATACGTTTTACGTTATACGTTATACGATATACGCTATAAGCTATACGCTATACGTTATACGCTATACGTTATACGTTATACGATACACGTTATACTTAACACGTTATACGTTATACGTTATACGTTATACGTTATACGTTATACGTTATACGTTATACGTTATACGTTATTCGCTATTCGCTATACGTTATACGTTATACGTTATAAGATATACGTTATACGAAATACGTTTTACGTTATACGTTTTACGTTCTACGATACACGTTATACGTTATACGTTATACGTTATACGATACACGTTATACGTTATACGTTATAACATATACGTTATACGAAATACGTTTTACGTTATACGTTATACGTAATACGTAATACGTTATACGTTATACGTTATACGCTATACTTTATACGCTATACTCTATACGCTATACGTTATACGTTATACGTTATACGTTATACGTTATACGTTATACGTTATACGTTTTATGATCTACGTTATACGCTATACGCTATACGCTATACGCTATACGTTATACGCTATACGTTATACGTTATACGATACACGTTATACGTTACACGTTATACGTTATACGTTATATGTTATACATTATACGTTATACGCTATACGCAATACGCTATACGTTATACGTTATACGGTATACGTTATACGTTATACGTTATACGTTATACGATACACGTTATACGTTATACGTTATACATTATACGTTATACGTTATACGCTATACGCAATACGCTCTATGTTATACGTTATACGTTATACGTTATGCGTTATACGTTATACGTTATGTGTGATAAGTTATACGTTATACGTTATACGGTATAGGTTATACGTTATGCGATATACGTAATACGTTACACGTTATACGTTATACGTTATAAGGTATAGATTATACGTTATACGCTATACGCAATACGCTATACGTTATACGTTATATGTTATACGTTATACGTTATACGTCATACGTTATGTGTTATAAGTTATACGTTATACGTTATACGTTATACGTTATACGTTATACGTTATACGTTATACGTTATACGCTATACCCTATACGTTATATGCTATGCGCATTACGTTATTCGTCATACGTTATTCGTTATACGTTATACGTTAAACGTTGAACATTAAACGTTATACGTAAAACGTTATACGTTATATTTTATCCGTTTTACGCTATACGTTATACGTTATACGTTATACGGTATACGTTTTACGTTATACGTTATACGTTATACGTTATACGTTATACGTTATACGTTATACGGTATACGTTATACGTTATACGCTATACGTTATACGTTGTACTTTACACGGTATACGTTATACGTTATACCTTATACCTTATACGTTATACGTTATACTTGTTTCGTTATACGTTATACGTTATACGTTATACGTTATACGTTATTCGCAATACGCTAAACGTTATACGCTTAACGCTATACGCTATACGTTATACGCTATACGTTATACGTTATACGCTATACGTTATACGTTATACGATATACGTTATACGTTATACGTTATACACTTAACGCTATACGCTATACGCTATACGTTATATGCTATACGTTATACGTTATACGACATACGTTATACGTTATACATTAAACGTTATGTGTTATAAGTTATACGTTATACGCTATACGCTATACGTTATATGCTATACGTTAAACGTTGAACGTTAAACCTTATACGTAATACGTTATACGTTATACTTTGACCGTTTTACGCTATACGCTTTACGGTATTCGTTATACGTTATACGTTATACGCTATACGTTATACGTTACACGGTATACGTAATACGTTATACGTTATACGTTGTATATAATCTCGTAATATTTTGCGAGATCTCGTGTAATCTCGTGAAAATTCGCGAGATCTTTTGAAATCTCGTGAAATCTCGGGAGATCTCCCGAGAGCTTGTAAAATCTCGTGAAATCTCGTGATATCTCGTGAAATCTCACGTAATCTCGCAAAATCGTGTGATGTCTCACGAGTTCTCGCGAGATCGCGTAAAATCTCGTGAAATCTCGCGAGATCTCGTGAAATCTCCTGAAATCTCGCGAGATCACGCGAGATGTACATTCTCGTAAAATCTCGTGAAATCTCGTGAAATTTTGGTAAATCTCGCGAGATCTCTTGAAATCTCGTGGAAACTTGTAAAATCTCGCGAGATCTCGTGAAATTTCGTGAAATCTCGTGAGATGTGAAATTTCGTGAAATCTCGTAAAATCTCGTGAAATCTCGTGAAATCTCGCAAGATCTTGCAATATCTCGTAAATTCTCGTGAAATCTCGCGAGATATCGCGAGATCTCGTGAAACCTCATAAAATCCCGGGAAATCTCGTTAAAAAAATCTCGCGAGATTTCGCGAGATCTCGTAAAATCTCGTGAAATCCCGTAAAATCTCGTGAAATCTCGCGATCTCTCGTGAAATCTCGTGAAATCTCGCGTGATCTCGCGAGATCTCGTGAAATCTTGTAAAATCTCGTGAAATCTCGTGAAATTTCGTGAAATCTCGCGAGATCTCGTGAAATCTCGTAAAATCTCGTGAAATCTCGCGAGATCTCGTGTAATCTCGTGAAATCTCGCGAGAGCTCGTGAAATCTCGGTAAATCTCGTGAAATCTCGCGATCTCGCGAGATCTCGTGAAAAATCTCGTGAAATCTCCTAAAATCTCGTGCAATCTCGCGAGATCTCGTGAAATCTCGTTAAATCTCGCGAGATCTCGCGAGATCTCGTGAAATCTCGTAAAATCTCGTGAAATCTTGCGAGATTTTCCGAGATCTCGTAAAATCTCGTGGAATCGCGCGAGATCTCGTAAAATCTCGTGAAATCACGCGAGAGTTCGCGAGATCTCGTGAAATGTCGTAAAATCTCGCGAAATCTCGTGAAATCTCGTAAAATCTCGTGAAATCTCGTGAATTATCGTGAAATCTCGTGAAATCTCACGAGATCTCGCGAGATCTCGTAAAATCCCCCAGCCCCCAGTCCTCTAGCCCTCCAGCCCCCAGCCCCTAGCCTCCAGCCCCTCCGCCTTCAGCCCCCAGCCGCTCCAGTTGAAGGAGCGGAAGCGTCAACGAAGGGCGCGGTGGCGGCGGTGGGTGCTCATTAACGTAATGGAGCCCGCGCGCCCCTAGGCAACCTGAACACCCGTGACGCAGGCGCCCACCCGACGCGGGTTGGCCCGCCGGCCGAAGGGGTTGGGATCGCATGGTGGCGAGGGTGGTGACGGGGGCGGCGGGTTGGCCGTGGACGTGGCGAGCGGTGGAAGAGGAGAGGCGATGGGAGGCGAAGTCTGGGCGAGGGCCAGGGGATGGCGTGGGGGAGAAGAGTTTGCTAGGACGGTGGCGAAGGTGAGCATGGGCTGCAGTGGGCGCGGGCGACCACAAAAGGCTGGCGATGGGGGTGGTGGTGACGGGCACGAGAAGTGGTGAGAGGTGAGGATGCCGGAAGGTAGAGGGGCAGGGGCCGGGGGGCAGGGAGGGAGTGGCGTAGGGGTGGTTTGTCGATTTGGTGGATAACGGCTGGTGGGATTCTTGATGGGGAGAGAAGCGCTGTTGGTGATGAAATGCTGGTGGCCATCGGGGGTTGGGATGCTGTGGAGGATGGGCGGGGGGTCGGGGGAGATCTGGGGGATGGGCAGTGGGAGCGGTTTGGCCCTGGTAAGTGATAAACGGCGGGGGCGGTGTCCATTGAGTTGGTGATGGTTGGAGAAAGCGGGGGTGGTGGGTGCCAGGATATTGGTGGGGCGGTGGATGGTGGAGCGAATCCAACTAGTCGGGGTACCGCCGGCGAGGCGATGGTGTTGTGAGCGGTGAGATGGTGACAATGAGTGATGAGTTGAGAGTGGCTTGGTGCGGTTAAGGGGCGGGAAAGGGTGCAAGTATTGATCGAAGGTGAGTTACGGGGCGTTGGGGGGGGGGAGGGGACTGGGAGGCCATGGTGGCCACTAGGAGTGGGCATCGCGTAAAATGAAGAGGACGTCAGTTGCTGTTCGCGGTCCCAGCACGATCAGGCAAGGGGCTGTGGGGATGGGAGGTGACGGGGGTTATCGCAGTTGCGGAACGGAGGCGAAGCCGGGGAGGTGACGGCGCAGGCGGCAGGGGCCACGGAAGCAAGGCAGCAGAGGCAGCGAGACACGATTTACATACAAAATACTCTACTTCTAGAAAAATTCGTTCACTATTGAAATTTTGACACATTTTCCTTGTGAAAAAACAAAATAAAAAATGAAAGCTATTCTATTGTAGGTCTCAAGTGAAAGAAAACAATTGAGTAAGAAAACAACGTACCAATAGACTGGAAATAACAAATACATCGTCAGCTGGTTTTTTATCATTAACTCTCATTATAAACTATAAAATATTTTCAAATTTAAAACACGTAATGGTATAAGTAAGCAATGAACAAGAAATGGTTACAACACGCGAAATTCCATCTCAGATTACTGCGAAGAACATACATCATACAATCCGAACAGAACAACAGCAGACACGCTATCTAGAATCCACCTAGAATCCAGTTGTCCCAGGTGGCGTTGGGCCAGCAGTTTGCTCGATTTGAACATGGCGGACAGAGCACGAATCTGACGCGCAGGACGCAGGGAAGCTTCCATTGTGTGCACTTGTCCTGTGACGAGGAGATGGTCTGGCGGAGGGAACGGTGAGCGAAGCGGGAATGGGCTGTGCGTCGAGCCCCTAGAGCGACGGCGGGGAATCGGGCCAGTGGGGGAGCTCGGGCGGATCTTTCCTTTCCCCTTGCTTGTCCTATCTCACCCCTCACCCACAGACATTCACACTGACATGCACTACACTACTACACATGCCGGGAGGTCATGCGGCAGCTTAGAGCTTGTCCCGGCTGAGGCGGTGCCCCCCTGTCGGAAGATACCTGGTTGAGGAAAACTCCGCTAGCCGACGGTACGTCGTCACCGGACTTACAGCAGAGGAAGACCCCTGCCACCTTTCGAACATAAAAAGCATTCCCCATACTTACGGAACTAATGACTCTAGTAGCTGACGCGCCCGGAATCACTAACAATTAATCAATCAAGCAAACAAGCAAGCGGCGGATTTACTTGGGAAAGGGGGCTGAGGGGGATGACTGATGCAATACCGCGTGTTGTAACGCGTACGAGACACCAACCAGGAGGTGGGGATGGCAGCGGGTTAGCCCAGGGCAGTTGTGAAATTTGTGATGCAATAGAAAGGATCGGTAGGTGACCAGGGAGGAGAAAAGTGGCTTCGACTGACTTTGAGTGTAGAAGAAGTGGTTTCGATTACGAAAGCGGAGGTGCAGGTGTCCATGCTGTTATCCTGCTATTTGCAAGACCTCAGCAAATAAATCAGAAAGGTATTGATTAAACAGGGGAGGTAAATGACGGCAGCGGTTGACCAAACTAGATCATGCAAGTGAGAATGAATGTGGTTCAAGTCCCAATGGGAGTAGGGAAAACGGCGATGATAACGAAAGTGCTGGAGTGGCGGGGGCCGCTGCAAATAGGGCGGGTGAACCGGCTCGTCAGGGCTAGTATGTAGAGCGAAAGCTCCCTGAACGACATCTTCGAACCAGAGGTAAATTTTCGATACTAGCTAGACACGTAGGTGGAATTCAGGAGCTGGCTGGAGGAGAATTATAGCGGACGATTGCTGTCCTCGGTAGTCTTCTATCATTTCAATACCGCGCGAATGCGGCAGGACCCGCGTCACAGACTATGTGCGATCTTTCCTTTCTCGTCCTTATTCTCTCCTCTTCCTTTACATAAATACGTACACTCTTACAATTACATGTATTACACTACCTCACATGTCGTGAGCTCAGAGCTTTTGCTCTCTGGGGTGGTGTCTTTTGTAGGAGATACCTGGAGAAGGAAAATCCCCGACAAGTCGACGTGTAGGTTGGAGCCGGTCGAGGACGTTCAGTCGTTTGAAGATCATCGCCGTGTTATGCTACGCGCTACAATGACGATGGTAATGACCACGGAGATTGATGCAAACAAAATACAGTAGAACATCGATAATCCGAACAAATTGGGAATTTGGTCGGATTTGGATTCGGATATGTTCGGATTATCCAAAAAGAACGTACAAGCACATCTACAGGATTACAAATACAAATACATCTACAGGATTAGCAGCCGAAGAAACGCAGCGTGAGATGTCAGAAAATGACAACATAGGGAAGCGATCCGTACGGAAGAAGAAGATTACCGATTTTTCCACGTTCCTTTCAGTAAAAATCGCTTCTACATGAACATGTCATACAGAGCGTTGTTACCACAACAATAAACGTTTCATTTCTACAACGTGGGTTTTAATAATTAATTGTTCAGTTCTACAGTAATTATGAAATTAATTGGTAAAGGAAATAATCGTCCACAAACGTTTAATAATTTTATTAATTACAACCCAGAGTTAACTTTAATTAATCAGTTTATCACTACCCCTTCTACTCTTCTGGTCCCCCCCTCTCCCACAATTGGGAGATTTCGTCTTCTTCCATTCCAAAAGATTTTTTCACTAAATTCTCTGTATTTATTTTTGCTCAACTAATGTTTAAATTTTCTTTTCCTTGCTTGAGACCACTGAGGATGGGAAAAGTGTTCCGCGAAAGTTAACTCTGGGTAATAATTAATAAAATTTTTAAACTTTTTTGTGGACGATTACTAATAATGAATTGCCACAACTGTTACCACCATGGAATTTAATTATAAAATTCTTTCTTTACTCTACACTAGACAACACTACTCCACTCTTTACACTACATATAAGCATTTTATTTCTATTGTGTTTACTTTTCCTCCATCCCGAATTTTGTTCGGATTATCCGAAATTGGGATTTGCGGGGTTCGTATTGGCGAGGCTCTACCGTATTCATCGAATCAACTGATTGGCGGTGCAAGGGCGTCGGTGGGGTGACTGCCCGCTGGAGGGCGCGCTTAGCCGTAAACGGCAGGCGCTCTGCCGCCGGTTCGTCCCCGCAGGTGGCGGCGCCCGGGTCAGGGGAGGGGCTGAGCCTGTGGCTTTAATTGGGGCCGCTCTGCACGACACTAAGCGCCCACCACACGCGAATCGTTCAAGGGGAACTGCAGCGATCGGGGCAGGCACGGAACGAGACTCGGAAAGGTCAGGGGTTCTGACTGGAGACGCCTTTTGTTACTATTATCATTGAAATGTAAGCCGGAAATTGTTACCAATTAAATTGCATTTAAGAAAATGTTAATTATTGGAAATATACGGAAATATGTCATAAGATTATAACATTGAAAATAATTTAAGTATTCAATAACGCTAGCTCACAACTATAAAACGTAATACATTGTAACAACCATTTCCGGAAAAGCCCAATTCAATAACCATGAGCCGCGCTGAGACGGAACACATCTTCTGTTGTTTTAAGAAGATTGTTGCCAATAAGACGTAAACAAACCGACGTTTGATTCTAACCAATAAGCGTAAATTGACGTTTCGTGGTCCGTTGCTTTGAGATACTGCACCAGCATTTTCCCGACATTTATTGGAGGGAGCCACGGGTAACAACTGGCTTTTAGAATATCCAACCAATTCTTAGCAATTATTCTGTAATTTAAGACGAAATGTTAAGTTCTTATTACGTTAATTACTAATTTGTGGTTTTTAGTCATTTAGAAATGTAATGTGTTTTTCTGTGGTCGCTACAAGAAGGAAAATCAGCTTTATATTATAGTTTTATAGATTTTGCTTTCCTGAGTTGCATTAATGGCAATATTTTATTTTGAGATATTTATATTTTTGTATTTTGAAGTGAAGAAATTTTGTTGATCACAAAATAATTTTAGATATTAATTTATTAGCATAGTTGTGAAATTGAATTTCGTAAATTAATTGTTGTATCGTTGCAACGTATTTGTTAATGTTTTTGATGTATTTTATGTGTATTACTACAAATAAAAAATAATCAGGCTACCAATTGACGTAATTAAGACAGCAGTTTGTTATTTTAAATTTATGAACAAAATATTCAGCTTAATGAGGGTTATCATGGATACGACTCCCAGTCATTGCCATATACCACGTGACTCTCTTTCTCGGTGGCACGAAAGTGAAAAACGGTGAACGAAATTGAATAACGAGTGGATGGACCAAGAGACAAATCTATTTCGTTATCCAAATGAGAATAATAAGCTTGAATTGAATAAAAAATTTATTTTGAAACTTGTGTTGGACAGACTCAAGGATTTTATTGTTAATCGCGTAGATCGAAGGTCAATATCTCGACATGCATAGTGAAGCGTCAAGTGTGACTTAGAAGTGTTCTGAAAAAATATACTTTGGGATACAATGCGATACTATGTCTTCGCCGTACAACATCTGATCTTCAAACATATTTCATGAACATAGGGCCTACAAATATGCAATTTTGCGTACACACTCGAGAATAGTGTTGCCTCCGCTGTCGCCGAGATCCTTCCACAGTTGAATAATAAATCACTTTTCTGCTAGGAAAATTTCAAGAGTGAATAACACAGAAATATATTTATTAATTAATGATATTTATCACTCTTCGATTTCATAACATTAAAGTATTTTTAAACAAAAGTCATGAACTAAATAAAACAAGTGTATTAATAATGATTGTAGAATATTTTCATAGTACG
>BOPP01000235.1:613177-626901 GCA_017312745.1 Gryllus bimaculatus | reverse complement strand
GAAGAAGCCAAACGCTGTGACAACATGGGGGACCTCGCGAAGTGGGTTGCATCGACCGGAACTAGTCACTCAAGGACGACATTCAATGGTTGCTCGCTCTTTGGAGTAAAACCTTCCGCGGGCAATGTAATTCCTGATAAATGGCGGTTTTAGTTCTTCACCACGGTGTTATCGGGCGGTTGCGACCCTGCATTTATTTTCATTTTAAACGACCTCGATCACAAAACCCTCGACCTAGTGGGTATACATAAATAATGCTTTTCATATAAAACAACTTGCTGTGATATTCTGCAATAGAACTCTTTGGTTTTGGACAGGAAAATACAATGAAAGCTTTCTTTCAAAAGAGTTTTAGATTCAAGAGGTAATAATCACAATAGCCTTAGTAAAAATAGCAGGAAAATTATATGGCTCTCTCGAACTAAAATTCTTTGTCTCTTCAGAAAGCCAACCAGTGCTACAGCAGTTTTGGTTACGTCACGGATATCGATTTCCTACCGGATGCTGGTGTTTCCTTTCTTTCTTTCGAAGAATAGATACACGGATTCTTGCAGGTTGGACATCAAAAGGGCTTATCGAGCAGACAAATGCGCATTTTGCTTTCTTCCAGAGTATACGTAATGGTGTCAGGTGGAAGCTGAAAAGCGCCGTTTAAATACTTTTCTTCTCTTATTTCTGAGTATCCAGTGTTACAGAGAGATTGGGATGCAGACGTCAATTACAGCTCTGATTCAGTAAAAAAGTGTATTTTTCACCTACGCTGGAAATTAACGTTTCAGGCGGCATTCGTTTTTCTTTCATTAGTCAAATATATTTAGTCTGAAGTGTTCTTTTGCATACAGAAAACAAATCCCCGGACATTATCAAAATTTTCTCAAAATGCGATTCCCAAATTGTTTCTTTAAACTTGGGTAGGGATTGGTGCTAAATGTATCTCTATGAGATGACTAACGCCTTCCTCTCTTTTCCTTTCTTTTCTTCTTTAAAATATTACAAAATGTGGTATTTTTTAACTTGTCTTTCGCGTCGTTATATTTACACATTAGCGGAGATTTGTTCAAGTATTTATTTATGTATACATATGTTTTTAAAGAATTGTATTCAAGTTTCTCGAAACCTTTTCGCTAAAAGGCGCCGCGATGCATTCAATTCCTAACACTTTCGGCGTGCCATGAAAGGTAAATGCGTTGCCTATCTGCCTGCAGCTTTCTCGATACATGCAGATCTAATCAAACTGTTCAGTGGGTACATAATTGCAACATTGTTTGAAACCTATTATACCTAGATCAATGATGGCAAGGTCTCCTGACTTGTGGCTGGTACATTTCGGGCACGTGGCATGCTACGAGAGCTTCTGCTCGCGCAACTAGCATGCGGACAGGAAACTAACAAGTAGTAACTCAGCCGTTTTCCCGGGTGTGACTGCGTTGTAGAAACCTGTCAGCAGGAGTCAAGGTTTATTTAAAAATATTTTGATCCAGATTTGGAGGACGCGATTCCGGTATGAAAACATTAGCAACACCTGCAAAATCATGTGCAATGCACTATCTTCAAAAATAAAGAAGTATAAACTGCAAAATACTATGGAAATGCGCCTTATAAGATTGAATATAAAAATGTGGTTCGGTGAAGACAGGGATCAAATTAATACGTTTGAGCTCAGAGTCAGCAATGTTCGTATGGTAAGAAAGTAAATATTAATAAAATAGGAAAAAACATTTATTAAATTTAAATTTATCTAAATCCCGTCTTGCTATTTTTTTTGTTTGTAAAGCGGTAAGAGGCATTCACAAGCGCGTTTGCCTATCTTTGCGGCGAGATGGCAGGCGTGGAGGGTGATTTTCGGGTCACGGAGCGGGCCTGGCCTGGTGGCTCGAAAACAGCCGAATCACGCCGCCTGAATACCACTGCACTTCGCTGTTTTCCTTCCAAAATGCAAACCGCGGTGCTTTCCGCCCACACCCTGGATTTCGTTCGGAAAACACTGAGGCGCGAACGGAACCGGCCGCTCGCGGGCCACGCGCGCAGCACTCCGATGGCGCACGGGCAGCACAAAGGAGGCGTTTCTGCATGGAAGCTTCTGGAAAGCCCCACCTGCGCAATTGGGCGGCCGAGCGCGGCCCGTCACTTTCTCCCGCCCTACGGCCCCCTTATTTTCCCACACCGGCCCCCGATCACGAGCGGGCTTGGCTCGCTTTTTTCTGGCCTTCGCAAGGGCCCTCCTCTGGGCCCTGCTGCTCCACCCCTGCGCTACAGGCTGAGTTTAGTCTGAGCCAACCGGTTGCCGCTGTCTCCTGCAGAGTCTCTCTACTGGGACCGTAGAGTTCGAGGGCCGATCGGTTGAGATAGCTTCATTGATATGTCGATTCAGACGCTGTCTGGAGGAAATGCCGGTGTAGTAATCATACGAAACGGACCTGCGTGCAATGCTTTCCTTCCTCTTGCCTCGTCCTACCCTTCACCTCTTACAGCACTTGAACTTACATTCATAAACACTACTACGACATGTCGGATGAATCAGTTAGAAGTTTAAAGCTTCTTCGACAGGTTAGTATTTGGACTTCTTGATATTATTTCCGCTTACTTGTTCGGGAGAATAAACGACGTTAGCAGAAATAAGAATCAGGAACTCTACAAAAGTTTAAAAGGAGTGATAGGACTGACGTTAACAATTGGTTAATTACAGTGGGAGGCTAATGAAGTAAAAATTAAGTGTATGGGATATCTATTTAGAAAAGCGATACATTTTTAGCAAATTATAATTTGCTTTTTGAAAATCGGGAAATATTGTAAGTATTTGGTAATAGCATTCCGACGACGTACTATGAAAATATTCTCCAATCATTATTATACACTTGGTTTTATTTAAGTTCATGACTTTTTGTTTAAAAAATACTTTATGTTTGAAATTCGAAGAAGTGATAAATATCATTAATTAATAAATATATTTCTGTGTTATTCATTCTTGAAATTTTCCTAGCAGAAAAGTGATTTTACTTTTCAACTGTGGAAGGACTCGGCGACAGTGGAGGCAACACTATTCTCGAGTGTGTACGCAAAATTGCAATATTTGTAGGCCCCTAGGTATCGAAATATGTTTTGCAAGATCAAATTGTTGTACGGGCGAAGACATAGTATCGGCAGTTGGTAGTCCCAAAGTATATTCTTTTCAGAACACTTCTAAGTCACACTTTGACGCTTCCTACTGCATGTCGAGATATTGACTTCGATCTACGCGATTACAATAACATCCTTGGTCTGTCGCAATCACAAGTTTTCAAATAAATTTTTATTCAATTCAAGCTTATTATTCTCATTTTGGGATAACAGGAAATAGATTTGTCCCTTGGTCCTATGCCACTCGTTTTTACTTCACATTTCGTTCAACCGTTTTTCACTTCGTGCCACCGAGAAGGAGTCACGTGGTATTATGGCAATGACTGGGAGTTCGTATCCAATGATAACCTCATTACGCTGATATTTTGCTTCAGAAATTTTAAAAATAAGCAAACCTTCTGTTCTTAATTAAAGTCCATTGGTAGCCATGATAATTTTTTATTTGTCCGTAATACACATAAAAATATATCAAAAACATTAACAACATGTTCATGAAATGTTGCAAAACTACCTTTTTTGTTTGTTTTCAAATTTTCCGAATACACAATAATTTTACGAATTCCATTTCACAACTATGCTAATAAATTAATATCTAAAATTATTTTGTGATGCACAAATATTTTTCACTTCAAAATAACAGAAATATAAATATCTCAAAAATAAAAATTATTGCCATTAATGCACTCAGGAAAGCAAAATCTATAAAACTATAATTAAGGCTGATTTTCCCTTTCCTTGTAGCGACCACCAGAAAAACACCTTTACATTTCTAACATGACTAAATCCACAAATTAGTATTCAACGTAATAAGGACTTAAACCATTTCGTCTTAAATTACGAATAATTGCTAAGAATTGGTTGCGATATTCTAAAAGCCAGTTGTTACCCGTGGCTCCCTCCAATAAATGTCGGGAAATGCTGGTGCAGTATTGCAAAGCAACGGACCACAAACGTCAATTACGCTTATTTGGTTAGGAATCAAACGTCGGTTTGTTTACGTCTTATTGGCAACAATCTTTCTTAAACAACAGAAGATGTGTTCGTCTCAGCGCGGCTCATAGGTTATTTGTAATTGGGCTTTTCCGGAAATGGTTGTTACAAATGTATTACGTTTTTAGGTTGTGAGCTAGCGTTATTGGTAATACTTAAATTATTTTCAATGTTATAATCTTATGACATTATTTCCGTATATTTGCAATTAATTAACGATTTTCTTAAATGCAATTTTAATTGGTAACATTTCCGGCTTACATTTCAATGATAATAGTAACAAAAGGCGTCCTCTCCAGTCAGAACCCCTGACGTTTCCGAGTCTCAGGTTCGTGCTGGCCCCCCCCGATCGCTGCAGTTCCCCTTGGAACGATTCGCGTTGTGGTGGGCGTTAGTGTCCCTGCAGAGCGGCCCCTTCAATTAAGCCACAGGCTCGCCCTCCCTGACGCCGGGCGGCCGAGGCCACCTGCGGGACGAACCGGCGGCAGAGCGCCTGCCGTTTACGGCTAACGGCGCGCGCCTCCGCGGGCAGTCACCCACCGACGCCGCTTGCACCGCAATCAGTTGATTCGATGAATCGGTAGAGCCTCGCCAATACGAAACCGCCCGCAATCTCCAATTTTTCGGAATAATCCGCACAAAATTCGGGATGGAGGAAGTAAAACACATAGAAATAAAATGCTTAATATGTAGTGTAAATGACGTGGAGTAAGTGGTTGTCTAGTGTAGAGTAAAGGAAAGAATTTTATAATTAATTCAATGGCGGGTACAGGTTGGTTGGCAATTCATTATTAGTAATCGTCCACAAAAAGTTTAAAAATTTTATTTTAATTTAATACCAGAGTTAACTTTCGGGGGGAACACTTTCTCCCACCTCAGTGGTCTCAAGCAAGGAAGAAAATTTAACACATTAGTTGGGAGCAAAAATAAATACAGAGAATTTAGTAAAAAATCTTTTGAATGGAAGAGACGAAAATCTCCCAATTGTGGGAAGGGGGGGACGCAGAAGAAGTAAAGGGGTAGTGATAAACTTGGATAATTAAAGTTACTCTGGGTTGTAATTATAAAATTATTAAACGTTTTTGGTGGGGGACGATTATTCTTTACCATTAAATTTCATAATTACTGTAGAACTGACAATTAATTATTAAAACCACGTTGTGAATGAAACGTTTATTTGTTGTGGTAACAACGCTCTGTATAACATGTTATGTAGAAGCGAATTTTTACTGAAAGGAACGTGGAAATAATCGGTATCTTCTTCTTCCGTACGGGATCGCTTCCCCTATGGTTGTCATTTTCTGAATCTCACGCTGCGTTTTCTTCGGCTGCTTATCTGTAGATTTGTATTTGTATATGTAATTCCTGTAGATGTGCTTGTACGTTCTTTTTTTGGGGATAATCCGAAACATATCCGATCCAATCCGCCAAATTCCCAATTTGTTCGGATTTCGATGTTCTACTGTATTTTGTTTGCATCAAATCCTCCGTGGTCATTACCATCGTCAGATTGTAGCGCGTGCATAAACACGGCGATGATCTTCAAAACGACTGAAGCGGTCTCGACCGCTCCAACCTTACACGTCGACGTTGTCCGGGGATTTCCCCTTCTCGCAGGTCTCTCGTACAAAAGGGCACCACCCCAGACAGCAAAGCTCTGAGCTCTCGACATGTGAGGTAGTGTAATACATGTAATTGTAAGAGTGTACGTATTTATGTAAGGCACAGAGGAGAGAATAAGGACGAGAAAAGGAAAGATCGCACATAGTCTGTGACGGCGGGTCTGCGCATTCGCGCGGTAATTGAAATTGATTAGGAAGAATACCGGGAGGCACACAATCGTCCGCTATAGGTTTCTCCTCCAGCCAGCGCCTTGAATTCCACCTAGTGTCTAGCTTAGTATCCGAAAATTTACCTCTGGTTCGAAGATGTCGTTCAGGGAGCTTTCGCTCTACTACTACTAGCCCTGACGAGCCGGTTCACCGCGCCCTATTTTCAGCGGCCCCCGCCATCAGCAACTTCCGTTATCATCGCCGGGTTTTCCGTACTCATGGGACTTGAACACATTCTTCTCACTGGCATGATCTAGTTTTGGTCAACCCGCTGCCGGTCATTTTCACCTCCCCTGTTTAATTCAATATCTTTCTGATTTATGTTGGCCTGAGGTCCTTGCAATAGGCAGAATAACAGCATGGACACCTGCACCTCGCTTTCGTATCGAAACCCACTTCTTCTACACTCAAAGTCAGTCGAAGCCACTTTTCTCCTCCTGGTCACGCTACCGATCTTTGTCTATTGCTCACAAATTTCCCAACTGCCCCTGGTAAAACCGCTGCCTCCCCACCTTCTGGTTAGTGTCTCGTACGCCCGTTTTACAAGACGCGGTCTTGCATCAGTCCATATCCTCACGCCCCTTTCCCAAGTAATTCCGGCCCGCTTTGCTTGATTGCTTACTTGATTATTGTTAGTGATTTCCGGGGCAGCGTCAAACTACTAGAGTCAGTTAGTTCCGTAAGTATGGGGAATGCTTTTTATGTTTTCGAAGGTGGCAGGGGTCTTCCTCTGCTGTAAGTCCGGTGACGACGTACCGTCGGCTAGCCGGAGTTTTCCTCAAGCCAGGTATCTTCGACAGGGGGGGCACCGGCTCAACGCCGGGCAAAGCTCTAAGCTGCCCATGACCTCCCGGCATGTGTAGTAGTGTAGTGCATGTCAGTGTGAGTGTCTGTTGGGTGAGGGGGTTGAGATAGGAGCAGCAACGGGGACAAAGGAAAGATCCGCCGAGCTTCCCCCACTCGCCCGGATTGCCCCGCCTGTCGCTCTGGGGCTCGACGCACAGCCCATTCCCGCGCTTTGCTCACCGTTCCCTCCGCCAGACCATCTCCTCGTCAGCAGGGCAAGTGCAGCCACAATGGAAGCTTCCCTGCGGTCCTGCGCGTGCAGATTCGTGCTTCTGGGTAGCCATGTTCAAATCGAGCAACTGCTGGCCCAACGGCCACCTGGGACTAACTGATTCTAGGTGGATTCTAGATATCGTGTCTGCTGTTGTTCTGTTCTGGATTTTGTATGAATGTATGTTCTTGGCAGTAATCTGAGAATGGAATGTTCGCGTGTTGTAACCAATTCTTGTTCATTGCTTACTTATACCATTACGTGTTTTAAATTTTGAAAATATTTTATAGTTTATAATGAGAGTTTAATGATAAAAAACCAGCTGACGATGTATTTGGTTATTTCCAGTCCTATTGGTACGTTGTTTTCTTACTCAATTGTTTTTCTTTCACTTGGACCTACAACTAGAATAGCTTTTCATTTTTTATTTTGTTTTTTTTCACAAGGAAAATGTGTCAAAATTTTCAATAGTGAACCGAATTTTTCTAGGAAGTAGAGTATTTTGTATGTAAATCGTGTCTGCGTGCCTCTGCTGCCTTGCTTCCGTGGTCCCCGCCGCACGCGCCGTCACCTCCGCCGGCTTCGCCTCGTTCCGCACTTGCGATAACCCCCGGTCACCTCCATCCCCAGCAGATCCCGTTGCCTGATCGTGTGCTGGGACGCGCACCACGGCTGACGTCCTCTTATACGCGATGCGCACTCCTAGTGGCCACTGGCTCCCCCCCTGCCCCCCCACACGCCCCGTAACTCTCACTTTCATCAATACTTTGCACCCTTTCCGCCTTACCGCACCAGCCACTTCAACTCATCACTCTTGGTCCACCATTCCACCGCTTCACAACACCGTCGCCTGCCGGCCGGTAACCCCCGACTAGTTGGATTCCGCTCCACCATCCCACCGCCCCAGCCAATATCCTGGCAAACCCACCAACCCCGTTCTCCAACCATCAACCAACTCATGGACACCGCCCGCCGTTATCAACTTACCAGGCACGCGTCCCACGCCCATTCCCCGCATCTCCCGCCCCCGCCGCCATCCTCGCACAGATCCACCGCCCATGGCCCACCAGCATTCATCACCAACGCGCTCTCCTCCCATCAAGAATCCCATCCAGCCGGTTTCACCAAATCGACAAACACGCCCTACGCACTCCCTCCCTTGCCCCCGCCCTGCCCTTACTTCCGTGCATCCTCAACCTCTCACCACTTCTCGTGCCCGTCACCCCACGCACCCACCACTCGCAGCTTTTTTGGCCGCCCGGCCCATCTGCCAGCCATGTCTCACCTTCGCACCTCCTAGCAAACCTTTTCTCCCACCAGCCATCACCTGGCCTGCGGCCAGACTTCGCCTCCCCATCGCCTCATCCTCTCCCCAACCGCTCGCCACGTCCACGTGCCAACCGCCGCCCCTGTCACCACCTCTGCGGCCACCATGCGATCCCAACCCCTCGGCCGGGCGGCCAAGCCGCGCGTCCGGTGGCGCCTGCGTCACGGGTGTCAGGTTGCCTGGGGGCGCTCGGCTCCGCTCCCATTTACGTTAATGAGCACCCACCGCGCCACGCGGCAGCCCTTCGTTGACGCTTCCGGCTCCCTTCAACTGAGGCTGGGGCTGAGGCGGGGGGGCTGGAGGCTAGGGGCTGGGCTTGGGAGGCTAGAGGGTCTGGGGGCTGGGGGATTTTACGAGATTCTCGCGAGATGTCGTGAGATTTCACGAGATTTCACGATAATTCATCGAGTGATTTACGAGATTTTACGGAGATTTCAACGAGATTTCGCGAGTTTTAACCGGACATTTGCAAACCCAAACAATCACAGAGATCTCGGCGGGGAACGTCTCGGTGATTTCACGAGATTTTACGAGAATGCTCGGGCGCGATTCCACGAGATTTTTACTACGGGAGATCTCGGAAAATTCTCGCAGTTCCACAACGAGATTACGAGATAATTGTTCCAACCAATTCAACTACGGAAGAGATCCATCAGCGGTTTTCGCGTCCTTTTTGCCTAGCCGCGGAGATAGAAGACCAAGGACAGAACTAGTGGATGTTATTACACCGCCCCGCTGGGAGTGGGACCCACTAGCGAAATTTCTATCTCTCTCAATAGGTGGTAGAGGGGAAGCGAGATCTCCTGCGAGATTAAAAACGAGATTTTACGAGATTCTCGCGAGATTGCTACGAGATTTTTAGGAGATTTCAACGCGAGATTTTTTCACGAGAGTCTCGCGAGAATCGCGAGAATTCAGCGAGGATTTACCGAGATTTCGTTCACGAGCGGCTCTCTAGCAGGCGAGATTTCACCAGAACACGAGATTTACAAAACATCGAGATCTCTCTTTATGGCGGCCATTTTTCATCGACTATGAATATTCAAGAGGTTTGTCTGGGACGAGAATGAAAAGCAACGCACCCTAAAGGCGAGGAGCAACAGGAAGAAGTATCGAGATTGAAGCGGCACCACAAACGGGTGCTATGGAAAAATAATGATTTTTGGCAGGAAAATATAATTTTTCTTTGCGTTTTGTAATATGACTTCTGTCTCTTGACGTGTTACATCCCTCGCAGAATGGTACCTGTCAAACTGACGTAAACTGAAATGTATAAAAAATACTTTTATTCCCTTTTTTCTCTCAAATAAAAGTTTATAAAATAGGTTATCATTGTCGTAATAAGATTAATCAAAATACGTATCTTCTAATAATTCATAATCTACCTTTAAATAAAAAGTAGAAATAAAAAAACAGTCTAATTCTTTAAGTTGAGTTGTTTTTTTTTTTTTTTTTTTTTTTTTTACTTTTCCGTATACGTACGTATATACGGAGAAATATACGTAGTATTCTGAAAGTTATGTAATACTGCGAAAAATCGATTTTGATATTTCAACGGAAATTCACAATTTTGGGTCCCTTGATACTGAAAATTTTTTGTTTGTTTTTGTTCAAAACGTCTGTCTGTCCGTCCGTCCTTCCGTCTGGTGTATGTGAAGAGCACTTGCGCACACTAACACACATTAGATAGAGAATTTTCCTTAAAATAAAATTCGTTCTCTGTAGTGAGTTCTTTCATTAAGGTCATGTACATTTAGTTGAAAATTTTAGTAGTCTTCGTGCAATATTGCGTGCAATATGTACAATTTAAAAAATTACAAAAAGTTTTCTCAAAAACTGCTACAAATTTTTTCTTTAAACTTTTGGAAGATATAGGACTCAATCCTCTCTATAAGACGATATAAATTCCATATTGCTATATTCGTTTTTTTCAAAAATTACAAGAATGTAATTTTATCGACTTGTCTCTCATGTCTTTAATATTAATACTAGCGGAAATTTGTGAACTATTAACATTATTGTAATTATGAGTGCATGTTCTGTAAATAATGTCATATAAAGAATCTCAAAATCTCTACCTTTTCCTGTGAAAGCAAGCTCAAAATTCTGCATATCAGAAACGCCAAAACGCCATTGTCTCAAAAACGGGTCAATATATTTTTCTTCAAATATTTGGAACGGATAGTGCTAATTTCACTCATTAATATGACGTAAAGTTCATTTCGGTGTATTTTTTTCCAAAAATTACACAAATGTAACGATTTATCTCGCCGTTGATATATACGTTTCCAGCAATCTGTAAACACTATTGTATGTTTGAGTTAAAGTACTTGAAATGCCTTCAAATGAAGGTTTTCTAAAACTCAAAAATGTTCTGTGAAAACAAGTTCCAAACTTCGAACTGACAGAAGCTCTTAAACGCCAGTTTTTTAAAAACGGCTCCAATTTTAATGAAAGAATATTGCCATTTATGGGGAGGTTTTGCTGTTAATAATCTTAAAATAATAGTTTCGCTTTACAATTAGAAAAATGAAAAAAATGTACTTCGAGCAGCTATAGATGGGAGCTGGCAAGGGTATGTGGCAAGCCAAGACGAAAAGAAAAAGAAAACAAATAAGGGAATGTCTGTGCCATTTTGTTGCACCAATAGTTTATTACTGTTTATTTTTTTCTTTCTGAACAAACCTATTAACTTCTTTTGTAAATAATAAACATTTTGTATAATTCTGGATTGGTCATATGTTTCTGCAATGCAAATTTTTGCATAGCAAGTATTTTTACAAATCAATTTTTGAGAGCTTAATGCGGCTCAGTCATTTGACATATGCGTGTAGTTTATCAGACCAAACTTGTTTAAAATTGTTTTAAGAGCTTATTTTCGAAGTTTCGACGTTTCCTCCCATGACACCATGTAAACAAATGCGTATGGGATTGAGACACGACAGTGACGGGGTGATATGTATTTCAGCAACAAGGTCGTTCACAGTGAAATGTGTGGTGAATGTGGTAGTCACTGCCCGTGACGATACTAAAAAAATGTTTATTTTTCAAAACGTCCGTCCCTCTCTTCGACCGTCTGTCTGTGAACACCACTAGCGCCTACACCATACGTAGGATTTTGTTTCGAAATGGATTTTCCCCAATCGATCTGGCTCGACTCCAAGCTTTGTCATTTTGAAAATCTTTCTTTAATGTTTGGGGGTACTTTACATGAAACTCTAGGACATTTTCAAAATTGTCTCAAAAGTAGCTCCAATTTGTTTCTTTAACTTTTTTGTAGGAATAGAGTAAAATACACTTACATATGTGACATTTATATAACTATATTTCGGTTCTACTATTAGGAAACCAACAAAGTTTTGAACTTATCAGAGTTCAGAGAAAATTGTGATGAACAATTTTTAAGCGTCTTTTCTCTTCTTGACGAAAAATTGTAATAAAACAATTTGGGGCTATGTTAGTGTAAATATTGACAAAGAGGATTCTCCTAAAGCCTAAAGAGATGAGGAAGATGAGATCTTCGCACACCTTTTTGATGTTCATTGCAAATTCTTAGTGTTTCCTCCTCGAATTTCGATTGCGATATCATAGATAGGGTTATATTAATTTTGGAGAAAATCGTCTGAACGATTTAGGTGCAAGTCATGACCACAGAGAGTCTGACAGACATTTTGCGCGCGTCAGACAGACGGACGGAGGGAGTAACGGACGGTTAGACAGACGTGCTGTCAATCAATGTTTCAGTATTTTTGGTATCAAGACCTATAAAATGTACATTCTGATTTCTCACCATGTTAGAGAAAGTAATTTACTACATATAGGAACAACATTTGTCCACTTTTTCGATATCAAAGTTGCACAACACGAGTTTTTCTGACAAAAAATGTTTAATAGTTTCCGCGGCAGCATTACAACTTTCTCTTTGTTACGTAAGTAAGCAGTATGGCGAGGGAGTAAAATTATCAACATTTAAGTGTTGGTCGGACGCCGCCGTTTATGGTCAGATTAAACTAGTAATATTTATTATAATTCTTAATTTTTACCCTTTTGTATCCAAACACATATTATAGAGAAAGTGATGTAAAGCTATAGTGAAAATATTTTTTTCGGTCCAAAAAATCGTATTGAATACACTTAATATCGGTAAAATGATTAATTTTTGTTCCAATATGTAAATAAATTCCTCTAACTCACTCTGCATCTCAAGTAGAAAAATAGCTTGCTTAATTTTTTTATCGCTTTCGTATGTATTGAAGGTGGGAAAATAACATTAGTAATAGTGTATTATTATAATTTAATAATCGATACTTTATGAATTATTAATTCAATTAATTCTATACAATAATTGATATAACAATGTTTAAAATACTTTATATTTCATTTGCAAAAATAAATTGTAATCTCGTTACGGTCTCTTCCAAAAACCTTTGTATTTTACTGAGAGATGGACTTTCATTTCGAAAACAGTAGAAACATCATTAAAACACATCTTATGATTGAAAATACATTGGCTATTCCAATTAGTTTAGAAATATTAGATATTTTCAGTTTTATAATATACCAATTTCTAAATTGACCGTTATTCTTGCAGTTTAGAAGCGTTGAGTCTCTCGACCAATCACGAGCTGCGATGGTTTCCGTTCTGCGACCAGCACGCGCCGAGTGTGTCCGGCGTCGTTCACTTGACGGCGAGTCGCGGAAGGTAAACGTGTGCTTCGGGAACATTCCTCAGGTCGTGAGGACGTTGTTAGGGATTGTTCTCAAAATGGTGGTAACCGTGATAAGGTTTTTTGCGCGTTCAACTATGCGTCGACTCGTATTTTGCATAGCAAAGGAGATTCTGTGTCTACGTCTCAAAGGTAATCAGGCTAGAATGGTGCATGAAAAGTGTTGAGGTGTAATTCAGGAATGTGATTAGTTTTACGTATTACTCGGCGCCAATGCAGTCTAAAACGCCGCCCGACGTGTTGGCTTAGGTGGTGATGTGTCCCAGTGCGACGTGAGCTCTGCAGGGCTGTGGCAGTGGGCAGTGCGACGTGAGCTCTGCAGGGCTGTGGCGGTCAGTGCAGTGCGACGTGAGCTCTGCAGGCGCTGGGGCAGTGGCGCAGTGGTGGCAGGCTGGCAGGCTGGGCAGTGAGCAGTGCGACGTGACTTCTGCAGGGCTTGGGGCAGTGGGCAGTGCGACGTGACTCTGCGGGCCGGGCGTGGGCAGTGCGACGTGAGCTCTGCAGGGCGTGGACAGTGGCAAAGTGCGAACGTGAGCTCTGCAGGGCTGGGCAGTGGGCATGCGACGTGAGCTCTGCAGGGCTTAATAAAGAAAAGTGCGTTGATGTGCCAAGTGTGTTAGGATCGAAATTAATGAAAATGTGATCCAATGAGTGCTTAGTGAATGCTTGCAAAG
>BOPP01000235.1:582739-611563 GCA_017312745.1 Gryllus bimaculatus | reverse complement strand
CTGGGGCAGTGGCAGTGCGACGTGAGCTCTTGCCAGGGCTGGGCGTGGCAGGCGACGTGAAGCTTCTGCAGGGCTTGGCAGTGGGCAGTGTCACGTGGACTCTGCAGGCTGGGCAGTGGGGCAGTGGCGACGTGAGCTCGCAGGTGGGCCAGTGGCGGGACGTATTGCACGTGGGCAGTGCGACGTGAGCTCTGCAGGGCTGGGCGTGGGGCAGTTGCGACTGAGCTCTGCAGGCTGGGGCAGGGGGCAGGCGACTTGAGCTCGCAGGCTGGCAGTGGCAGTGCGACGTGAGCTTCGCAAGGGCTGTGGCAGTGGGCAGTGGCGACGTGAAGCTCTGCAGGGCCTGTGGCATGTGGGCAGTGCGACGTGAGCTCTGCAGGGCTTGTGGCAGTGGCAGTGCGACGTGAGCTCTGCAGGGCTGGGCAGTGGAGTGCGACGTGAGCTCTGCAGGGCTGGCAGTGGCCCCAGGCGAATCTGGCCTCTCTTTGATATTGGATATTGGTGACCTGCTGAGCTGTCGCCGTGGCCTTCTTCACGACGCCGTTCTTCTCGACGTTGCTCAGCCTCTTTTCCGCCAGGGGGTAGGAAAAATACTTCACAATCTAGAAAGCGTAGCAATACCCTTTAGTTAAATAGTAAGGTTGTGAAATGCAGTTTAATCTTTTGAAGTTCACATATCTTAGTACAAATTTAATTAACAGATCAAATGCAAGTGGATAGGTACAAGACTATTTGCAGATCAAGATTTTGTAGTTTTAATGAGATTTAAAGCAGCATTAGTATTTCCTAGTAACAGCATTAATTTGATTGAAAGTATTTTGAATCATAGCTTGAAGCGTTGCAACAGTGCATAAGTATAGAATATACAACAAATTTGAAAATAGAAATATGAGAATGTAGTTTATATAATTAGCCAGTCCAGTTAAAGCAAATATTAATTAGCTTTAATTACGAAATACATTTGCGTTTTAAGGATAGGATGATAAATTGCTTAAAATAAGACTAAACGATGAATTTTAGTAAGCGTAGGGAAGAATAGGTTCCAAACTACAAATTAGGGTAGCATAGAACCCCCTGGCAGAAAAGCATCTGTCCCGACGCCGATGGAGGCTGCATCCGGTGAGTGTTCTGGGCGGAGCCTTTCCCCAGCCTCGTCCTTCTCTCCCCTAGCCCTTACCCTTCGCAGCGGCCGCGGCAGCCTAAAGGGCGGCCGGCGGTTCGTTCCTCCCTCCGGCTGCACGACGGATGACGCAGGTTTAGCCACACTTTGGGGCCGCGCCGGAGCTGGTGGACAGGAAGCAAGGCCACTGAATGACGCTCGTGCATCAAATATACGAGAGAATGTCAACCTATTGTAGAAACGACTATTTACAAAGGGTCTACAGCTAATTTACAAAATCCCTGTTTTGTTAGATAAATTAAGCACTACACCACCTTACGTGTGTCCATTAAATATAAAAATGCAAGACAAAACTAAGTAAACAATACAATAGAAACGATTAAGTGTGGTACAATAGAAACATGGTACAGTAGCAGATACCACTCCGTGCTGAAGGCCCCGTAATTAAAGTGTAGGTTGGGAGGGTTAATTCTTCCTCGTGCAGTCTGTCTCCGCTCAGATAGTATTAAAAGGGTATTCGTCCGCCTTTAGTTTAATGTATTGTTGGGTTACTGCAGTCTGTGCTAAAATGAACTTAAATTCATTTTTTGAATCAAGAGTAAATTTACATGCAATATTGTCGATTAGCTATTTAAGTTGCTGCTAATTAAATTCAAGTTGAATATTAATTTAAATATTTCAGTTTATCAGTTAATTTAATAACTAATTAATATAGCTTGGTTTTTATTTACATTTTTAGATAAATGATTGTTGGTTGAAATGCTCAAATACATTCACTTTTGCTTGAAATGTAAAATCATTACATAGTAAGATTAGGATGGGCAAATATGCGAAGACTGCAGGGCCCGGTTAGCTAGTAATATCAGGGCGGTTTGTACAGCCATATTAGGTATCCGCCCTGCACTGGATCCTATTGCACTTGGCGTGCATTCCGTCATAGAGAGATCTGGGGCAACTTTGACGGGTCGGGAAACTTTTTGACCTAAGAGATGCCATTGTCTCTTATATTTCATTGAATTACTGGCAGATGACCTTCCTCTGGACAGTAGTCTAGGTCGCCGTTCAAGAGCGGAGGTCATTCTGTGCAACTGGTGGTTAGGAGGGACACGCCCAAGTGGCTCACAGGGCAGGGTGGGTAGATTAAGTGCTAGGAATGTTCCAATTCGGTTTTGCATGCGAACTGTTACTTGAAGCAGTTTGCAAACTTCTTATTTCAAAAAACTATAAAGTTAAATCGCAATACTTAATGAAGAATTGGAATACGCCTTTCTATCGGAAGGAAAACTGAAGGTTTGCCCATCGTTCAGTCTTCCTTTGGTAGAAAAATATTTAGTTGGCGGACAGCACACTTGAAACAGGGTGGTAATGTTCTCGAAACGTCTGCAAAGCTTTAGCCTTACTTAATGAAATATCTACAAATAACAAACTTACATTTTCTTTACAGGAACTTAAGTCCACGCGAGACGTGGCAAAAACGCTAGTCACTTCAGTGACAAAATATAGATATCAAATCCCATATGTCCGTGACATAAAACTTAAAGTGAATAGCACCTTTTTTTACGAAAGATCGAACGTTCTGAGAAATACACCAAATAAATCAAACAAATGATCGTAATGCGATTCTTGTGTCCTTGTTAAACTTTAATTCTCTTTTTTTTTCAGGACTTACTTACATTTTCTATTTCAGCACTTTTTTCACAATTCATTAAAGTCTATTTGGTTAATACAAACTTCTTTTTCAGCATTAATATAAATATAAGAAATGTAAGGAATTCAATAAATTTAAAAATTAAATTCGATGCGGTAATTTCCTTACTCCTGCGCTGGCGAATGATTCAATACACACTTCAGAGTTAAACACTTTTAACTCTGTAGATGTATTGATTTCTATGAACAGACTTC
Organism: Gryllus bimaculatus; assembly: GCA_017312745.1. Lineage (NCBI taxonomy): Eukaryota > Metazoa > Arthropoda > Insecta > Orthoptera > Gryllidae > Gryllus > Gryllus bimaculatus. Next base: position 608,541 of record BOPP01000235.1, on the reverse strand, counting down.
TGCCGATCTTTCTACTGTTTCAGGTATTCATCCATCTAGTACAGACGTAAAAGCTCTTCAAAGACAAATCTTCGTTTGGTCTACATTCAGATGGAAAATAAAGGGTAAAAGGAGAATTATTTTCACATAGAAATTAAGGAAATGTGAAAATGCTGAAGTGTATGGTAATTGGTAATAAAAGTAATGAAACCATTGTTTGGAGGAAATTTAGTAAGTTGTTGAGAATTTGACCTCTTTGCAAAAATATTCACAAATTATGAAATAAATTCAAACATAATGCACTTCACTTAAAAACTTTAATTCTGAAAGACTGTGAATTTTATCAGATTAAATACATTATTAAAATTAAAATTAATTAAATGAATTGGAAAAAAGTCTGCGCATTATTTTATTTTGCTTTTTGTTTGTTTTTTTTTTGTTGTTTCAGGTTCTGTGTTGCAACGACCTACGCGACTGGGCAAGTTGCTCTCGTAGTTTTGGCTCAGATTATTCTTTCACCACGATTTCTCGACTTATCTGTATAGATCAGTAAAATGAATTAGAAACATTGCGTTAACTTTAAATAGGTATTCAGACAACTTCTAATAGATTCTCGGATGGCACGATTTTCAAATGAAACCGGCAACGAGAAATTTTAAAATCGGTAGTTCTAGAGATATTTTCTCACCGTAGGTGGAATTCAATCTTTTAAGTTAATCTTCTAATCATTTTTAAATTGAAATTTTAAGATCGGTAGTTTGCAGCAAAAATTTCTCATAATCTTTAGTCGTCACATATTGTTCATTAAACTTCAACTTACGCTTGCTAACCATGTCGTTCGAGAAATGTAAACTTGATTCGTGATAAAATTGTCATAGAATGTCCACGTTGCTTGAACAGTGGAATTGGCATTGCTTCGTAAATTTTAATGTTACCTTTGTAACTGACAAATACGCATAATTATTCCGTTAAATTCATATATTTCAATTTTTCCATTGGTGTTATCTGTTAGTGTGACGCCTAAATATTTAAATTTACTTTGTTTTATTTTAGGTTTCATCTTAAGATCTTACGGCGTTTGCTCCAAAATTTCATTTCATAGGTTTACTTTTATAAAACGTTGCCTTATTACAGGACTTGCATGCCATCTGGAGTCATTCTTGACTATTAAAAATTGCCTTACACTCCTGCAAACAGCAGTGTCATTGATTAAACAAAAGTATTAAAACAACTTTTAAATTTTTCGAGACTTGTATTCAACTTTTGGAAAAATCATTTTAGGTTAATGATGGAATTAAGGAGCACTGTTGAGCTCATTGGTTTACGTCCAGTTCTTTCATAAATGTTAAAGTTCATACATCTGATTTCTTCTAGATTTACTATTACACCCCTCTTATTTATAATCTCCTATAGGATTGCTATTTAGCCGAATGTTTCAATTTCTAACTTTCAATTGAATTCAGTTTAAAAAATATTAAAATATCTTGCCACTGCAACTTCGAATTCTTAGATCTTATTCTTCTGACAATGACATTCCATTGTGGGTGTATCTCAAAGCTATTTTTCATAGATTTTAGAAGTAGTACAGTAGAAAAAATGGTATAATTTCTAAAGTTTGGTCTAGATTATTCTTTAAATGAGCTTCAGAGCAGTTTCCAATATTCTGATACATCTTAAGTGTTCATATTGCGGGAAGAAAGAAGTATAACAATCTGAGTTTAAATTTCAGATAAGAGTTCCAAGGTAATGACACTGCTTCATGATTCTTAAATTCTAAGAACCTGAATCATTGGGATTAGTTTGTGTTCGCTTCATCTATATTTTCTCCTAAATACTGAACTCTCCTTAATATTGTAGTGGTATTTTCCAGTACTACAGATGGTCAGGTTTTCACACATTAGATATCGCTATTTTTTTAAGGAGTCTTCCGGAAGAAGGCTTCTATTTTTAAGGAGTTTCTTCCATTCCTCTTAAGTTTCTTCACTTCAGGAGATTTCTTTTATATTCAGACAGTTCTGAGATAAACTTGGGTTATCCTGTTCAGTGTGGGCAGGATTTACATCGCCAACGAATCTCTCCTCAGTTGAAATATCTACTTTCTCGACAATATCCTTCCTTAACATCTACATCATCTCATCTCCTTTAGGTTCCAACGAGTGGAGTCAGTATCTCGAAGGATACCTTAACCAGTTCATTTTTTCTCGAGGATCAAGTCTGCCTTTTGGGTTTCTCCCACCTAAAGGAGCAGGTAGTTACTGACCTTACCCTTACCCCTGCATCCCTTCAAGGTTTCTCCCCTCAAAGGAAGAAGCTGGTCGTTGACCTTACCCTTCACCATCCATCTCAAATGCGGAACTTCATTACCACCAGGAGCCAATTGTTGCCAAAAGCGACTTCTGAAGGCTGCTACCAATCCGAAGTTATGATACTAGTCTGTTTTAAATTTTTTGTTTGTGGCATATATCTGAATTTATACACGTTTTGAATGCTTCAAAAACTGTAGTTTGCTTCCTATATACAATTGAATCATTAAGTCAAAAAAATTTATCTATTTTTTATTGGTTCATCTGGTATGCACTTTATCCTTCCGATAATGGATATGATTTAAAAAGTAGTCTTCTCGCATGAACCATTAAGATTTTTTAATTTAATTTTTGTAGCATTTTGATTATGCTTTCGGGACTAACCCTAATTATGAATACTAGAAAGGAACTAGTTTGTACTTTGCAGGGACTTGAATCGGTGGTCTTTTTAAAAATTACTAGTAACAATATCGAATAACAAAGCAATTCATTACTGCAAATATGCATTTTCAATAACGGTTTCAGGTTTAGACGTAAGAATCAAATTTCTCCAATTAAATAAAAGATTAATCATAAAGATATTGAAAATTAGAAGTTACTTTTTCTTTCGTTCGGCCTCACTTTAAAAATGACAATTGGGGAAAATTACGTTACGGTCCATTGCTCTAAAATGTCAGAGGATGATAGGATGCCCCCCCTTTTGTTTCATTATTTGTCTATTAGGCGTGGTCACATTTTGGCTTCTTGATTTCCTTATGCCACACAAGTAACCCTCGCAACACATTTGTACCAGGTTTGATGTACATTTTTTCATATATGGGACGTGATACATGCGCGCGCATTTGGAAAATAGAAATAATTAAGAAGAGACGATTTTAAACATTGAAAACTACAACGAAAAACAAATTCACCTTTTCCACAGAAATGTAATTTTGAGGTAGACGAGCACTTTAATTCCTTTCCATATCGGTCGCCTTATAGGGGCAGACGCAACTGAAGGCAGTATAGGCGAAGGTACTCCGAAAACAAACTATGATGAAAAGCCGAAAAAAGCAACTCGCACTTCAATACGTACTCAGCTTCCGTAGGACGGCGAGTCAAATGGAAAGATACTAACATGCTACGTAATAAAATGATGCATTCAATTAAGCAAGTCTTACTTTGGAATTGTAGAAATCGGAGATTAATTTTTTTGCCAGATATTTGCAAATCGTACTAGTTTTAAAGATCTCTTCCAGATTACTTTAACAATTCTTAAGTAGATTTATCAAAATTCACACGTAACTTCAGAAGCTTAATAAAATGAGGCATGCTTCTTTGTGATCAGTTTATGGAAATGAGATATAAGAGGGCAGGGGCGGATGAAGGTTAAATGCATTGGTTGGCCTTCATGGAGAATCGCCAGTAAAGTGTATTTAAAGGGAAGGAAATTGAACCATTTGGAATTAGTTTACTTACGGTCACGTTGTCTAGGAAGTAGATTTGAAAAGTGTTTAATGTGAAAGTCGACTTAAATTCAAAGGATAAAAAGGATACTGAAATAGAAACATTTTAAGAGTGAAAACGAATAGGGATAAGTAAATGGCGGTACTTAAGTTACTTGGTTTGCATAGAAAGTTAATTATTTTTCTCTTTCTTTAAAATAATGTAAACTTCTATTTGCAATTTAACTTGCAAAACGTTTTAAAAAACCAAAATTAGTCTCAAAACGATCTCTATTATCACTCTACCAGATTACTTGAAGTGAATGTTGTAGAGCCAGTAAGTTGAGAATTCTAATGTAATTTGCACTTGAAAGAGGTTAGTTTTTATTTTATTAGATATCGATTACACATACTGAATTAATCAATTAAATTGGGTATATTCCATTAAAAGCGTAAAATGTGGGCTATAAAGATAAAATTATTTATAATTAAAATTTTGGTTTCCATTTTTGATTTAATAAAAACAGTAAAAACTGTATGACGTTTGGGAAATATCTCCGCGGGTTTTGAGTTAGCATCTCAAAGCATCAAGGTGGAGCTCATCTTAATCTGTACTTCAGATAAATAAAATCAATGAAAATGTATAGTAACCGGGGTTCCATAATTCAAAAGGTAGTTGCAAATGTCTTTGCATAATCCAACAGGAAAAGAAAGTGAAATAAATTGATCGGAAGGTGAAATTGACCTATTTTTCATATCACTGTAAAGCAACGTCAATTTTACAATTAAAACTTTACAATTACAAATAAAATTTTACAATTTTCTGTAAAAGAATTATTTGTATTAGTCTTAATTTTGCGGAAATAACTTGTATCTCGGTAGGTTGCCTCAAACGGACTTAAGTCTTGGAACAGATATTCTTGCATTAGAGAATTTTAATAATCTATTAATTATAATATTAATAATTAATAATATGAAATTAATAGAGTGCGAAAACAGCATTAAGACTAAAGAATGTAAGATGAAGTCTCAAACTAGTTTAGAGGAAGATCTCAAATTCTTCAGGAGAACACCGACGAAATAAACCAATGGGATTTAACATTCCCATTAGGTATATATTAATATATTGCTTTATTCTAAAGTACGAAGATTTTCCTGCCAACAGCCTGCAAAAACCTACAGCCAGAAACTTATATTTTTCTCTTAGTTACAGGCAAAACTTTAACTTTTAACTCGTTTTCTGTACATTTTGACTTATTTTTACAGAAATTTATGAAACGGACATGCAGTTCGAAGAGGTTCCTGGGAGATTGGTGTGAATTATTGTGGATCATCACTCATTAATGATCAATTAAAAATGAACGATAAATTTGAAATACTAACAAGACTTTTTTCTTTCAGCAATATTAACTTTTCGATTTCTTTACAGGAAAGTAGATTCTATACCCAGCAACTGATTACATCAAATTCCTTCATCTCTACCAAATTGTACGGAATGAAATGTGCATGCATCATAAAAATACTAACCAAATGGTATCATGGCATGAAATGTGGCGAAAACTGTAGTTAGTTAATAGTATAGTTTATAGTTTAATTGTGGTGGTAGTTAATTGGTAAGCAGTACATACGAAAGTTATCGAATGAAATGCTTATTTCTTTTAAAGAGTAGTACCAAAGTTAAGCTACGGAAAAGTGAATCTAAAACTCGGATTATTTTTGCCCAAGTTCAATTTTGATATGTGAATGTACAGTATATACAAACGAGTACTCTAAAATACGAACATATTTTTCTCATGACTAATAACGCCAAAATGTGAAGTTGGTATTAGATTGTAACGAGTGAAGGCTTTGCACCAAGGTTTTAGACGAAATGCTCTCGTATATTTTTCTGCACCAGGTTTTGAGTTCCGGACCCTCGCTCGAGGAGTGTGGCTGCCTGACTCCGCAAGGCGCCGAGGTGCAGGTGGATTTTCCTGAAGACGCCAGCGGCACGCTCGTTGCTTTGTGTGGGTGGAGACTGCCTCTGAAAACGGCGCACTCCGAAGGGACTAGAGGAATGAAGGTGCTGGGCAGCGGCTTTGAGTCATCGTCTCAACCGAAGTCTTGTGAACGAGAAGGTCATCGTTCAGCTAAGATGTCAAGGTCGGTACTCAAAACCTTAAAAGAAAATAAAAATAGTTCATAACATTCCTGTGTTAGAATTCAAATTGGAATTAGTATAAAAATGTGTACCAGTTTTCACGTTACCATTTAACAATTTTAAAACATTACTTTTTCCCTAGTTTCGAATTGTATTAAATATTCTTTTGCAATATTTTCACAATTTTAGACTTCGTTTGTTCTGAGGTTTTGCGTCAAATTTGAAGGTTTCTCATCAGTTGAACATGAAAAATACAGTTTGTTCATAGCTAGGCCACCATTCTTTGGTGGTTGAAGGCCTGTTCTATAAAATTATACGGAAATTAAAATTCCTTAAATATCATTTTGGTCTTGAAATGTCATTTGGAAATTGCGAATGTCTTAAAAGCTTTACATTTCTTTTAACATCATACGTTATGGAAAGTTGTTAGCTTTTGGCGGTTACTAAGAAAATAGACATAAATCCCTAAAGTATTCTACTGGCTGTTACATAATTACACGCTAGTAATGCAACGTACGTTCTCAAGTTTTCAGATGGACAGACAAGAGATTATTGCAACTCCCATTATAATCTGATACGATGCGTCCTATGTCCTTTTTATCTAGGTTGGCTTATCCTACAGGAACACATACTTTTTTGAAGAGAGGTAGTCTGACAGATGACTTGTTTTGGGACAGGTATGCGGGTGGGTAAGAGTTTCGGTAGTAGGATAGATGGAGTTGGTGGAGAAAAACCATTACTTTAAGAATACATAAAGGCTACCGTTACGAATCCACATCAGACCAAAGAAAAATTAGCGTGCAATCAGCAGACTGCTAGAAGAATAATAGTCGCATTTCATTAAACTGCCCTAGTGCCCTAGGCATTAGTCTTAAAATTCTTACATGTAAGACACAAATAATGCAACTGGAAATAAATGTTCTCGCTGAGTTAGGTCATGGAAAGTTTCTTTTTGCATCGGCAACGTTAGTTTTTTCCCCAAAATTTATTAGCAACCTATTTCAAACCTTTAAAATTTCCACACTTTATCACAGAACCACACTTTTCCAACGTTAGACCATCATTTGTACGTAGTATTTGTAACGCACTGAAAGCTAAAGGCTTAATTTCGTGCTTCTACGCTCTGGGAATTTGACTTCGAATCGCCCAACGCCGCTCCTCCATGAACGCTCTTCGCCTCAGATGGACTAATGTCGTCGGGAAGTCCACAGCAGAACTTAACACGAGACAAGCGCTCTGATAAAGTAAGGGCCGACCGCCTCTAGAGTAAATGCTTGAAAAAGTCTGCTAACTTTTTATCTCTGAAGAATTAAATATACAATTTTGTTGGTGAGGACTATAAATTTTAGACTTCTACTATTCAAATGTTAAGTCTCAAGTTTTCAATCAAATTTTGGATTTATAATAAATCATGATTAAAAACTTGTTTATAGACTATTTGGGCACAAAAATATAAGCACTTAAATAATTATTTCAGTTTTAATAAGATACAAAATTGGTTTTCCCCCATTCTCCACTACAAATTTTTGACTCATAATTGATGTCACAAAGTTAAAAGGTCGAAACGCTCAAAAGTATTTTCCTCTTTATACCAGTTTGCTAACAAAATCTCTCGTCGTCATAATTTTTTAAAAAACTCTGACATACAGATGGATCAAAATTAAGATAAAATTAAAATAGATGTAAGGATCGAAGATTTATTTTCTTCAAAGAAAATGAGGGGAGATATGTCCTTTAAAAAATTACTTTTTGCCGTGGTGCTTGTTATTGAAACGTAACTTTTGTACTGTTAGTGTACTGAACGGACGTAGTTCCATCTGCCCTTTAGCAGTGACAGATGTATCTTAATGATCAGTTTGAACAATCATTTTACCAGATTATCAATGTGCCAGTTCAGTCAATACTAAGCAGAACAACCCAATATTGTTGTAGCTTGTTGCTTTCCCCGAGATGTCATTCGTATCCAAAGTGTGCCTATCACTCTAGTGCTGGGTCGATGCCTGCTATCAGGGATGTCTCAGGGTAACTCTGTTAAACGAAGTTCTTACCACGTCAATAGGAAATTTAGTGCGAATGGACACTACTATGCCAGTCGGAAACATTATTGTGGACTATACTCTATATTTAATTTAAAATTAACGTCGTATGTAGTCCAGAAGATTTTCAGAATTTAAACGTAACTAAATCATAACATTAAGATAACTAATTTTACTGTAACATTAAAGGTTGATGCAATTAAACATAAGATTTATTTAACCTTTTTTTTTTTTTGTTTCAGACCAGCATCTGCAGGAGAAACTTCAAATAGTCAACGATTCTCTGTAACACAGCTTAGTTAACAATAGTAATGAAATAAATAATTAAAATTGTTTTAACATGTGGAAGTGTGTTGCATAATTTAAGACGCCAAACTAATTAGGTTAGTCTTGTAAATATGAGTCGATTAACTTATTCTCGTTTTTACACTTTAGATGGTAATAACTGTCTTCAAGTTTGAGACTGAATTGACTGCTAATAAAGCGTTAAGAAATATGCAACTTCACTAGTAATTTTGTGTACCTGGTGCACCAGTTACATAAAATTAGATTTTCATAAATGTGGTTGAATAGCTTTAAATGTAATAATATTTTAGGAATGAATTTTGTGAACTTACTGTAAATTTCACTAATATATTTTGTATGATATTGTTGTAAAGTGACATAAGGTTATAAGTTCATATTTTTGTGTAATGATTTGATACAACAATACGTTTTAAGACAATTTTTAAATTTCTTGAATTTGGAGCAATATGACTCTACTAGTGTTCCCGCCCATCGTCCCAAATCAAATGTAACTGGCCAGATTTCTAAATTTTGTGGAAAATGTATCTTGTTACAAAACTTCAAACTATTGAATTGAAAACTACATTGAAATTGTATGCTTGGAACTCTATTATTGATTGTGAAAGAGATAAGCTGAATTTGAATAATCGTTTAACAATATTTTTGTTCAAAACCCCAAACAGAAACCTCAAGACTACTGATCAAAACTGAATACGTACCTCTTATCCAGTGAGGCGCGCGGGTCTGAAGACGCGCAACACGCACATCAATAAATTTTTATACCCCTAAAATAATAGTAAGGACGGATCTTTATTTTTCATGTTACCTCGCTTGACAGATTTACTAGGTATCAACGTAACAATTTTGTGGAATATTTCGTTAAATCAAATACTGCTTTAAATAAGATCTTCCCTAACTGAAACATATTTCTTGACTTTCGAAAACTCTCTTCGATTCCTGATCGAAAATTTTTCAAATAGTGAACACTAATTTGATCTGTTATAGAAAATAACCAATACTCTAATGATTCAAGCCACACTTAAGCATTTATACCAAAAATGTATGTTTCGTCAACCACGCATAAGAACATGAAAATTTGAGTCGAATAAGATAGTCGGATGGCTGTTTTATTTGACCTACTCACGAAAGTCTTTCTTTACAATACAATCTCGTTTGGGAGTTGACATTCCATCGGCTGATTTGGTGGCCTTGCACCCCACCCCCGCGTCGACCCACAGCTCTGCACCGTGCCCCCCCCCTCCGTTCAAGGCCGTTCGGGTGTCTTAGGGCACCACCCGAAGCTCGCTGGATTCGCCGCTCGCTGCGTCCGGTCGCCGGGATTTTCACCAGCGCAGACCGCCACAATTCCTCGGCGAATCGCTTCTACTGTACAAGTCCTTCCCGATCGTGGGGGCCGCTACCGTAGTTCCTGCATCCATAATATTCATTCCATCGTAAAATTCTTTCAATTCCCACTACATTTTATCACTGGCCAATTGAAACTTGTCGCACTTAATTATATTCCGTTATTTACTACCAAAGTCATGGTATTTTCGCAGTTCTGCCGCTCAATTCCGTTAACGCCACCACATGCATGTTTTCCTCTTCTGCAGTTCTAACAAAAATTTGGTTGAACAATCAATTGGAAGTGTTTTTTTTAATTAATAAGTTAAGAGTATGCACATCATCCCGATCCAGAGAGACTCACCTCTTGAGATATCTACAGCTGACGCAGGAGGCAGGTTGGTATCGCCCATGGCGCCCACTTTTAAGATACATGCAGCGCTAGCGTCTTGACATCTTCCCCTATGTCGAACACTCACGTGACTCGTCACATTGTGGGAGCTAGTTTAGGTTGGCTAGGATCGGTACGCACGTCACCGGCGTTTTCCGACGGGCAGGTTCGTCACAAAATAAATCTCATACTTTTGAAGCAACTAACGAAGTATTTCCTATAGTTTCTTACACATTTAAGGAACAAAAATCAGTGTCATTTTATTCCTACTCCTCGCGAATACATCTGAAAATGTTATTTATATATTTATATTCCATTATCGATATACACACAAGTCAGTAAATTTAAATGCCTGTCATTTAATCACATTTTAGACAATATTTTCTCAAAAAGGCTTCAAATTTGTTTCTTATAACTTTTCGTAGGGATAGTGATAAAAATATTCTGTAAGATGACATAAAAGCTATATTTCTCCATTCTTTAAAAAAAATGCAAAACCTTTTTATTTGTCTCTCACGTCAATAATAATTACTTTGTTCACATTATTACATTTATGAATACATATGTTTTAAATGTCTTATAAAGTTTCTCGAAAACTCAACAGTTATCTTTGAAAATTAGCTCAAATTTCCGCCCTTTCAAAAAAATCTCAATCGCCATTTTCCCAAAAATGGATCCATTTTTTTCATCTTTTCTAATGGGTAGTGCTAATTGTACTGTTTAATATGACATAAAGTGCATTTGGGTGTATTATTTTGTTTTTTTCAATAATTTACAGAAATAAAATAGTTTGAAATATTTTCAGACCGTTGATATGCACATTTCCGGCCATTTGTAAACACTATTGCTTTTGTGAGTTGATGTGATTTAACTGACTTTAAATGAAGTTTTAGAAGAATCAAAAAGTTCTGTGAACTTCAAATTTTGCTTCTACAGTAAAACGTAAAAGCCATTTCTTAAAAATGGTTCCAAGTGTATCATTGAAAATTTCCATTTAGGACGGAACTTATGAATTTAATATAAATAACAATATTTTACTATTCTTAAATATTCTTAAAGTAATATTCCGGTTCTACTATTTAAAAACTGAAAATGTGAGAAAATATTTTTTTTTAAATATACATTGGACGGCGATAGATGGTAGCTGACAAGAGAATGTGGCAAGTCCAAATAGCTAGCACAGGCCAAAGAAAGTAAAAAACTAGTTCGGCTGAGCCACTCTGTATCACCACTAGTTAAAACTGTCAACGCTAGTTTCATCCAGGTCAATAATGCCCTCGAAGAGGGAGGACCACAGAAGTTAATATGTAGGGAATATTGCCAGGGTTTGTCAAAGTTGGATTCCCTAATAGAGAAAGGTGTTTGCCAAATACGCGTGATACAAAAGTACGAGATTTTCTTTATCTACCCCGATTTCTTCATCTCTGAATGACAAGTTAAAATTATTGCTAAGATTATTTGAACTCTTTTAGAAAGAACTTTTTGACAAATTCTTTCTTCTGTAAATTATTTTAGTTGGATTGATTTTTAGTGTTAATGCAATTTTGTAGTTCAGGTGCATTGCAAATTCTGGTTGAGAATTTTTTCCTTAATGGAATGAAAAGGATACAAATAATGACATGCTCCTTAATAATCCTCAGTAAAACAATCGGACGGAATTATTCATTTCCCTGACACAGGCATTCAATAAGTTGTTTTTATTGTAAAACGGAAAGAAAATATCTTACGTTATTGCTCCCCTTGGATTTGAAAACAATAATCGCTCCCCTTTATTCTTAAGCACGTGTGTCATTCTGTGGCCTGGTTCTGCCCATTAAGCTACCGTAAATTGAATTTCATGATGTGGCTGTGTACTTTGTGCCACATTAAAAATTTGGCATACCCAAGAAAATATTTAAAGAAATACAGCTCTTCTCATGCAGCATGCAAACTTATGAAAGTCAATGGTTTGCTCTGTGACTCGCTCTCTTAATGCGTTATCCCTCCCCACTCTCACAGGGGTCGTTGGAGGGCGCTGGTTTACGTTGATCAATGGATTCTAACCCAATTGTTGTTGAAATATTATGTTTAAATAAGAACCATTTAGTACATTGAAATTCTATTAAAATTCTTGGCGGAGGCAAAGACATTTCAATGGACGTTTAATTAAAAGGGAATTTTTGTTCTTATATGTATATTACTTCGTAATCAGTAATATAATAGGTTCAAAATGATTCGATAGTATTTCAATTATAAACATTACACAAATGCGTTTTCTTACAAATTTGGTAACCCGTAAAAAAGAACAAAACATTTCAAGTTCATAAAATAAAATATTTTTTTTACCAGACTAGTGCACTTGAGAGAAGAGGTGAATGAAAACAGTATATTCTCGTATTTATAATGATCTAGACGAATGCTCGTATTCGAAATTCTCGTATTTATAATGATCTTGACGCGGCTCGTCCCAGATAGCCCAGCCAACATAAACTCCGGCCGCGGAAGCCCACGCAACCGATCTAGACGAATACTTTCTTTTAAACAGGAATCAGACAAATCAGCCAAACAGGATCAGACAAAGATATCAATTTCTATTTCTCCTTTCATTTACAATACTACAAAATAATTCATTATGATTCCTAGGAAACGCACAATTAAATTATTCAATTCGCTCACAGCCACTACACGGTTCAGAGACAAATTATTATTTCAATATTGAATACACCAGCAGCGCTCCGGGTATAGGTTCGATTTAAATATGAATTTACTCCTTTGTAAGAGGCTATACATTTTGACAAAATATGCGTATCACACAAAGCAGAAACAAAAAAGGGCAACATGGAACGACGGGAGTTAATTTTCAGGGAACGTACGCTGTTGCATTGTGTTCATATCCTTGCTAATTAACTTCAACACCATTTCCCCCAGTGACTGCTCTCGAACCAATCATTTCGCTCTGGATAATTCGAGTGAGCTTGGAGATTTTCTAGGAAAACTCTTCAATATTGTACTCGTATAGTCTACGAGTCTAAGCTACTCTGTACGTTCGACGTTCTGCCTTTCCGTTCAGGTTAATACAATTTCTTTTAAACTCTACTAAGCAAACCTACATTTTAAAATTTGTGATGATTAAAAATACCCACAAAGATCATATTATATCTCATTATGAATGATTCTTTAATATTTTATTCTCTTTAATCAGTTGTTTTCCCTCAGAAAGGCAATTTTAGAGTATATTTCTAATCACTGTGGTCATCATCTTCACAGAGAGTATAATCTTCAAGATATTTTTTTCAATTTAATTTTATGATGCCTTAGTTTACTTGTCGAAACCGGACCATCAGATCTGCTCTTCCGACTGACCACGCAAATTTCGCTACGCTCTTTCCACCATCTAGCTAAGAAAGAAGGTACCATGGGGTGATGAAACAGGCGATTTGAATTTAGCTAAGAGTATTTTCTTGGGCTTATACATGCAATAATCTCCAACGACAGACTGCCGGCTTTATTCCACCTCCCGGAAGGAAGGCGTTACGAAGGATATAATGATCTTAGAAGGTCGGTGTAATTCGGTATAACAGCTCTGTTATAGCACGCTACCCTGTTATACCACCGAAGCTGCGAATTTTGTTTTTCTCTCCACAAGATGAAATTTTCTCTTTGTTTACCCTTTCTCGTTCCTCACTTTGATCGTCTCTGGGTGCCTCTGAGGCGCAAATAAATACTTGCGATCAAGCACCATTATGAAAATATGTAAAACCTACAATGTTACTTTTGCTTTTAAAATAGCTTACAAAGGTCAGATCTGCTAGAAAATATATGCGATAACGCCCACGACATTTTATGTCCCACACGTGTAAACTGTCACGAATCTCAAAATTTTAAACATTTCATTTGTGTTTTGTACGATACTTTTATTCACACTCGCCCAAAAAATTGTAAAAAAATTGATAATTTAAGTCTTTCTGCGAAGTCAACTGTTATATCCAAATATTCAACTCCCTCCATGAGTACCACGAATTTCTGTTGCCCAAACGTTCCATCTGATATGGTTGGTGCTCATGTATGTTGACGAACACCAGGAATATTATAAAAACAACAAATCGACAATTTTATTTGGCAACAGTGGCTAGTCTCTTTAACCAATACATTTTGAGGATTGCTGCCGATTGTACACATACAATTCATCCTCAGATGTTCCCCAACATTTTTAGATACGATGTTCTTTTCCGAAACTTCTAATAAAATTCTCAAAATAATCGGTAGACTAAAAAATAAATTTTCGGCCGAATTAGATGAATTTCCGGATTGTCTGTTAAAGACTTGTGCACCCACCGTTACACATCCGTTAACTCCCATTTTAAAATCGCTAATATTAAGCCGCTTTTCAAAACAGGCAACAAAAAAGGAAATCAAAATTATCGGCCAATTTCTCTGTTTCGTTTTTTTTTTTTCAAAATGATTACAGATATTTTTTATGTACGAATGGAAACCTTTCTTAGTAAATATGACGCGGTTTCAGATTGCCAACATGGGTTTCGAAAATCAAAGTGTACGGAAACAGCCATATTTTCTTTTCTTAAAGGGGATCAAAATGAAACACTTATTGAAATATTTTTAGATCTTTCAGAAGTTCTTGATGTCATTGATCATAACATTTTACTTTCAAAATTACCTTCGTATGGAATTCGCGGTGTTGCTAGATTGGTTATGTTCGTACCTTAAACAACGATCTCAGAGCGTAGAAACGGTGTGCCATTGAATGATGTCAAAATAACAAAATATTTGGGTCTTTCAATTTAATCAAACCTTAAATGGAACGTCTATTTAATGAATTGAACACTAAATTAAGTTCTTTATGCTACGTTTTCAAAATTCTTTCAAATTCAGTCAGTCTCCATAATGCTTGTTGTGTATTTCGCGAATGTGCATTCCCGCGTGAGGTACGGCATAAATATTCTGGTGGAAATACATTTTATAGCTCCTAGACTTTTAGATTACAAAAAAGAATTGTTCGAAAAAGAAAATCCCACCCATGTGATTCTTATAAGCCTTTCTGTATTAATCTAGGTATTTTGCTATTACTATTAGTACTTATTATTGTCTCTTGATATACGAATCAGTATTTTTTGTGAAAAATGACTTATCTAAGGGCGGGATATATTTTTAGCAATAATATATTTTCAGCAAACGCTTATGTCTATAACTACAACACTCGACGTAGAAATCACATTCATCAGATGACAGCATCAACGGCTCACTACAAAAACTTCTCATATAAATCATGTACATTATTTTACAACACCTTGCCAGGTGACATTAAACGATTAATTTCGATACAAAAGTTTGTCTGAAGTAAAATCTTTTCTGCTGCATAACTGTTTCTATACAATTAGAGACTATACCGAGCATCCGAAAGTAAAATTATTGTTTAACAATGACATTTAATGTATTATTTACCATTTGGATTGTATAATTCTAAAGAACCTTTAAGAAGTATTGTACTTCAGCTGCTGGGTCAATGAACCCGTCTTGATTAGGTTGAACAAATGCTGAAATGTCGCCTTGTTTTGCTTCTGAACACAAATGTTACTTCAAATTAACTTCTCCCCACAGCACGTCACACACAATTTTTTACTGTTTTTGACGTAAATAAATACATAAGTAAATGACATTTTATAGTGTTGACAAATGTAAACTGTTAAAGAGGTAATTTTACACTGACTGCCACTAGGGTTCAAAAGCAAAGGGGGCGAGATTGACGTCAACACCGAAAATGACAGACACTACTTTAACAATCATCTTAGAAGCTGACAAGAGCCACTCCACCGAGAGAGGGGAACTTTCCCGTACGCAAGTTTGCCAGGCGACAGTCTCACCTCGGGGCTGCCAGGGTGGAGCGGCGCCGCGCGAGTGGGGGAGGAGGGGGAGGGAGGTTGAAACCACCAATTTCCGGCCGGCAAAGGAGTCTCAGGGCATCGACTGATGTTGCTGCAGTGTCTCTGATCGGGAGGGTCTGGGGTTCCTCTCCAGACTCTGGCAGAATTTTCAGCGCTAGCTAGGTCGAACTCAGCCGCTGGCTGAAGGAGAATTACAACGACCGGTTTCTGCAATGAATACCAGGCGAATACGGGAATATTACCCTGACAAACGAGTCACGGAGTGCGCGCGATCTTTCCTTTCTATTCTTATCTTGTCCTATCGTCACCCCTTGCTTACGCATACATTCACTTACTTTCAGTGCAGTACTACACATGTCCGGAGACCAGACAGAAGCTTGGAACTTACTGTGGGTGAGGTGGTGCCCCGATGGTGGGAGAAACCTGGTTCGGGAAAGCTTCGCAAGCCGACAGCGAGGCCCGTTAAGGCACTGCTCCGGCATTTGCCTGGCGTTGTTATGCGCCGAATCTCGCTATTCAGGAGGGGAAGATCACCGCCACCTCACATGATAAAAACCATGTATTTAACTTACGGGACTAATGTTTGTAGTAGTCACATCACAGCATAAAGAAAATTAGTGTATTTCTGTTGCGAAAAGCTATTGTTCGACAGATGTTATTCAAATTATAGTACGGTACTGATACTGGAAAAAAGAGGATATAATCGTGTTCACATTTGTAGGAAATTACGTCTCTCAAATGTGTATCAAGAATTCACGTTTTTGGTTCTTGTAATCGAAAAATCTGGTTTACGAAGAAACTTCTGTCTGACGTTTCCGTCCGTCCGACTATGATGAACACTAGCAGCTGATCCATATGCAGGAAACCTTGGGGATACCATACGCGCTGTTTTCCCCGGACATGTCCTATTTTCGAGTAAGAAAAACTTGTCCGGGTGGATTTTACAAGAAGGATGAAATATGTCATCTCCTTTTTGAAATGAAAGGTCGTACTATTTTTATAATGCAAATCTAGAGTACAATATTACGAAGAATTCTGACAGCTTTGTTTTATAACTTTTAGTATCCCTACACTCATAACATTAACAATGTTGTATAAATAATTGACAATTAACTTCAACTAAATCTTGCTAACAACCGCCCAAATCCATACCACTTCGACAGAAAGTACCATAGCTACTTTTACGTCCTTTTATTATCCACGAAATGTGACAGTCGAAAGTCATAGCGACGAAAGAATGTGATCAGTTGTACAACGTATTGCATGGTTGGTGCTCGTTTGACAACACTCTGCTTCAGGGGTGTTCATACTTTTCTGCTAGCGTGTGGATTATACTGTTCCATGGTGTTTAAAATTTCGAGCAGAATGTCAAAATGAAAAGCTTGTTTAATGACATACCTTAACGTTCAAAAGTTTTAATTGTTGAGGGAGATTTCATCATCCACCAATTTTTGCATAGACTAAGGTGGTGTCATATAATTACTCTAATCATTATACCATATCTTGCTCATGATGGTCATTACTAGGAGGCGGATTTTAATGAAATGTCATTTTTTTCTTTTCACTTTACAACAATGCCGTTATTATAGACATTTATTTTATGTTATGACAAAACGATATGATCCATTTTTGCATTTTGTCAATTTGGGCTCATAAAGTCATTTTTTACTTTTTTACGTTTTTTTAATGCATTTTCCGCTTATTTATGATTTTATTATTCATTTTAATGGTACTTAATTCAAACAATGTTAATGATATGCAACAAATGTTCTCCACAGAATTCCTGAGAGCTATTCGATTTTCGCTTTATATTGCCATGTCATCAGTTATATATTGTCATGCCGTTGTAGCTCACGTAATCTAGGTTCTGTGACGCCAATCTTTGCGCCATTGCAGTTCTGCCTATTTCGCGATAAAAGGGAGAGATTTTTTCTTTTAAGAATAACAGTCCAAACCAAACGTTTTCAGATAATGCTAGTGAACAAAGGAAGGAGCCTCGATATCCATCAGACATATATATATCTCTCTTTCTCGGATGATACTCTGAATGATGGACAACATACTTGGGGTTCAGTACCGATTATTGTAAACTAATCTGCAGCGGCAGATCTCTTTTATTACACAAAGTATTTCTCAACGAGGTGGAGGCAAATTTTCCATTTTGTGTGATTTTACGGGTTAAGTTAAGAAGGTAAATGGGTCCCTGTTTTTTGACGACGTTTTTACGATGAACATTGTTGACATGGTTCATACAGAATCTATATTCTTACAATCATTATTTTGTACGTAATTTTCGCATCAACGTTGAAATAATGATTTAAAAGAGAGATATTGGGACGTGGTTACTACTTGGACTATATACAAAGGATTGACAAATTTATGTATCAATAATGCTTTCTTATCTGCTTTTAACGATAATGCAATAATTGCCTTCTTTAATTGCTTTTACTTAGAGTACCATTTTTAGTGAATTCATTACGATCATTTTCTTGTAATTTAACTTGTTTTCTTAATATGGTTCAAAAAAAGTTGAGATATTAATCTATTTGTTCGCTCAATAGTTTCGAAATTAAAAATCTGAATATAGTTTTATTTCTAATACGAAATTCTAATATAAGTAAAAGCAATTTCAGCGCTCAGTTTAATGTTTTTTGTGATGTTTGGGACGTAGGTGCGGAACGTGAAGGAAAAGGCGGAAGGAAAGGCCCGCTGATGGAGGAGCGGCAAGCCGCTGGGGCGACGTAGGGCGGGGTAGGGGGGGGGGATGCCATATCGGGCAGGGCACGCGTCGTGAGGAGGCGAGTGGAGGAGTCGGTGAGGTAGCGAGGCCGGCCGCGTTGTAGCTGAGTGGGATGACGAGGTGAAGAGTGCAATTTCAATGCTAGGTATACATGAAACTCGAAAGATGGAACCAGCAGCATATAGACTGTATGATTAATAACTGTGAAAGCCAGGCTGTAGCTAGTCGCAAGGCAGCCGATCATGAAAATACCCCTTCTCCAGGGATACGTGGAGAGACAAAGAAAAAAGATGCGAGGGGCGATATCGCTTTCGCGGGAGCCCGGCGCGTCAGATCGCTGGCGCGAGACAGCCAAAGTACATCGAAAAGCAGTGATGAGGGTGAGTGATTACGGGATGGTGAAATATATGAGACGATGCACAGCAGGTAGAGAAGAGTGAACGGAACGGCTTTGGTGAGGGCGACGAAGCGCTATAGGGAACGAGAGGCGGAGGGGGCGAGGAATTAAAGCAAACGCAGATTGTGACGTGCTTACAGCTTCAGCTGGATAGGGCCTACAATATTTCTTACGCAAAATTTTTTGAATTAATTCATTATAAGAAACAATATTTAATATGCAATGTTTACATTGGAAACGTAACAGTTTATTTCTCATATCGATTTTTATGTCCTGAATAATAATCCTAATAACCGGCTGAGAGTGTGATGTGTTTCCAGGGATATTGTGAGAATGGCGGAGACAGTGGTGGGGGAGCCTGGGACAGGGAGCATGAGGTAGGGAAGGCAAGAGAGGTGCGTGGAGGCGCGTGGCGAAGAGAGAGTCCGCGGGGATAGGTGGCGTAGACGAAGGGGCGGGGGTCGAGACCGGATCGGTGGCAAACTCGTATCTCCTTGAGCACTTTTACACCCATGTTCGCGGGTTACAAAACGCCGCCATTTCGCAAGACTGATTTATTACTTATCGGGCCGTTTCATTTCTAGTTAAGCAGGCGTGCCATGGGAATTCTACTACTCGGAGTGGACTGAGATCGTAGCGCACCTGTCCCATGTAGTGGATTCACTAGACTAGGGCTCAGAAGAATACAAGCAAGTTCACTGTGCTAATCTGCATTTCAATCGCCTTTTCGTCACCCATCGGATAAGTCTTTCGCTGTCTAGATTGCCGAAGGAGATGTGCAGACGCTAGAGTCAGCTGATGAGTTGAGAGAGTGCAAGAGAGATGGTATGTACACGCTCGCACCGGCAGTATACTTGGGGGACTTTGAAGGGCAGATGCGGAGAGAGAAGCGGATTGGCTGAGAGATCGGAGAGGTTGATAGCAGGACTGAGTCAGTGTGTCTCATCGCATCATGTGACGTAACGCCTTTCGAGACGGGCGCGTGTGACTATTTCGTGGTTTCCGGACTTTGCTTACACGCCCCAGTCATGTAGGCTCAAGTATGGCCTTCACTCTCAGCGTCTACTTGTCGCGACGTCTGTCTTTCAACTCTCACTTTCTTCGGCATTCTGTGCGCGTAGCATGGTTGTCCTACCTGGTGTATGAGTTTGTGTTTTTATGTGTCTGTGTGTTTATGTAGGTGCGGAATGTGAATGAATTAAGTTGCTGTGTAGCGAGCGATAGAAGATGAAAACCTTGAGGGACGGAATAATCGGTACGATCGCGATAAGTAAGGATACCATACTGCTCGTCCGTCATTCGATCGATGTAATTGATGGAAGAAGCCATTAAAGTTCAATCGAAGCAGCAGCCTGTCGAATTCTCCTCGAGACGGGGTTGAAGTCGACGTATCTGGCTAGTAGGAAAATCGCGTCCGCGAGACGCGAAGCTAGGCCTCCCGGGCAGAGACGCTGCAGCGACGGCGGATTGCGCGGAGCCATTTCGCCGGGGGGGGGGCGCGAGGGGGCGGGGCTATGGCGCTCTCCCGTGCGTCGCCCCGCCCGCCGCACGCCGAGTCGTCGGAGGTGATTGTCGGGGCAGACTTTAATTATCTGAACCCATTAAAACTTCTAACACTCCGAGGCTGGGCTTTGACGTGACAGGTAGCGCCGACGCCCGGGCGCCCGTCAGGACATGACGGCCAAGCTCTCTAATCGCCGTCTAACAATTGCCTCTCGTTCATTTGGTGGGCACGGGGTACTTGTGTTTTGTGAGATGGCGTTTCTGGGGCAAAACTGATTTTATCCCTAAGAAATTAATGTATACCTTAAGGAAACAACTTTGAATGAGAATGGAGATTGTTTGCTGTACTAACTCCTACACGTTCTGATGAAGTATTAAATATTATAAGTGAAACGAACAGCAATAACAATTTTAAAATAATTAAAGATGTTGTCATTGCCAACAATGTTTTTTTAATTCAAAAGCAGCTTCGATGACTTAGCCATCATCATCAGTTGTCTGCTAGATGTAGTCGTTTTGTGGCTTCCATCTAGCAGACAACTGATGATGATGCTAAGCATCGAAAGCTGCTTTTGAAATTAAAAAACATTGTTTGGCAATGACAACATCTTTAATTATTTTAAAAATGCCAAAGATATCTTACCACAACACCTATATAACAATTTTAAAAACTAATTCTCCATCATCCTTGCATGGAAACTAGTATTTACCTTCACTATGACGTCATGGCCTCGCAAACAACTGCTAACTGCCAAGTCAACAAAACAATGGGGCGGAATCAATATGGCTCCCGCCTCACTCATTGCCAATAAATACGAACGTAAATACTAGCAAGTTTCCTTGACTTCGTTTTAAAAGTAATTGGTTTTGCGTACTGATTTCAAAATGTCTCGTGTTTTCACCTCCTCAGTGCAGATTTCATTCGAATGCCAAATATTCCTTTTGTGTTCTAGTTACGTAAATTACTGTATTGATAATATTGTTTGCACATTCATTGAAGAAATATACATTACACAACATTCCTAAATTTGTTTCAAAGTCTAGAAAAGAATGATATTTAATTTTATTGTATATTTCATTCATGTGGATGTTGTCGATCGTTTTCGCGATTATGAGATAACGGAGAGAATAAAAAGCAAATAATTTTTGGATGTAGTTAAATCCCATTAACTTGCACATTTTTCCTTTAATATTTTTTCTTTAAGTCACAGAAAAAAAATTTATATAATAATCGGTAATGGAGGAAGCAAATATCATACAAGTGACACCGTAACTACGAATTACATCAATTTGGAACAGTTAATGACCGAAACCAGCGTAATATTTTCCCGGCATTGTTTTTCATTACTTGTTTTATCTACATATGACGTAAACCACCATATTTACAAACACAGAATATCAATTTGTTATCATAAACTGAACGCAAGATTTCATATTTCTCTTACCCGTGCCCGTGTAACATCCCTTGCACGCATTCCCATTTAGTAATAAATCATTTTCCATTGACAAGAAAATAATGTGACGTGAAGGGAATCGTCGATTTCAATCGCAACTCTCCCCAAAGGGATTTCCTCCAATTTAATTTCCCCTTGGCGCTCCTTTCAAGCGCTAATCGCCAATTCCTCCTCGTGCCATTGATTTCGTTCTCGCCCGCGAATTTTACCGCCGTGCGCTAAGGGCTCCGGCGCCGGCGCTTTGGAGGTCACGCGACCCGTCGCCATCAACAGCAGTAAATCACTGGGACTGACGGCGCAGCGGGCGGGTCAGGAGAGGGCGTGGGTGGCGCCCGCCCCGCACTGTTTGCTGCCGCTGCGACGAGCCTACAGCCGGATAAACCCCCTGGCGGCCTGCGGCGTGGCTTAGAACGCTTGGGCTTCGACGAAGTGGGCTTCAGCCAACAGTTGATAGCAGTGTCTTTTGTCGGGAGGTTTTAGGGTTCGAGTGTCGACGGTGGCAGGATTTTTCACACTATCTATGTAGCTAGGTTGGATTCAGGAAAATTGTTGCGGCCGGCTGCTATGAAAGGTAGATTTTCGTGGTTTCTCCGACAAATACCAGGTGAATGTAGGAGTGTACACCAACAAACACCACAAAGCCACGTAACGCGCTATCTTTCCTTCCTCTTCCTTGTCCTAACCTCACTTATACATACACTTACACCGGTAGAGCATAAAAGCTGTAGATACTTGCTACCGAAATCGAGCATCATTCTTAATCCTATATGTAGAATATTACTTCCTCTGTTATATTGTACAGTCAGAATCCCTGTTTTGAGGGTCCTTCACACCGAAAAATTGTGTAATGGCTAAACGTGTCTCTCTGTGAATAACGGTAGCGATTAAACCATAAGTAGCTTTTTCAACAAAACTGATATTTCCCAGCTGATCTCACTGATGTCGCAGCCTCTCACATTTGATACCGTTGTTTTAACTTAAGGAGGTACTTTAAAGGAATCCTCACAGAAAGTTTAATTTTTTTCTCAAAAATGGCTCCAAGGTTTTTGATTAAATTTTGTCTTGTAGTGGCGTAAATAACACTTAAAACTCGATGCAGGTCTCAGTTAAGCTAAAAATATCTGAGTTTTCCAAAATTGCAAAAGTATAAACTTTGGTCCGCGTCTTTCTACAACAACAAAATGGAAGATAGATTTTTCCTCTGAATAAAATATGTTCTTCTAAATTAGATGTAAATGAGAATATACTTTATTTTCCAAATTGTGAATAGTTTTCGTTTAATTTTGAGTGAAGTATGGACATTATTAAATAATTTTCAAAACAAGATTTTCTCAATAACGGATACAGGAATTAATTCCCGTGTTTAATTCATTCTTTTCCAGTTTTTGAGGTAATCCCTACCACATAGCTCCCAACCCAAATGAAAACAATGTCATGTCACGGATGTTTGTTTTGATAACATGAACGGAAATAAATATTAGAGATAAATATAGAATAATGTTATGATATTGTGTTGGTTTGTGTTGCATAATTCTAGATCAATGCCTTGTTCATTGAAATCGGAACAATGTGGTAATATTATTGAATTATTAAATAAATGAAAATAATAAGTTTCGTGTTTCTCTCATACGTTGCTGTCTGATTAATTCAACAATGTAATTTGCTCTTTGGCTTTCGGTTGGTACTACGTTCCTGTTTCGCCAAATCCTTTTCCAGGCTACCAGGAGAAGTAACTCAGGGCATCAACTGATGTCACTGCAGTGCCTCTGACCGGGAAGTCTTAGTTTCGAGTGGCAGGAGTTTCGGCACTAGCTTGTCAGCTAGGTCGTATTCTGTCGCTGTCTGAAGGAGAATTCTACCGGCCGGCTGCCGGGCCACGAACCGATATCTCCTAATGATTTCTCTTCATTTCGTTTCGGATAAATTCAAGAAAATTTCATTGGATACTTTTGGTCACGGTTAAACGTAGCACAAATATATCTGTAGATTTCGTCCCGAATGAAACTGATTTCAGCTAATTCTCATAAAGCAATTCGACGTACTACATAGTATTATTATTCTTATACCGACTTTTCTACTTATTTTAATCAACTACCAGTTCCTTAGGCACTGTTAGATGGTAGCGTTCAAGATTATTGACTTATTGATGATTCCGGATGTGTCAGCGGTTGTCATTAGTCTTGTAAATGTCTTGTAAAACACACACACACACACGCGCTCTCTCTCTCTCGCGCTCCTCTCTCTCGCTCTTCGCCTCTCTCTCCTCGTCTCGCTCTCCTCGCATCGCTTCTCTGCTCGCTCTCTGCTACGCTCGCGTGTCGTCTCTTCGCTCGCTCTGCTGTCTCGTCTAACTCTCGCTCGCTCTCTCTCGTCTCGCTTCTCGTCTCATCGCTCGCTCTCCTCTCTCGCTCGCATCTCGTGGTCTCCCGCTCGCTGCTCGCTCCCTCGCTCGCTCTCTCCGTGTCCCTGCTCAGCTCCTCTCTCGCCGCTTTCCGCTCGCTCTCTCTCCGCTCGCTCGCGTCTCTGCTCTGCATATTCGTCTCTCTCAGCCTCTCTCGCCTTCCTCTCGTCTCGATCTCGTCTCGTCTCGAGCTCTCTCTCTTTCTCTCGCTCGCTCGCTCTGCCTCGAGGCCTCTCCGCTCGTCTCGTTCTTACGCGCTTCTCTCGCCGCTCTGCGTTCTCCGGTATCTCTCTCGCTCTCTCGCTCTCTCTTCGCTCTCGCTCTCGCTCTCCCCTCTCTCTCGCTACTCTCGCTCTCTCCTCGCTCGCTCTCTCTCGCTCTCTTTCTCTCTCGCTCTCATCTTCGCTCTCTCTCTCCTTCTCGCTTCTCGATCTCTCTGCCTCATCTCTCTCTCTCCGCTCCTTCTCGCGTCTCTCTGCTCCGTCTCTTCTCCGCTCTCTCTCTCGCGTCTCTCTCGCTCTCGTCTCGCCTCTCTCGTCTCTCTTGCTCTCGCTCTCGCTCTCTCTCGCTCTCCTCTCTCGCTCTCTCTCGCTCTCTCCGCTCTCTCTCGCTCTCTCTCGCTCTCTTCGCTCTCTCTCTCGCTCTCTCTTGCTCTCTCTGCTCTCTCTCTCTGCTCTCTCTCGCTCTCTACCCTCGGGCTCATCCGCTTCTCTCTTCTCTCTCGCTCTCTCTCTCGCTCTTTCTCTCGCTCTCTTCGCTCTCTCTCTGCTCTCTTTCTCGCTCTCTCGCGCTCTCTCTCGGCTCTCTTTCTCTCGCTCTCTCTCGCGATCTCTCTCGCTCTCTTATCTCTCTCAGCTCTCTCTCAGCTCGATCTCTCTCGCTCACTCTTCTCGCTCGCGCTCTCATCGTCTCTCTTCCGCTCTCTCTCTCCGCTCTCTTCTCGCCTCTCTCCGCTCTCTCTCTCGATCTCTCTCTCGCTCTCTCTCTCCGCTCTCTCTCTCGCTTCTCTCCTCGCTTCTCCTCGCTCTCTCTCTCGCTCTCTCTTCGCTCTCTCTGCTCTCGCTCTTCTCCTCTCTGCTCGCTCTCTCTCTCGCTCTCTCTTTCGCCTCTCTTCGCTCTCTTCTCGCTCTCTCTCTGTCGTCTGTTCTCTCTCTGCGCTCTCTCTCTTCTCGCTTTCTCTTCTCTTCGCGCTCTCCTCTCTCGCTCTCTCTCGCTCTCCTCTCGCTCTCTCTCTCGCTCTCTCTCCTCGCTCTCCTCCCCTCTCTCTCCGCTTCCCCTCTTCTCGTTCTCTCTCTCGCTCTCTCGTCGGCTCTCTCTCGCTCGCTCGCTCTACTCGCTCGCTCTCTCTCGCGCTCTCTCTCGCTCGCTCGCTCGCTCTCTCTGCTCGCTCTCTCGTCGCGCTCGCTCTCTCTCTCGCGCTCACTCTCGCTCGTCTCTCTTCTCGCCTCTCTCTCGCTCTCTCTCGCTTCTCTCTCGCTCTCTCTCGCTCTCTCTCGCTCTCTCTCTCGCTCTCTGCATCGCTCTTC
>BOPP01000235.1:564099-581599 GCA_017312745.1 Gryllus bimaculatus | reverse complement strand
CGTCCGATTTCAGAAATAATATTCAAAAAAATAATTTCCTGCTATACGCGAAAATAAGGATATTTCACGCTCGGTAATAGATTGGTAATACAGATCGAAATTAAATATATTACAAATGCTTAATTAAGAGCAAATTTTATAAAAGAAATTTACGAAAGGCGAATACATATGTCAATAAAAATAATATACAGAATCGTATATTTTAATAGTAATTGAAATAATGATTTATATTTCTTTGAGTTCCTTAATCTGCTTTCACTATTTATTTTCTTCCATTGAATGTCATTCTCGTTCTGTAGAAATTCTGCGAATCATTTTCATTACATTGAATTTAATTATTTTGAAAGTACCACGAGGAAGTTGATGCGTAATACTGAAAAATACGTTCTGAATATAGCTTGACGTATCGGGAGAAATTATTATACAGTTCCCGAGAAACTCGTAGTTTCTCTACAACTTCGATATTCACAGTTCTGCGAAGAACATTGATTTTATTTTTTTCTCTTTGCTCTAACTCACAATCCAAACTTCTGAACCCTATAATACATGTACTTTTCACAAGCGACTTGTATATTGTTATCTTTGTCTTGCTTGTTATTTTTTGGTTCTTTAAAACATTACCAACCGTCTTGTCACTACTTCCTCTGGGGCATCCTATGTTTTACTTGTGCACATTCACTTTCCTATAATACACATACTCCATGGTACTTATAAACTGTTGTATTTTTTAATACACCTACTCCCAATTACTGAGTATGTTGTTGCGGGGTTGCAAGGAACAACCTCGTTCCGTGAAATCCCGCAACAACATACTCAGTTTTCGATGGATTCAGAGTTAAACCCCAAGATGTATATTCTTCAATTAGTTTCCTCAGCATATAATCTATATCTTGTTCATCCTCGGCAAGAAGAGCCTGGTCATCAGCAAAATGAAGAGTAAAAAAGTATCGTTGTGAACTTCTATCCTCTTATTCCAACAGTTATGGCTCCAATTTTCAAGATCAGCATTAAAATATATTTTGAAGAGAGTAGAAGCTATACAACATCCTTGTATCGGTCCCTTAGATATTTTAAATGGATTCGTTTCTTTTCTTCCAATTTTGATAATGCACAGGAACCGTGACACTGAGGAAATTGCTGCAGCACATCAATGACAATCGTGTTTGCCTGAAGACCATTCATTCCGAAGGGACTGATATTTGACGAGAATATTAGAACAAAAATGGATAGAGGAAAAGGGGAATGCGAAAAAGTTTCACATGCTTTTTTTAATCAAATGATTATCACGTATATTTGACTTGCTATTATCAGAGTCCCGTTTAATCGAAGCACTAGGTAATGAAAGTCACTAATCAGAAAAAGATAAACAGAATAATTGAAAAACAGTGCACGAAAAAGTGTATAATTTAGCTATTGTAATAGTAGAGAACTGGCAAATTTACTGGGAGATGAAGTTTCTGATTCTGGGAACATTGGAGCCATGCGAATTTTAAAATCATAGCATTCGCTCCGGAACACAACATTCCCACATCAAATCGATTTATCCAAGTAGTTTATACTCGAAGAAATCTCTATTTTAATAAATCGACTCTGTCGTACTTTTTTGATACGGTTTCCAAATTTATAATTTCTGCTTGAGCGCCTTGCTTTTTGTCGGCGCAAGAGAAACTAGTGGTGCTAAAACAGCACGTACTTTCTCAAAAAATATACATGACCTTATTTCAAAATCTATCTTTAAGGAAAAAATTTCATTAAGGGAAAAAATCTGTATCTTCATAGTTCTAGTGGTAGGAATACGCCGAAAAAAATTGAATTTTTGCAATTATCGAAAAATTTGAGATTTTAACGAAGATGAGACATGCACCATTCTCGTAAGCGTTCTTCACCCTATCCAACAACAAAATTTAGTCAGAAAGAACCAACAATCAAAAGGAGCCACGTTTGAAAGTTTTTAAAAAGCTTAGAGGCTTCATGTAAAGTACTCTGAAAATTAAAATATCGGTTTCAAATTCAAGGGGTGTGGACATCAGTCATATCTAATGGGGAATATCAGGATATCAATATGGAGAAAATCGGCTGAACAGTTTAGGCAGGCGTCTGAGGCGGACGGACACTGACGGACAGACCGACAGACCGAGACACAGACACACAGACTGACGGACCGACAGATGGACGGAAGGACAGGCAGAAGTTTTGTCGTCATTCGATTTTTCGGTATCATAGTCCCACAAAACATGGATTCTGGCTTTACCAAGTATTAGAGGTTTTTTGTTGTTGTTTTTAATTTAGCAACTTGATCTATCCACACTTTCGTTACCAACGCCCTATAAGAATTTTTAATAAGAGTTTTTTCGCTCAACATTACATAATTTTCTCTCTACTCCAGCTGTTGCGAGAAACAAAATGTACTTCATTACTTCCTATAATTTAAAAAAATTTACAATGGGTACAAAATTATACAATCATACGGAGTATCGAAAACAAGTCTATTTCGTAAGATATGCTGTTCTCACGCGTTCCCAGATCAGCCTCCTGAAAGTGAGAGCCCTGTTGGAGTTTGGATGTAATTCGAACTCTGATTTAGGGAGCGCTGGCTCCAAGAAGTGTTCCCGGCGCGCAATCAATGCGAGGAATTCAATCGCCGCCGACAAGTGAAAAGGGTGTGTGCCCCGCTAGCTCCGCACGCCACCTGCACCCCCAGCGCGGCAAATGGGCACCGCCCCGCCCCGTCCCCCTTCCTCGACCCCTTGTCTCGCCCCTGTTTCTCCCCGCCCTCCTCCGTCCTTGCGACGCCTCGGTCCATTAGTCCCGCCATTCCCGCTTCGCCCCCCTCCTCCCGATGAACCCTCCCGCCTCGACACGCCTCGCCAGGCCCATCTTCTCGGCCTCTCTCCCAGCCTCGTCCCGCCCGGGCCCCCGCCTCTTTTGACTCGTGCCCGCCCATTCATGCCTGCTCCGCTTCAGCCCGCCCATACCGTAGGCTCGCCGTTCGCCCCGCTTTGCCATCTCTCCTTCCCGCCTACTCCAAGCTGTTTTCGGAAGAATGGTTAACGGAACCGGGAGGCATATCGGGGGGAAATGTCATCCGAACCACGAAAGATCTCTTTTCGGATTTCCGCTTTTCGAGGGGGCTGCAATAGAATCTTTGCGAAGGAAAAGGGCAACAAAAAAAGTGGCAAGTAAAGTGCATAACATTCACGTAGTTCAGCAATTGATATACTTTTCATTTATCAAAATGATCGTCACAAATAGTGTTTGAAACTGAATTGATGTAGTACATGATAACGTGGTTACTATTGACAGTGCGTATTTTTATTCATTTATTTCCCTCGTTTGATATTCTATCAAACGCAACAATCTAAAAACTAATATTTCATTTTAATGTCATCAGTAAAACGCGTAAGATAAAAATTTTCGCGGAAGGCGCGTTATTGGAAACAATTATTGGAACGCTGTCGAAAAATCAATACCATTTTATTGTGATACTTTAAAAACTTGCTCATATTTCATGGAAAAGTTAATGGAATCATTATAAAATAGATGAAAGTAAGTAGTACTAGGATATGAATGGGTACAATTCTAAGTGGCGTGTCTTTAAGAGCTCATCTGGCTTTTTCCTTTTCCATGTTTTCTTAAGTCTTCTACATAAAATTGAGACCCCAGAGTTGACATTCCCTTTAGAAACATAAGTGATCATGTTTGGGCTGGCTACCATACAAATAGTTTAGCTTTAAAATATGTACCCACAAGTACATTTTTTTACTCTTGTATCTTTCCTTGGTGTGGAACTTTCGTGTCATGCAAACATTTGTTATAAAACACTGAAACTTTAATAGCTGTGGGCGGTTCATGACTATTGCACGAATGATATTGTTGAAAACATGCGTTTTGAAACTTGTTATAGAATACAGGTATGTGTTTGGAGAACCACGCTACATTAAGATTTTTTTAGAATTGCTATAGATGCATGGATGAAGGATGAAGAGCTTAGTAACATGAAAATCTATCATCGCTTTTGAAATAGTGCACGAGTAAACGGACCTCATGCTTACAAAAATTAATTTTCTACAATATTCTTTAACACAACGAATCAACTCAATCTACAAAGTGTTGGTTACACATAAAGGGATTCAAATTGGGCGCGCCTGCAGCCGGGCTGGCGCGCGGCGTAATCTTCAGTGGCGGCAAAAGCAGCCACAGTCACCAGAAGCAGAACCGATTCTCTAGCAATGACATCTGGCCGATCTTTATACGGAGTGAGTCAAGGAACTTTAGCACTAGCTGTAATTTATGAACGGTTTAAGTTTTTGCAATGCAGTTTTCACGGAAGTGCATGAGGGAATGTTGCTAATTGATGTATGTATTCGTTTTCATTTTATCTCTTGGATTTTACGAAATATTGAGGTAACTTTGTTTGTTTGTTTTTCAAATTGAATTATACATATTTCTAGTCTATCATGACGAGCTTACAAAGACAATTCCAATGACATACATCATTTATTCATACGTGTCATATATTAGATAAACATTTTTTTGCGACTCTTGTTTAACGGATATCTTGAATGTAACAGTCCACCACCCCAGTCACGCGGCACTCTCCCTGTTAGAGCGCGGTCGGAGCGTTGCAATATCCGTTAAACATGAGTTGCACGAAATCAAAATTACTCAAAAAATTATCATCTGTCATATGACAATATGTGCATTGGATTCGTCTGTTTACGCCCGTCATGATAATACTATAAAAAACATGTATAGTTCCATTAGAAAAGATAAAGTTAACTCAATATCTCTTAAAACACAAGTCATAAAACGGAAACAAATACATATATCAATTAGCACCATTCTCTCATGCACTTCCGTGAAAACTGCATTGCAATAACTTCAATCGTTCAAAAAGTGCAAGATATGCTTAAGTTGCGTGACTCACTCTTTATAAAGCGACGGAGCAGAACCCCGTGTTATGTCTATTATTGTGGTTGTGCCTACGCTGGCCGTGCCTCGTTATAATGTAGGTTGTAATTGAGTATTGGTTACCTTGGATTGTGCTGGTAAATCTCCTGGCGATGATGGTCGTGCTTGTTGTGTGGGACATCTGCAATTAAAAATAATAATAATATTTATTTGGCAACGATTGGCTGATTGCTAGGTGGTATCCATAACCCTATAGTTTTACAATATATCTACATTTACAACCCCAAAACAATTTACAATACAATCCTTTCGAGCATATACACCCATTATATAAACTACACAAACCTGTATACATCTATAGTACATATATACACACCTACTTACACACATACATACACATTCTTATACATGAATTCTCACTCTCACATTCACACATGCCTACATTTATATGAAGAAACATACACTTAGTTACACCTAGGAAACATGATTTTATATATATATATATATATATATATATATATATATATATATATATATATATACATAAAGATAACCAGTTGTACAATTTCTTTTTTAAAGAGATACACAATGTGTATTTTTTACTTTAGCTCTTTAAATATCTAAATTTGTTCCCCACTCACTCTCTTACTTGGGTGCTCATTTCCATGCAAGTCCCTCCGTCTGAGCGCAATACATCGTTTGCATATTTAGCGAGCGGAATCAATGGAGGGAATTCGTACTCGCGACCGAAACACCCTCCGCGCGACGCTGCATTTAGTCTGCGCTCGCGACTACTTTAGGATCATCTGATTGACGTCCCCTGGGATTCTGCATTGTATCAGGTGCGCGAATGTTCCATAGCATGTATTACGTATATTTTATAAGATTTCGACCCACAAATAATAAACTTGAATAGAGGCTCTCCTCGAATTGTTGTCGGAGGCAGGTAATAGAAGAATATGTTTCCTATAAAGAATTATT
Organism: Gryllus bimaculatus; assembly: GCA_017312745.1. Taxonomy (NCBI): domain Eukaryota; kingdom Metazoa; phylum Arthropoda; class Insecta; order Orthoptera; family Gryllidae; genus Gryllus; species Gryllus bimaculatus. The sequence continues at coordinate 575,707 of BOPP01000235.1, read as the reverse complement.
TCTTCAAGTTGAATATAAGATGTATTTTAATTTACTGGTCTAGTTAATATGTCTTTAAATGTAAAGAATTGGTATATTGAATGATTTCATTAGCGTAAAAAATTAGTAAAAACTATATTTTTTTAATACATGGTATCATCGACGTTTTGGGGAGGGAGGAGGGCTGAAGCCTCATGAGCCCCACCCCCTCTCGTGGGTGCGCCATTAAATTTGTCTATTGTAGTGATGTTGTAATAAAAATTATGTTCACGATAAGATGTTATTTAGTTTCTGAGTCATTGAATTAGTTCTATTTGTGGCGGGATTTTGATTGAATTTATGAATGTAGTCCCCACATTCTTTATCAAACAGTAGTAGAAGTACATGTAGAGTTACAAAGCCCAAAATGTTGCAGGATATCTCATGTTTTTAAAGAATTTCGGAAAGCAAATGAATTCCAAAGCAGATATACGTAATTACAACATACTACATAGGGCCGGCCCGAATAGCCGAGGTCGCTGAAAAGCCGAACCTGCCTCATGCCTGAAGGGTCGCGGATTCGAATCCCACCTGGAGCATGGATGTTTGTATGTGTCTGTATGTTTGTAATGGTCCATTCATCCTTAATCATCATCATTTCAAACCTCATCCCTCTAGTGCTAACAACTTTCGGGTGAAAAAATTGATTCAGCATGAAAAATGCTGATCTCTCCCAAAAAGCCATGTGCACTTACCCCCGGAAAATATTACAGAGCCTCAAAAAGGTACAGTTGTCAGTTAGCATAGTCCTAATAAAATATGACCGATTTGCGACTAAAAATAAAATAAAAACGGTGTAGCAATTTTATTCATCGCGAGTCAATATCAACAGATCACTACAAAATATCACATCACACAAAATATATGTACTACATTGTTGTACATCTCGTTGCTAAGTGACAAAAGCCATTCTGATTGCTTGGATGTTTTCTGGGAAGGTGAGAGGGAGTTAGAAGAGCGATGATGTTGAGCTGTTCGGCTGTGAAACGTGATGCCTCTCGCTCGCTCCCAAGTGTCAAAGGAGAGCAAAATTCCGATCAGGAGAGGCTCTCTCTCGGGATTCCCTTGCAGTCGCGGTTCATGTGCGACGCATTAATTAGCCGCAGGCAGAGTCACTCCAAACTGCGTATCCGATATCACCCTTCCTTTGATCCTCACTGTATCGGACCCGACGCGCCCCGCATTTCGAATTCCTGCTCAGACAATTCTCTTCTTCCAATTTCCATCGAAATGGATTGAAATTCCCTCCAAAACAGGCGCAATGGGCATGACTTTTCTCTATATGATTTTCCTCTCGATATGGGAACCCTCCTTCTTCTGTGGGGCGTGCATTCGCTCTTATCTTGATTCTCAGTAGAGTTTTATTGCGTCCTCATCCTACCTTTTTACTCCTCGAATAATTATATTCTCATCTTTGATCTCTTTAACGTTTCACACTCAAAGTAGGCTAAAAGCCTGTACTTATGAAAGTACAGTCTCTGACAAAAACGTTGTGAAGCAAAGAAGATTTGTAAAACATTTGTCATGCTACACTGTAAAATAAGAAAAAAAGTTAAGAATCTGAAGCAACAAGTTTCAGTGAAACATGTGACAAAACCTTTCTAAGAAGAAACCTTGTTACGCCCACAAAACCCTAAGAACGGAACTACGCGTGAACAGCAAGAAGAACTTTTATTATTAATTATTGAACTGCAGCAGCAAAAACGCTGTTTCAGTGCCCAAAATAGTTTTCCAAAAAACAGCTTTCTCCTAAACAACAATAATAACAACAAAAAATAAAATACTCTCGAATACCACTAAAATGAATTAAATATTTTAACAAAAGGAAACTTCATCAATACTGCAAGATAAACAGTTTACTATTTCATAGCGCAACACGTGAATAGCATATGATTATAAGAAGATGGTCTCATTCTTAGAGCCTGGGAGCCCAAGAGCAGAAAATATTAGTTTTATTATTTTTCTTGAGGCACGTAAGAACGCTGCAAATAATACAATTCCTTTTAGAATAGAAATAATGTTGCAATGTTTTCACCCCAGCAAGCTGGCACTCCGTCCCTCCAAAATCCACTTTGTTCCACATAAGAAATCCAGGAAAGCTAAATAATATTGCAAAGAATAGGTTTGTACGAAGGTATTTGTGTGACTATCAAGGAAAAGGAAAAGCTAACTGTCAAGGAAGATTGAATAATTACTTCAATTGTTGTTTTTAAGGAAGTGTGAATTGTTCGAATAGCATATCCATATAATACTGCATAAACCTTTATTGAAAATTTGTTTCCAACATCAATTTCATTGCTTTTGGGTTTTTTATGTTGGATATTCTGTAAGTACGAAGTTACATTTATACATTTTTAACAAATAAACCCGTTTCATTAATAAATTTCCTTCTTAATGGAAAGGACAGGCAAATGGATAGGAAAGGGGTGGGCATTAACATGCAAGAGTTCTCGCACAGGTACGCTAGTCAATAGATATTTTAATCCGTAACATTAATAGATGGTCACAAGTATATCATAGTTTATTACAGTTATTAGTAGATTAAATTTAGTCCGTTTTGTAAGAAAACCATATTTATTGTAATCAGGTAACTTGTGTGTTTCTGTTGGTCCCTCACTCACCGTTAGACCTCTTCCAGTCTTTCATTTGGGACAAATGACATGTCCTTCGACGTTACTCGGTGTACGGGTGGGGAACTATTTTTTCCGGATTCTTTGAGAACATTCTAAAATTTTTGAAAACAATATTCTGCATTGGTAACTGAACTCTGTTTCAATTTTTTTTACTTTCATTGTGTTGTTCTCGTATTAGTTGGCTCCAGCTCATTATATCGTGATAGAATTAATTATGATACAGCTTCATTATAGTACAGGTGTTGAAAAACAAACAATCATTGGTGATCATTATATTAAAAGGTTTCATGGAGTTATGTATATTACCACAGCACACGTATTTATACAGTAGCGCTGCTCCGTATTAAATGCCCTATGACGACGTGTTGGTCAGCGACTCTATCGATTCACACGGCGTTCAAGAAATACTTCGTCGCTTACAATTAGTAATACTGCATCGTTCTACGAAATCTAACTAAAAGAGCAATAGGTACGTATATATATATATAGTTTATTATATATGAGTTGATATATATAATATATATGTGTAGGGTATGTATGTAGTAGTAGTAGTAGGGGGTTAGGTATATTTACTTAGAGAGTAGGATGAGAGGAGGGGAGAGGAGAGAGAGAGAGAGAGAAATTGTTTAAATGTATTGAATGTTGTCCATTGAAGGTGAATAGTGGAATCATGAGGAAGAACAAGTATTTCTATTCTATTCACGAAAACATCTGGAAATGTAAGTAATCTAAGTAGTAAATAAGGGTATTTAAGAGGAAATAACATTTCTGTTAGGAGGTAATAATACAATTTCCGTCTTTCCTTTCGAGGTATATTGAACAAGTAAAGAACAACATAACTCAGATTTCTTTATTTCATTAGTGCTTCATTTAATTGAATAACAGTGCGCTCCTTTCGACACAGACATTGTCATTGATGTGTTAACTGGAAAAGTATAAGAATTCAGTTGTTGTATATCAAATATGTTCCGATACATGTCAAATATAAGGTTAAAACGTGAGGTTCAATATAATTTTACGTTATTTAATGACTTGCCCTTAAAATCCTACGAATATAAAACCACGATGTCAAGAAATAGTACAAATTTTATTTTAAGTTTTTAATTATCTCTTAATAAAAGCAATTTTACAAACAAATCCATATACTTCAGTATATGCTATCCGTAATTGTACTTGACCTTCGCCAGGATCGCTAGCTGCATGCACGCGCATCCGTAACTAGCCAGAAAACGGGCTGAGCTGCACTACCGTATAAATACGTACACTGTGATATTACTGTGCCGAGACAACCCAATAACGGTAAACCCCTCATACCCTTTCATGTTTCCAAAACTAAAAGGAGATTAGAAGACAGAATCCCCTATAAGGACTCTATTATACATAAGCTGATAAGAACTAAGAACATACTCTGAACTTTGATGATAATTACTTGAATAATATGAACCCTAAACTGACTCGTGTTCTACACGGAGCTTGACTAAAATCGGACTCTGCTTCTGCACATCCAAAGCCACCTGAGAGACCTGGAAGACAGTCCGCTAGGTGGCGTGGGATAAGCACTGCATGTCAGCTGCCATGCTACCGAGCAATGTAAAAGTTTAACTTACAATTAGGTATTAAGACGTTAAAAAAGTACTGCATGAAACTCGATATAATATGTATTAATGCACTTGAATGAAGTTTACGATATTGGTTTGTGTTTTTCTGGGATTGTAATATCACTTTTTATTCGTGTAGTAATACCCATAATTTCATAATAGAGTAGTTTAGAATGAATTTCAATAGCACAAGTAAAAATGGTCAACATGAAAGTGTCCGCCAGAGAGGTCACGGTAAGCTAGTAATAATAATAGAAATTGTTAATAACAACAGAAAACATGAATATATCTTCTTGAATACGTTTCATGTAAATATTCATAATAAAGTTGTCGAAATGGCACCGACAATGAATAAAAAGTGATTATGGATTGCGCCTTTCCTTTTATGTTCGAGTGATGGCCAGTTATATCTACAAACTATTGAATCATTATGTAATTTTGAAATTACAGTGTATGATGCTATACAGTGCCTGTATACTAGCTTGCGTTTTTTAATAATTTATGAACTATTTCCAATCTATCAGATTTGTAGTACGCACTCTTTATTTACGGAGATCATTATCACTTCTTTCTAAATAAACGTTTCAGACGGGATAGCGATTGAAACTTTCAGTTTATGGAATATTTATGAGAAATAGTGCCATGTTCAAACAACACTGGTTATTCTGCCCTTCTATCCTGTCCTCTGTAGGTTTAACGGTTTCGCTAAACACGACCTACACAAAACAAACACTCACAAACCACACCCCCGAGCGCGAACACACACGAGGGCTTGTTGCTTGCCATTACTATGCGAGTGTTTTCGTGCTGTCCCTTCTCTGCAGCGAATCCTGTACGCTCGTGCTGTCACCGAAACCATCGCGGTTCTCTTTATTCTTCAGCTCTTTACTCTGTACAAATTGCTCAGGGATTGCGGTAAGTCACTGGATGCCTGGCCCATGACAGTCTTTTAGATAAGTCAGTTGACAGATATTGCCCCAAATTTAGCCATATTAATTCACATTTCCTCTAATAAAGCAAAGAAATAATGCATTAAAATGTAATAATGTTTATAATATAGATTTCAAATTGATAACGGAGAGCAGAATTGAACATATCGAATCGAAGATATCTTGATTACGTAATCGTGTTTACTCAAGAGTGTCAACTTCCAACGTTAGGTTGATTAAGAGCTTTAAGGGACAAATATATTTGTCAGTTAAAAGAACTGTCCGCCGGTCAGCGAATACTATTCACTTACAGAGAGTTAATTTATTTCACATTATTAATATATACAACAAAAACTAAATGATTTAATTAAACAACACAAAACGAAAACAATGGAATGAAATCAACATTCAAATACATTCCTCTCACAAACCAAAAATGTTTATTTATAGTATGCTGCTTAGAACTGTTTTTGTTTCGTTGATCATGAGTGCACTCGAGTTTCTGTCGATGCCGCTGAAATTCAAACATCCATGAAGTGTGATGGAGCAGTTTCACCACAATCTCTATGTTTGTATTGATTGATTTTCGTTATTCATTTCCTTCGTATTACTACGTTTCTTTCCGGCTTGGTTATTAACGCTATACCTCCGATAATCATGCTCCGCCATCGCGACGTTTCACCGCAGCAGTGTTATTGCTTCCGGCGGCTAAGTGTTTCCCTGGCCCATTCGCCTCGGAGGCGTGCACCTGGCGCTGTGGAAGCGCCGCGGAGGCGCGTAAGCCGCGCGCTGAATGGCCCCGAAGCCGCAGGCAGAACCCGCTGAATCGATGCGGTTCTTCCGCGCCGCCGCAGCCGCCGAGCCCCCGCTGCACCTCCGCCAATTCTGCCGCTCGCGTTACCGCCTCTCCCAACGCAGCATCCACCGGCGCACTCGCGGCTCCGGCTCCGTTGGCTCAAAGCAACATCGATGCTACGACAGCGAGTCTGATCGGGAGTCCCTATGGTTCCAGTCCACAGAGCGGTGGATTTTCGACACTAGCTAGATAGCTAGGTCGAATTCAGCCGCTGTCTGGAGGAGAGTTCCAGCAAACCGGATGCTCTGATAGGTAGTTTTCCGTGGTTTCTCCGAGAAAACCAGGTGAATGTCGGAGCAATACCCTAACACACGGGTCGCGGACCTCGCGCGATCTTTCCTTCCTCATCCGTGACCTCTCCTCTCTTCATATACATACGAACCTACATTTACATGAATCACAGTAACTGGAGATATAGGGAGACCTCTCAGGAACGTCGACCTCTCCCGGTTGGGAAGAGCCTGGTTGCACCTGAAGGGAGACATTCCCGGAAACCGTCGCGTAGATCGGTGTGGGATCTCAGGTTTTAGCTCAGGAAGAGCATCACGCCCCGATGATAAAACTTGCACCAGACTTAAGGTACTAATGACCATATCTCTTGATGCGATCAGAAGCACCAATCATTCAAACAATCCATTCCCCCAATTATCCCCACTTCACTTGCATCCCCGACCCCACTTCACCTGTACCCCCGATTCACACTTTACCTCCACCGCCGACTCCCACTTCCCCTCCATTGCCGATGCCCTCTTCACCTGCACCGCCGATCCCTCTTCACCTGTTTCCCCGATTCTCACTTCAGCTGCACCACCCGTTGCCGTCTCTACGTTGTTGCCCCGTCTCTTTCACGCCCGTGTCTCCGCCGTCACCAGGAATCCACTGACTGAGAAGCCGCGCCGCACGCTAATCCCCTGCGCCGCTTTATCTCTGCAACGCCACGTGTGGGTGCTGCAGACGTTGATGCCGCCGACGTCGCGGCTGGAGCGACGGAAGCCTGTTTACCATCATAATGTGGAAGGACGGACGGGGGATGTGAAGCTTTAGCAGTACATGTGCAGTGAGTGATGGGTGTTGTCAATTTTGTATGTTCAGTAATGCAATGAAATTATTTTAAGAACAAATTATCCGGCGACATATGATTTAAACTCATGTAGCAAACGTGAAAAACAACTGTCACTCGAGAGATTTTCACGGCAGCTTACGCTTTCTTTACGAAAGACGTGAGAACATTTTTTTAATAAAATACGGAGCATAAATGAAGACTTCTGCAGAAAGATTTTATTCTGAATTGATGGCATTCATCAAGAATATTGTTCGAAAACTGTAGTAATTTAAAATTAATGGTACGAAATTAAAATTAATTTTAATATAAGGAATACTTATTCAACATTGTATGACACACTCAAACATTCTTCACTAATGAAAGTGATGGGTGTTTTCTTATACATTTTCTTATATATTTTCATATATATACATTTCATATACATACAAACTTTCTTATACATTTTCTGCACATTATACGTATTCATCACAACACATTTACAACCAAAAATTAAATGAAAATTTGAAATCGAAAATTTAATTAAAAAAATCTATCCTTGCAAAATTAAAAGATGCATGTGAAAATAGTAAAATTATATCCTCTGATAATGAGCACTCTAAACTTCACATAGTGAATTTGCAATATTTAAATTAATGATTAGATCACCACTTAGTTATGTTTCCCCAGGTCTGGGAAGGTGCAGCAAAAAGTGGCATTGTAAATGTAATTTTGCAAAATACAGGATTGTCAAAGGTGCTCGCGCTACTTGTCCGTCTGGGAAGACGGGCACTCTCACGAGCACAAGCTCACTCTTCTGTCATTTCCTCCTCTACAACCAGACAGGGGTGTACATGTGCAGAGTGAAACGGCACGAAGCGAGGAATATTAGCTTCAGATGAAAATATGCTCGCCAGATTTGTTGTACGCAACAAACGAGATCTCTATTATGTTTGTATTATTTACTATTGACTACTGTTTCATGTTTATTTCCTTTCTCAATTTTGCCGTAAATATTTATCGTCTTATCATCTGCTCTTCGTCAGTAGTAATGATTCACTCTTGATTGAAACAAACAACACTGTGTCGATAGAAACAAAATCATGTGTCAGAGAATATCATACAGGTGGTTCTAAAGATCAAAATGGTTTTGATATACACCAGTTTTTAGAGAGGAAATGTTTTTCGCCCTCTCCGTTTTTGTTCCTGTTTCTGATTGTTGCATTCATCATGAGTGACTCGTCTTCATTATTTACTCGTACGAGAAATTGTCTGATGTCTGTCCGTCCATCTATCCACCTGCCCGTCTGATTGTAGCTTACTAGGCAGGTGCCTTAACCGTTCAGGTTTCTCGAAAATGAACATTCCCCGATCAATCTGAACGAACTCAAGGCTCTGTGGGTTTCAAACGATTGTTTTTTATTTTTGAGGGAACTTGTATACGAAGTCTCAACAAAATTTTCTCAAAAATGGCTGCAAAGGTTAATTAAAAATGTATTTTTCGTACAGCGCAAAGGAGCGATCTTACCCGATTGAGAATCGGTGTGAGTCGTGGCTCTCAACCACTCCTCACCTCGGAGCACGCACACAGCATCGCTCCCACGTGACAGCAGTCACACACAGACACAAAGTCCTCCCAGGCGCGTCAACACGTGACTTGCCTCGCGAGCCCTGCCCGCCGCTGCACCGTCGTGGCGCAAAGTTTGTGCATCTGCACGAGATTCTGCCACTGTACCCACAACCCACCCACTGGCTCTGTGCACCCCGTATATACCTGAGGCCCACGTGGCATACGTCACGCCACCTCCGCAGCGCGCTTCCGCTTGCCCTGGGTTCGGCTCTCCGTTCCCTAAGATCATGTCTCCCTTTGCCACGTGCTTGCTTTTAGGAAAAGCCCTTCTCTCCCTCCCGAGGAGAGGCGTTTTCCTGTTGCTAATCCCTTACTGCCCGACCCCAAATAGCTACCAGGATGTTCGATCGCTAGTACGTTACAATTGCAGAAATTCATTTGATTTCGCTGCCTTCCTATATCTACACAATTAAAGACATAAATTTGTTTCTTAATGAAATGTGTTGTTCCAGGACAGATCACGAAGTAAGGTCATGTATAATTTTTCAAAAATGTGCATAATTTTTGGGGTAATTCATGCGTAAAATATAGGCAATATTATAAATTATTTTCTCAAATCTGACGCCAATGTTATTTTTTTAATTTTCTTTCCTCAGATTTATCAATGGGCGCAAAAAAATGGCGCAGGTCACATTTTGGCAAACTCTGTATTTTGAAAAATTGCAAAAATTTAACGTTGCAAAAATACGGTAAAATAAATGACAAAGATTATTCCTAAATAAAATATGTTAAAAAATATCTTTAAATGAGGTCAGTTTTTTTTAAAATAGTCGTTTTTTGCGTAATTTCTGCTTCACGTTAATATAATTCAATTTTTTTCTCAAAAAAGTCTGCAAAAGTTTTCTTAACTTTTTTGTGGATAGATCAAAGGACGCTCAAAAATATGGCAAGTCTCATTTTTTTGTACTCTCTGAATTTTCGAAAATGGGAATAATTAGAAATAATGTAAAAAGTGTGTTGTTTCAGAACTACTAGTTCAAACTACAATGCCTTGTATTTAAAAAAAGTAAGATAAACAAAAACGTTTTCCATTACCTGTTGAAAACGCCTTTAAGCCACATCCCTGTGCCAAGATACACAGCTTTCAAGACCACCTGTGTGACTCTCAGTGAACGCTCTGCAGAATTATCCTCGGGGGAATTGTCGCCTCAAAGGATCCTCAGCCTTACTGCTTTCTTGATGTTCATCACTTTCTCTGATGCACCGCCCATGAGAGCTCAGCGGCTTCTTGATTATAACCACAAGCAGCGAGTGGGAGGCGAGCTGCATAAACATGAGCCGCCTGCAGCCCTTCCTCTGAACCATCAGTCTTCGCCGTGCCCATTATGCAAATTGGCGCTTAAGGTTGCCAATGAACGGGGTGTAAGCCCATTTGTTGCATTTTAATGGTTGGTTCTCTCAAGAAAGGTGCTTATGAACCAGTGGAGTTTATTTGAAATTCGTGTGTCATTATATGCGAAAATCAGTTCAAAGTATATTTTCCCTGATTTCGTATTCCTTTAATTTACCTTAAATATCAATCAACGTTCCAAAATTACATTCTATTTATTGATTTATTTCAGTTGTAATTTAATACGAAAGAAGGGTTAAAGAGATACGTTCCACTCTCAAAATATATTTTGTAGTTGCTCGTACTTTGATAGTTTTATTAACAATCAATGAGTATTAATAATAATTATTTTTAATTATTATTAAACTTTTACGAAAGGGTGTAAAATATATTGACCCGCTCACGTTGAACAGACGTAAACGTGTTAAAAACATCGGAGCTAGCAATGTCCACGTATCGATTCCAATATAATAAATTCCTTTGGGAAATAATGATGACACAATTTTGACGTACTGTGACATAAACCAATGAGAGCACGAAAGACTACAGACGAGATGAAATTTATCAGACACCGAAAAGTTATTTTTAGATGACCTAAAGATGAATACCGCCAGTTCTCGAAACGTTGAAAAACTGTATATCGTTTATAATGTTTATAACGTATGTTAACATTTATAAGAACTACAATATATATTATTGATTAACAAATGACAATACAGGCGTCAATGAAATTTGTCGCAGACTCAAAATATGTGATTTTTATGTGGTTCAGTGACTTTAATTTATTTATTTATTTCCTGTTCAGCAGATGATGCCTTTCAATGAGTTAAACTCGTACATCATTTGAACATTTTGGATTTTTATTCATTTTTTTTTCTTTTAGCTCACTGTGTCATTATCCTGCTGGAGATTATACTTATATTTTAATTATTTTATGTTATTTTGACACGATTTTGTCTTGAAAATATAGGCATTTTTAATATTTTGTCCATTGATCTGAGTACAAAAGTCTATGGACTTAAATTATACTTAAATTAAGTCAGTCATACGTCTTTCTAAGTCGAAAATCATTTATTTTTATTCGCATCAGTCAATGGCTTCGCACCATTAGTATACAGGTTTCCAAGAAGTCATACATTCGGGGATGCGCCATTGTCATGAGCAGACTCCCTTCACGGAGCTTGGTTAAGGCATTCAGCTGCCGGCACAGGCACTAAATTCAAAGAAATTACCACTCTATGACTGAATACTTGTATAACCTTTTTTCCTACTACGAACTGATTTTAAGATCTTCATCTCTTCTATCAACCCATATTAATATTCGCCTATTTGAATTTTAATGCCGGGTTAGCACCCAAGGGTAAGAATGGTATATAATAATAATAATAATAATAATAATAATAATAATAGTAATAATAATAATAATAATGTCTTTACTACTGGTGAGGCTCAGGCCATAGGGCCTGCTCTTCCGCCTAACCACTGAATTTACATACATTTAGAGTAGTTTTTAAGGGGGGAGGACAAGCTGTACATTTACGTCTGGGAGAACAATCTAGGGACCTTCCGGCATAG
>BOPP01000235.1:535533-554618 GCA_017312745.1 Gryllus bimaculatus | reverse complement strand
CTTGTATGCAGAATAAGAAAGAGCAGTGCTGAAATTAATATTTTTCGTAATATGGCACGTAAGGGGGGGTCGTTTTGTACTTTGCACAATTGAGGTTGCTTTTGTTTCTCGTTTACCTTGAAAACTATTCTTTTGTTTGGAGATTGCTGTGCACCAATCAATTTCTTTTAATGTGTTTTACTTGTATACAGAATTAAAGATAGCAGTGCTGAAATTAATATTTTTCGAAATTTGGCACGTAAGGGGGGGTCGTTTTGTACTTTGCACAATTGAGGTTACTTTTGTTTCTCGTGTACCTTATGACTATTCGTCTGATTGGAGTTTGCTTAGCACCAATCAATTTCTTTTAATGTGTTTTACTTGTATACAAAATTAGAGATGGCAGTGCAGTAATTTAAATTTTTCGAAATTTGGCCATAAGGGGTGGGTCGTTTTGTACTTTGCACAATTGAGTGTGCTTTTGTTTCTCGTGTATCTTGAAAACTATTCGTCTGATTGGAGTTTGCTTTGCACCAATCAATTTCATTTAATGTGTTTTACTTGTATACAAAATAAGAGATAGCAGTGCTGATATTAATATTTTGCGAAATTTGACATGTAAGTGGGGGTCGTTTTGTACTTTGCACAATTGAGGTTGCTTTTGTTTCTCGTGTATATCGAAAACTATTCGTCTGATTGGAATTTGCTTTACACCAATCAATTTCTTTAAATGTGTTTTACTTGTATACAACATTGGAGATAGCAGTGATGAAATTAATATTTTTCGAAATTTGGCACGTAAGAAAAGTCGTTTTGTACTTTGCACAATTGAGGTTGCTTTTGTTTCTCGTGTATTTCGAAAACTATTCGTCTCATCAAGATGCTTTTTTTTCTCGTGTATCTCGAAAATTATTCGTGTGATTGGAGTTATCTTTGCACCAATCAATTTCTTTTAATGTGTTTTACTTGTATGCAGAATTAGAGATAGCAGTTCTGATATTAATATTATTCGAAATTTGGCACGTAAGGGGGGGTCGTTTTGTACTTTGCACAATTGAGTTTTCTTTGGTTTCTCATGTATCTCGAAAACTATACGTCTGATTAGAGATTACTCTGCACCAATCAATTTCTTTTAGTGTGTTTTACTTGTATACGGAATAAGAGGTAGCAGTGCTGAAATTAATATTTTTCGAAATTTGGCACGTAAGAGGAGGTCGTTTTGTACTTTGCACAATTGAGGTTGCTTTTGTTTCTCGTGTACCTCAAAAACATTCGCCTAATTGGAGTTTTCTTCTCACCAATCAATTTCTTTTAACGTGTTTTACTTGATATGAATCTGATATTAATATTTTGCGAAATTTGACATGTAAGGGGGGGGTCGTTTTGTACTTTGCAAAATTGAGGTGTCTTTTGTTTCTCGTGTATCTTGAAAAATTATTCGTCTCATTGGATTTTGCTTTGCACCAATCAATTTCTTTTAATGTGTTTTACTTGTAGACAGAATTAGAGATAGAAGTGCTGCAATTAATATTTTTTGAAATTTGGCACGTAAGGGGGGGTCGTTCTGTATTTTGCACAATTGAGTTTGCTTTTGTTTCTCGTGTATCTCGAAAACTATTCGTCTGATTGGAGTTTTTTTTGCGCCAATCAATTTCCTTTAATGTGTTTTACTTGAATACAGAATTAGAGATAGCAGTGCTGAAATTAATATATTTTTTCGAAATTTGGCACGTAAGGGAAGGTCGTTTGGTGACAAGAGTTAGTTTTTACTGAATTTTTCACCCAAATTATGAATTCGAGCTCAATTTTGTTTCACGCGTAATTCCCAAACTAAGAGTCGGATTGAAGTCTGGTTTGCTCCATTCAATTTCTTGTCGCGAGATCTACTCACATACGTGATTTCAGAAAGAAACGACAAAAGTTAGTTTTTTCTGATTTTTTCACTAAAATTATGAATTCGGGCTCAATTTTGTTTCACGCGTAATTCCCAAACTATTAGTCGGATTGAAGTCTGGTTTGCTCCATTCAATTCTTTGAAATTTGGCACGTAAGGGGGGGTCGTTCTGTACTTTGCACAATTGAGGTTGCTTTTGTTTCTCGTGTATCTCGAAACCTATTTGTCTGCTTGGAGTTTGCTTTGCACCAATTAATTTCTTTTTATGTGTTTTACTTGTATACAGAATTAGAAATAGCAGTGCTGAAATTAATATTTTTCGAAATTTGGTACGTATGTGGGGGTCGTTTTGTACTTTGCACAATTGAGTTTGCTTGTGTTTCTCGTTTATCTAGAAAACTATTCGTCTGATTGGAGATTGCTTTGCGCCAATCAATTACTTTTAATGTGGTTTACTTGTATACGGAATTAGAAATAGCAGTGCTGAAATTAATATTTTTTGAAATTTGGCATGTAAGGGAGGGCCGTTTTGTACTTCGCACAATTGAGATTGCTTTTGTTTCTTTTGTATCTTTAAAACTATTCGTCTGATTGGAGTTTTCTTTGCATCAATCAATTTCTTTTGTGTTTTTACCTGAATACAGAATTAGAGCTAGCAGTGCTGAAAATAATAATTTTGGAAATTTTGCACGCAAGGGGGGGGGTCGTTTTGTACTTGGCAAAGTTGATGTGTTTTTTTTCTCGTGTGTCTCGAAAACTATTCGTATGATTGGAGTTTCTTTGCACCAATATATTTCTGTTAATGTGTTTTACTTTTATACAGAATTAGAGATAGGAGTGCTGAAATTAATATTTTTTTGAAACTTGGCACGTAAGGGGGGGGATCGTTTTGTACTTTGCACAATTGAGGTTGCTTTTGTTTTTCGACTACCTCGAAAACTATTCGTCTGATAGGAGTTTGCTTTGCACCAATCAATATCTTTTAATGTGTTTTACTTGTATACAGAATTAGAGATAGCAGTGCTGAAATTAATGTATTTCGAAATTTGGCACGTAAGATCCTTGTTTTTTACTTTGCACATTTGAGGTTGCGTTTGTGTCTCGTGTATCTCGAAAACTATTCGTCTGATTGGAGTTTTTTGCACCAATCAATTTCCTAATTCCGTAATTCTCATACAAATAGTCGGATTGAAGACTGGTTTGCTCCATAGAATTTCTAGCTGAGGGTACTACCCAAATACGTGATTTTAGAAAGAAGCAACAAAAGTTAATTTTTACGCAATTTTTTTTACAAATATCTTAATTCGGGCACAATTTTGTTTTACGCGTGTTTTTTATTTAATAGTCGAATTGAAGTCTGGTTTCCTCCATATAGCCTCTCGTCGAGAGTACTACACAAAGACGTTATTTTTTCACCCAATATCCCTTTTCTGGCCCAAATTTATTTCACGCGTATTTTCTAAACTATTAGTCTGATTGAAGTCTAGTTTCCCCTTTGATTTTCTCGTATGGAGCACTACTCAAATACGTGATTTCAAAAAGTAGCGACATTAGTGTATTTTTACGAAATTTTTCACCCAAAATTTTAATTTGGGTCCAATATATTTTCACGCGTATTGTCCAAACTAGCAGTCGGATTCAAGTGTGGTTTTCTTCATTGAATATCTCGTTGAGTGTACTTCTCAAATATCTGATTTCAGAAAGATGCGACAAAAGTTAGCTTTTACGAAATTGTTTACCAAACTCTCAATTCGGGCAATATTTTATTTCATGTGTATTTCCATAATTAATATATGGATTGCAGTCTGGTTTTCTCCATTGCCTTTCTCGCCGAGAGTGGTAATTTACCTGTATTTTCAAATAGAAGCGACGAATATAATTTTTTCCGATTTTTTTAGCAAATTTCGGAATTTCGGCTCGTTTTGTGTCGTGCGTTTTTCTGAACTAATAGTCGAATTGAAGTCTGGTTTCTCCATAGAATTTGTGGTCGAGAGTTGTACTTACATACGTGATTTCAGAAGATAGTGACGACTTAATTGTTTCCTAATTTTTTCATCAAATTTTGTAATTTGGGTACAATTTTGTTTTACGCGTACTTTCAAAACAAATTGTCGGATTGAAGTCTGGTTTGCTATGTTAAATATCTCGTCGAGAGTAGTACCTATATACATTTTTAAGAGAAATAGGTCATAACTATTTTTTTTTCTTTTTTTCGCGTAATTTCTTAATTTGGACCTCTATTTGTTTCGCGCGGATTTCCGAAACTATTAGTCCGATTGAAGTCTGGTTTCTCTATTGACTTTCTCGTCGAGAGTTGTACTCAAATACGTGATTTTAGAATGAAGCGACGAAATGATATCTTTTCATATTTTACTACTACATTTCCTAATTTGTGCACAATTGAGTATCACGCGTATTTCTGAAACTACTAGTCGGATCGAAGTCTGGTTTCCTCGATTGAATTTATCGTCGAGACTAGTTTTTATATAAGTTATTTTAGAAAGAATCGAAGAAATTATTTTTTTCATATATTTTCACTAAATTTTTAATTTGAGCACAATTTTTTTAACGAGTATGTCCAAAACTAATAATCGGATTGAAGTTTGGTTGGTTCCATTGAATTTTTTGTAAAGATTTGTTCTCACATACGTGATTTTAGAAAATGCGTCGAATATACTTTTTTAAGTTTTTTTTCAGCTAATTTAGTAATTTGTGCACAATTTTTTAACGTGTATATCCGAAACTAATGCATGAAAGTATGTGCTATTGTAGTAACACTATTTCTTCATTAGAATTAGGTTTTTCTGATTTTAAATATAATTGTTATGTTTCTTGAATGTTGCGTAAATCAGATTTTTTTAAAATGTTTGTCTTTGATGTTACAAAAATCATTTCTTGTAAGAGAAAGTGGTTTTCGAGTCTATAAATCAGTTATTAAAGTTAATTGAAATCAATCATTAAACCATAAACGTCGAAAATATTTGCTTTACTACCCTGTAAGATTTTTATAAGGATGCTCTTTATGTGTGTGGTAATTTAAATACATTTATTTTTCACTTAGAAATTTACAAACTTCATTGAAAATATTCAGTTAAAAATAACTACGACAATCACAAAGGGTATTAATACACTAGACTTAATGACGATTAACTGACTTAACAGTTCCTTAAATCGTAAGGTGATAACGAGAGTAATCGGATGCCGTAAGAATTCCAGATTTTCTGAAATTATTCATAACATAGAATTACTGAATTGTCAATGACTCTCATTTCCAGTTAAATCAAACAGAATCAAGCTATATATTAAAAATGATCTTATAAATTCTTCAACGGAAGAGTGCAAGCCTGAAAACATAAAGAGTAGAATTCTCACATCATATTAGATAATTCATAGAGATGTCGTATGTAGTATACGGATTCATTTAAAGAGGAACCTTCAAAAGTATTTACAATTTCGTGAGACAGTTGTTGCTAAATGGAAACTCGAAATCGGTTCTGTAGTTTCAATACATTCGGTTTATTTATATGCAGAAAAATTTCACTCGTTAATCATGTGAGAAAATGTAATGAGTGTAATTTAGGTTTTTCATACATATTCAAGTTTGAATTTTTACCACCAGCCATTTTCATTCAAACAAATTAGAAACGCGAAGCTTCGTTGGAGAGGACACAAACGCCTACATTTGCATACGTTAAAATGCACACCAGACCATGATGTATTCAGACATTAAGCAAATTAGTTAAATTTTTACACATTTAAAACAGTTTACATCTGACTCCGACGCGAAGCTTTGAAGTAGTAGTTTTATAGGTTACATTTTGACACAATCTACGAAGGAAAAAAAATTACTTCAGTAGAGTGTTATACATTTAATCATTAAAACGTATTTTTGTTGATATGAATCAATAGTATTTTGCCCAAATAATTTGTAAGATTATGATGAACAAAAACACAAATACTAACTCATCGATTTGTAGAACTTTTAATTGAAGATTATTGTTCTTATTTGTTTGCATTTCATTTGAATTTTATTATAGCGACTTATTATTTATTATGCACAAATAATACAATAGGGTAAAAACGGATAAAAATATTATTTTCAGATACAGTAAGTTAGTGCGTTTAATTGTTCTTTTTTTATCTTTCGGATCTCCTCGATTTGTGCAGAGTTGGTGGGCAGTAGTTCCAAAATCAAATTCGAATATATAATTTGATTTCGAATTGAAAGCTAACGCGACCACAATACTTACATAACGATATGCTATTTTCGTGACGGGATGTCGTCAGAAGCAATGACAAAATGACAATGATTAATCTTATAATTAAGAAAATATACATACGCAAAATAGTCTTCTATTGTGCTTGAGTACTGAATCCCTTTCTCATAAGTCGATATTTTCATTCTGAATTCCATGTAATCTTCAAATTCCGCAATTCAAGCTTTTTGCTCTTGGAGACGTCCGTGTCTTTTATCTCGAATACACACGCTTGTTAGGGTAGCAGGTAAAGTGCAATGAGTTCGGGCAAGGCAATGGGTTCAACCCTCGAGTACCTAAAGCCCTTTTTTTGACACCATTGTCTACGTTCTTTGCTTTTTGAAAGTTTGCATTTGAATTGTTGCGGCGTAGATTTTTACAGTATATAATTATGTTCTTATATCATTGATAGGTCCATGTATTGTTTGAGAATTCCCTAGGCTTTTATTGCCTAAATTTTTATGACATTAAAATGGCAACTAAAATACTATTTAAAAAATTTTAACTACAGAGAACGTTTCGGAGGTTGGCATTAATTTCTCCATCTTCAGATCCTAGACATTCACAGAACCCTATATTAGACTAACACATAAGCAAATATTGGAAATAATAAAGCATTCAATATACATCATGTCGTATGTTAAAATGTTCAAAAATATAACTAACCAGAACAGGGATTGGGAACCGATATTGTCATTAGATGCACACATTGCCGTATATTAGACACATATCTTTAGATCGGTTGCGAAAGCAATTGTTCTTTGCACAGTTTCAGTTGGGGATCCTTTCTGATTCTATTGACAAGGTACGAAAAAAGATTTCTCAAGGTTGACTAGCGCACCAGTTGATTACGCAAATTTTGTTGGGCAAATTTTACATTAAAACGCTAAACGTAAGCATTTTGGTGAAGGGTAAGTCAGCAGTGCTCACTTTGTCGAGAAGTTAGTTGGAACAGCAGCCTCCTTCTCATCTTGAACTTGTTCTAACTTCATTAACTAGGAATGATTTTAGTGAGTTGAAATAGTTGTAGTGCACTGGAGGTATGTATTGAAGAAATTCAATCATATCTAGTATTTGATACAGTTACAGACTACTGTGAGCTTCTTCTCTAAGAACCGCATCCACTGTATTTGCAGCCATTTTATTTTATCTCCTGCATTATTAATCGTTCTCACAATTAATTTTCAAGCTGCAAAGTAGACTTACAAATCTGCTTCGGCCATTTTACGTGCTGATTTTCTTTCTAACTAAACGGATGGTGTTATACCAGTCAGAGGGAACATAATGAATTTTAATTTTGCCAGCTTGCTCTATCTATTCAAAATCTGAGCAATTTTTCGTACGCAAGTTGTGGTCAATCACGTTTAAATGATTGGTTTTGTCTATCACTATTTTAATGCAAGTGAGAGAAACGTTGAAGTTGCGATTTCGACGTACTCACGTTCACTAAAAGCGATTAAATATAGTGTTTTTTCCCCTATGTGCCTCTTCTGTGATGGGAACAAATAAACAAGAAGCTATTTCTTGGCAGCCCTTGAAAGCTGTTGTTTCGTCCCACCAGTGTCTTACACCACAATTGCATGCAGCGCTGTAAGCCACTTGACGGCTACTTCTGCATTATGCTGGCCTCTGACGAAGAAATATTGATGTTTGACTCCCACCATTTTAGCCCGAGATGGAGCAAACTGAGTACCAGTGCATCGCACTCAAATCTTTCAAAATAACTTACACAACTGTTGCTCTCAACGGGTCAAATACTGCGTGAATAAATTAACTTCGCTTTCGTCCGCGGGGGGCGCTCGCAGCCAGTGGACCGCGCGGGCGGCCGGGCGCCGCACCGCCACCGTTTAACGCAGAAGCCGACGGCGGCGATGGGTGTAACAGGTGGATGGCGCGGGGCGTGCGTGCAGCCGCTAATCGATGTGGATGGGACCTGAGGTGGTAATGGAGCAACAAATTGCCTGGGACTCCCCCTCCCCCCCACGGAGCAGTCCGCTTCGAACGACAACGCAGGGGCATAATGTGCGTGGGGTTTGCGAAGTCGGTTCGTAGTCGCTATTAAAAGTGGGCGTGTAAAATGAGGCCGAAAAAGAATCAACAATGACTCTTAAAGGGCGGACACAGCTCATCCTAGTGGAGAGCATTTATTACGACACTAGTGTGTAAGCCTTACGGCCATATATTGAATCATTTTGCTTCAAATAGCATACACACAAAGCCTCACTATGTTTTAGCGACTTGAAACATTTTTATGAGGTCTAGGACTGAAATTAGATGATAAATATTTGTTTGCTCTTTAATCCGACGTCTTTCAAAATATTACCATTTTTTCAGAAGATCCTTGCGTGCGCTAGTGTTCAAATATTTTTCACGTAATTACCTTTTTCTACGGAAAAATACAACTACAATTAAATTAAATCTCTCTCTCTCTCTCTCTCTCTATATATATATATATATATATATATATATATATATATATTAACATAAATAAGCATTTAAAATGTATTTAAATTTTTAAAATACACATTTTCACATTAGGCCTACACTTAATTAGTTTTTTAAAAAATGCGAGTGCTAGCCTACACTAACATTGTAACTCTCAAGTTCCAAATGGCACACAGGGAACTATAAAAATCTTTAACACTTAAAAAGGTTGTTTGTTGACCGGAGATCGCAGGCCGGCCGCCGCCCGCCTCACTGGTCGCTCGCACCCCGGGTTTCACTGACACGACGTCCAATCATCAGCCAGCGTGAGACCCATGACATGCAGAACCACACGCACGGTCGCCAATAGCGCATGAATAAATGTTCTCTGTCATGAGTTCTCAACTCTAAACATAATAAGATATAAACAGAGTCCTACTTCTCCTATGTAAGAAAGGCATAATAAGACAATATTGATTTCGCAAAATGTCAAAGT
Organism: Gryllus bimaculatus; assembly: GCA_017312745.1. Classification (NCBI taxonomy): domain Eukaryota; kingdom Metazoa; phylum Arthropoda; class Insecta; order Orthoptera; family Gryllidae; genus Gryllus; species Gryllus bimaculatus. Next base: position 545,569 of record BOPP01000235.1, on the reverse strand, counting down.
TATCTCTTACACCCGAAATAGACAATAATAGAAAAATTTACGAAATAAATAGAGAGAAGCCATGGAAATTGATGTACATTACTGCTATTTCTCCAGATATTGTACGTCTTTCATTTTTGAAACAATGTGAAAATAAAATAACTAAATACACAAATCTAAAGGTAGAAATGTGTGTACAGGATCGCTAACTCTATTACCAATTTTATATTTTATTTAATATTTGAAATAAATTTCTCGTCCATTGTTTTCCTTTCCCCTCTGAGTGATATCTGATCCCATCATTTACGACAGTGAATAAATTATTTCCTTTGCGCAGTGGTCATAGAATTCTGCGGTTCATTGAAAACATTCAGGAACATCTATTTTAAAATGTGAATGTATAATTATATGTGTTTGCATACATGCATTTGCAGGGATTGCATTCTATTGTCACTGAATTACTGCATTATTCTAGGAGTAACTTAGTGTATTCATTTACGTTTTCAAATAGACATTTTATCCCTTATTGAAAAGTTTTAACAGTGGTTGGGGGATGCTAAGTGTTTCTTTGTATGGCAAAAATAAAATATGATCATTTGTGAAATTTGACTGTCGCAAAAGAAAATTACTAAAATGTGGCGTTGTTACCTTCAGAAATATTTGTTTCATTTTCGTCTATTCAAGACTCTCCAGTGTGATCCAGCAAGTAGGGTCATAAAATGAAATGGTTCCTCAGAAAGGTGATTTGTGCGTGTGTTTAAGCTGGGTGTATTCCTCCAAACGCCTGTTCTTTAAAGAAAGTGACATACCGAGAAGAAACACAACTACGATTTTTTACAAATATCAGTTTATTCAAACATTATTTAAAGAATCATTTAAAGAATACCTTAAATCCATAATGTCGCTCGTAGGTGAGCAAATTATTGCTGGAAAAGCAGCTAGCTCAGATGCTGCTGTAAAGATCATTGTCAGCCTGACGACTTCGACAACACTTCACATTACTCATCAACAGAATAACCTGAAGCAACACTTCTGGAAACTCCACTCAGTTAGTGGCGATTGCTCCTCATGGACTTTAATGTGGCGCCCTCTTCAAAAAATCAATCCCAGAAAAATTTGGAGAACGTATTAAATGTACACTAAATAAGCTCGTGTTACTTGTGCATACCACCACTGCGAATAGTGGAGAGAACGAACTCAATTTCATACTCCCGCCTAAGCGAAACATCAATGCTTTTAGAACGGGCCGCATTGCAAAATATCGCCGTTCATCCGTAGCGGATGCTTACAATCGAAGCATCTCGTAAGGTGTGTGTTCTGGAAGTTGAGTGGTGGCGGCGTATTATTAGTAGTTTTGCAAAGGACAGAGACCGCGCCTATGAAATAAGCTACAAATATCGACCCTTTCATCTGATATATAAATTACTGTTTTGTGGGCCGCAAATATTTTTAATTTTATTTTCGTTGGCATAAATGCAACTTTCTTTATCAATGTAAATGTTGTATTAGACAAGTATTTAAGTCCCGTTGCTTGCAAATCTGTCAAACACAACATGCTGTAGTTTGTTATTATTCAAGAATTATTATCAAGAGACAAAATATATGCGATTGTTCAGACAGATGTGCCGCTGGATATTTTTTTCTGGAATCAGTAAATCCCGTAAAATGGATTACCATAATGTTTAAAACAAAATTCGCGGATTTAGCCATGTTAATCTAATTCTACTCTCCGAAACATCATAACTCCTGTCTCCTGCCGTCCTGATTCTTGCATCGCCGGCTCCTGCGACGCGGGTTTGGGCAGAAGCGGCGGGAAGCTGGCTTGTGTCGTGCGCGGAGGAGGGAGCAGGCGAGCTTGGGCGGCTGACGAGGTTAGTGTCGAAGGTGGAAGCGAAAATGAAATAAAAAAGCGATGGCGAACGTGTGCGAGGAACGACGCCGGAAAAAGCGTGGCGACGGAGTGACGAGCGAAGATGGGTTGACGAGGGGGGGGGCTAAGCCAGAGTGGGAAAAAGTGACGCCAGCAGTCCAAAACGCTCCAGGTGACCGGCAGGCAGAGCAGGCAATGTGGGCAGGGCAGTGGGTAGGGTGAGGGAATGGGCAAGGGAGAGCGGGTCGGAGAGATGAGTCGAGGCGAGGCGGGTTGGATTGATTAATTGATGTTTTCGAGTACGTCAAAAGCTGTGGTCATTAGTCCCATTAGTGAAGTGAATGTATTAACCCCCTGGATGGCACCAGGAGAGGATAGTCAGGTCGAATTGAAACTTATGACACTGCAGTGCCTCTGACTGGGAGGTCCTAGGATCGAGTCCCGATGGTGGCAGGGTTTTCGATACAAGCTATATCCCCATTATCCGTTAACTCTAAGAAAAACCCCGAACAACGCATCTGATTGGATATATTCTAGCGCACTTCTTTCAATGACCCGCGCAGCGTGCGCCGCCAATTCAAATGGAATAAGAGCTGCCATTCAAATGTCGTGTTTATGCAACATTTTACTTACGATCAATCTGCTTCAGGAAGTGGTTGTCAATAACCAGATGTTACGTATTAGTATAAATTGGTTGCTCTAAAATTGGAAGTTCTTGATAACAATTCACAAGCTGCAACAATTCCGCAAGTATTGGTGATTCGTTTCTACACTTTTGTCCTTTCGATGCAAGGAATGCACTTTTGATCGAACATCACTGACTACAATGCTTCAATCACAGGTTTCTTCCCCTTTCTTTTCTTCTCTGGCTTTTGTAGTAGTTCCTTGTCAGCGAACTCCTTCCGGAGTTTCAATACGCTGGATGAGGATATTACAGGGAACTCTGCGATTTGCTTCTCCCGTAACGACGGATTCCTATGCAATAACGAATTGCAAACAATCAGAACGATGCGCTGATTGCTACTCCGAAGAAATTTTCCGCGATTGTGTATAATTACTGAAAGACCAGCTACACCAAGCCACACCCTGAGACATTCTAAAATGAACGCCTCGCAGGCAGAAAGGCAGTCGGCGCCGCGGTCCCACGAGCCGCATCCCACGCGCCTGACTGCGTAGTCAGCACAGTCGTGGGCTGAACTGTCAGAGGCTCGTAATCGCACAACAACACGCAGTCAGTTCACAATGGTCTCCTTTCTCGAAACCGTTGCAACAGTTTGACGCAAAGTTAATTTAACGAAGAATGACAGATAAATTAGTTTTTATAGAGATGACTATATACTTTAATGCCAGGATCCGTGCAACTGCAGAGCTCGCACTGCAATCCAATGATAATCATCCAAACACACGTGTATTTGTTTACATCAGGATGGATAATAAAGGTCGGGTTCAGCCCTGTCCGGAGGAGAATCCTAGCGGCCGGCTGCTCTGATCTGTAGTTTTTCGTGGATTCTCTGATCAATACTAGGCGAATGCCAAAGCAGTATCCTAACAAACGCCTCAAGAACCGCGCGCGATCTTTCCTTCCCATTCCTTGTCGTATCCTATCCCATGTTTCCACTTACGTGCACTACACCATCACAAAGTCGGAAGTTTAAAGCTTGTCCCATCTGGGGCGGTTCCCCTCTGCTGGGAGATACCAGGTGGGAGAAACGCCATTAGCCAGCGGTAGGTCGGCGCCGGATCCAGCCGGGTAACATCACCTCCGCAATAAAACAAGCACTACACTTACGAGACTAATGATCTCCGTAGATGACGCGCCCGGAATCACAAATCAATCGACCGACTGACCGGGAGCCCGGGCGGTGTTCCGATTCATGAGATCGTGCAAGTCGGCTGGCGGACGATTCCTACTCTAGGTTTCTCCCTCGGTGGTACCGCCTCAGCCTGGGTGACCTCAGCGAACGTAAAATATTCGATACCTGGTTTGTTTGCGGTAGTAATGATGGACCGTTAACGTTAACGACTTGTCAAGGAACGTGCGTTGATTTATCTTCTTCAAACTGAGATTGACTACAATGATGGTTACAACGCGGTTCCGCATTGGCTACTGAATACCGACTTATGATTATTTGATTCCAAGGTTTGCATTGTTTGCACTTTTAGGAAAAAATATATTTTTCGTTTTCTGAATTGCTCTAATTTGTTTCCCTCCTGAGGCAAAATTGTCACATGTGCGCAGTTTATCTTTGTGAAACTCCAAGAACATTCACTTTTCTAAAACAAACAAGACTTCCGCACCTCGTGGAAATATTAACTTTTGAGGTCGTGGTGAGGCAATTGCAAAAGAAAGAGCTTTTTTATTTATACAACGGCACCTTGTGAATGATAAAATTTATCTGCAAGCGCCGACCACAAGATGGAAATGTACAGCACAAAATCTCAAAGCTATTAACAACATCTAAATGTGCGTTACACAGTTATTTCTGTTGTTGGAGAATCCAGACGCGGTTCTGTTGTAAAATCTTCATAAACACCGAATTTTGTATCTCTTTACGAAATTGGCGTCGTTCAATACATAAAAATGATTCTTGTGGAGTATTTGTTCGTTCTGAACCCATGGTTTCTAAATATATACAAAAGTTAAAGATCACATCCTAGGTTATCACACATGCAGTACTTAAGTTGTATAAGTTTTGAAATAAGAAAGTTCATGAAATAAAAGAACACGTTTGATAGGCTCTGACCTCTCAGAAGGAGTTTAACGAGTCGGCTAATACGCTGATGGCAGAGTATGGGTACATAAAACGTTTTACGAATGCTGACGATCGTTAGAGGAAACGATCTAGTGAAATGTAAATGTGGCGTGTAACGACCCGTCAGTGATTTAACGTCCTATATATCTATTGAACAAGGTTGCTGAAATCAACCTTACGTATATGTGACTGGGAAGATGATAGGGCAAGGAAGAGGAAGAAAATATTGCGTGCGATCAGTGGTCCGTTAGTAGGGTAGTACTCCAGCATTCGTATGATATTGATCGGAGAAATCACGAAAACTACCGTTTGGAGCAGCCGTTCACTAGAGTTCTCCTTCAGATAGCGTCTGAATTCTGCTCAGGTATATAACTAGGGTTGAAAATGTGCCAGTTTCGGGACTCAAACCCTAGAACCTCCCAGCCACAGAAGAGGCAACGCTATTGCTGGCACGGAGCTAACAGCGTTCGGGTGGGTTGGAACGGGGTTTGAATTGAATTGAATTGAATTAATGCCTTATTTTACGCGGCGAGACTCAGGCCATTAGGGCTGCTCTTCCGTCTGACCACGCAAATTTCGCATACGCTCCTTCCACCAACTAGCAGAGAAAGGAGGTGTTACCTTGGCGAGAAACAGCGAAATTTGAATTTAAGCTCAAGAGGCGTCATTTAGCTTAGGATCTTTATACATGCAAGTCAAATACTACGACAAGGGGAACAGCGGCTTTACTTCCCCCTCCGAAGGAAGGCGTAACGAAGGATTATTCGCCTTAAAAATCCACGCTTCGTTCGGGTTTTCCGGGTCGAACCGTTACACATCGCCGCCGCCAAAGTTTTGCCAAGGGTTTGCCCGGTTGCCGGGCGAGTGAGTAGGACCGTCCCAAACCGGTGGCGCCGGGGCAGGCGACCACCCTTGGTGGGACCTGGAGTAGCCGCATGAGCATAGAGGGGGTGGCATGGGTCCGTGCGACTTGGCCGGGTCGGGGTGGAACGATCGGGCGTGGCGAGCTGAGCAGCGGCTAGACCGCCGTGCGGTGAGAGAGTGGTGGCCAGCGGCGAGGACGTTGGCTTGGCGCGTCAGGCGTGAGCGGAGCGTGACTGGAAGCGTGGCGGGCGAGATGGTGGATCGGACAGACCTGGCGAGGCGAAGGCGAGGCGCGCGGGCCGTTGAAAGAGCGTCATGTATGCGAGTTGGGACGTGGGGCGCAGAGAGGACGTGGGGTCGATCGACTTCGTGTGGGCGTATCCATGGCGGGTAGACGCGCGGCGTAGGTTGGACTAGGAGCGGGCAACTGTTGGGCCCGCGGCGTGCGCCGTGATGAGCGTGGGAGTATGGGGTGGGTGCGCTGGAATGACGTTGGTTGCATAAAGTAGTGTAGCGTGGCGGGCTGGAGGGACGGGGCGCGAGCGTGTGTAAAGCCGATCGAGAGACCGGAGCTGGAGGAGGGGTGGGGCAGGGCGGGCGGATGGGCGGTGAAGACCGCAGAGAGCGCGAGCGGCGCATCGGCGCAATGCTGTGCGCTCGCGGCGCGCCGCAAAATGATCAGGCCGCCGAACTTGGTGATTGAAGGCCGCGTGCCCGTTGGTGTAATGGAGAAAATGGCCGGCAGGCGCTTGTCGCGTCGCCGCCGCGATGAAATACTGCGCCCCAGTGCCATGCGATTCCGCGCCGCGCAGTCATTTTTGCGCCCGACTCCCCTGGAGGCCGCGCGTCCCATTGAAATGGAAGTAAACGAATGAAAATGGATTTTGAGTAACCACGATGACGCTTGCTTGCCGATTGTGGAGATATGACAAAACTTTGTCCTATCCAGGTCTAAAATTCTTCACAAATGGTATTGAGAGTTTTTGACCTTGATGCGTCACCGCGCGTACAATAATTCATTTTTCGTCCGATTATTTGAAAATTTAGTTTTTGGAAATGAACCTTTTAAATGATTTAAGATCTTTTATGCGGTTGCTAAGAGATGTACCAACGATGATATGTGATTCCTGCTAACAACAGAGTTAGAACTCACTTTATGACGTCACTGATTGAAAATGAATATTCCAGTGTCGGACGCCTGTATAAAGCTCGCAAAGTTCAACAAACCTACATGAATTTCTCTTGATCATGAACAATCAGGGGCAATGACGTACTCTTACAATATTACAGCTACTGATAGATTAACCAACAGATTTCTTTGAAGCTACGTGAATTGGAGAAGAAAATAAAAGCGAAAGTTATATGAATCTACTTTTCTTCATATTAATTGTTTTGATACTAAAAGGGTATTTCGTATTTTCTCCAATACTACGAAATTAATACGGTCACATTTAAAATAAAAGTGAGTGCTAATGAACAAAAACACTCCATAAAATTGTTATATAGCCCGCGTTAAGCCATCATGAAACAGCGACCAACAAAAATTAGACGTTTTAATAGAATTTATTTTGATATTGACTTAAGCTGTGACTGTTTTACTTTGATGTTAAAGATCAATATTCACTCACGGTAAATTGTGAAAAAAAGGAGAATACCATATCAAATTGAAAATGTAAATAAATTATTGTTAATTTTCAATTTAAATATGACCGATTCAAACGGCTCCAAAACATGTCCTGCCAAACATGGTCTGCAGACCTCGTGATAAATCTGTCTTTCAGTATGAGCAAAAACTAATGGTAGCAGTAACTTTAACATGTAAAACTGAATCTTGCGTTCTACGAACTTCACTTAAGGCTAAAGAAAAAATCTCCTTTCCAATTTTTTTCCGTCTTTCTCCAGAGTTACGTGTCATCTGCATACACCAACACCGTGTAAGTCAGGATTGCCGCCACACGCGAAAACTGAATGACCCGCCTCATTTGCTCATCCAGGACATTTTTTAGCTCACGTTTCACATTCATTTAAATCTGATCCCGAACGAACATCAACTCCGCAGTGCTGTCGTGCGAATATCTGCTACTAATGCTATTGATCTTGAGTGGATTCATATCGGGAAACAGAAAACTGGAGAAATGGGTTATCTGTTGTTGTTTTTCGGTTATTGTTTTTTGTTTATTATTTTGTTGTGTTTTTGCTATCACTTTGAAAATGCAATGATGCGTTAGCAATGCAAACGTTTTAGGATCGGCTATTATTACATTAAATACTTTGAAAATAAGGGGATGGATATTGGAATGATGCAATTTCTGTAATGGTTATAAGAATATTTTTCTATTCTCTGATTTCAGAACAAAATACAATAATAACACCAACCACCCGTTGCTAATCTTAGTGTGCACGGCTTGTTTCCTCAAAAATACTGAATCGGAGAATTCCAATCTGCACACTGCGCACCAACATGCTTGTTGACTACCTACTCTGCTCATGTGGAAACCTGGGTCCGCTTCAATTCCCTTGGGTGGTAAGCTGAAGCTTCTGGGTTCCCCTGACAACTTATCTGAAAAAATGTTGATGTCTTATGCTTCCCGTTTCCGCTTAATCCGCTCAAATTCTTATAATCCCGCTGCTATCTTACCTAAATAAAGCTGCGTGCTTATATTACTGACAAGAATGTGATGCGTCATGATTGATGAAATACAAAAGTTTAAAGACAACTAAAAGAGCCATATCTCACGTCAGTTAGTGAAATGTTAATTTTTTCCCCTGCACATTTAAACCAATAATGTTAAGCATCCGTCAGTTTTACGTAAAGTTCCCTCTGAGAGACTTGCAAGTAGTATCCGGTCAACAAATTTCTGCGGGAGATTTATGGGCTTATTAATATTAACACCCTCAATCGCAATGTTCTCATCTAAGGAGAGAACCACGTTTTCTATGCCAAAAGTAAAACTTAAGAAAATTCTTAATAACCATATTTCCACTCTTGGCGTTGATTAATCTCAACTGATCTTAATTTTGTGTCAAATGCTATAACAATTAATTATATATTATTTGCAATATTTACTACATTTCTTTCGATATATCATCTTATGAAAATTCATGCATACCAACACAGTATAATGCACGAATTATCATTTCAAAAACGTACCATATTAATTTAATATTACACGAAAAAATAAGTTTTCATGTTAGATTAGCAGTTAAGCGGAATGAAAATTATTTTCTAGTCTGGTTGTTTTTCATGTTGAAATTGCCCAGGCGGTGAAGCCATAGGCGCACCCACCGACGCCTCCGGCCCCAGGCGGCTCGAGGGCGAGGCTTAGTCCGCGCTTGCCACCGGATGGCGGCGATCGCTGCGGATGAGCAGAGGGGCAGTACCCGCCCCACGCCGTTTTTTCTTTTTCTTTTATTTTATTTCATTTATTTGCTTATGGGTGAAACATAGATCAGTGTTACACTATTTCATTATTGTTGACTTACTAGCTAACCTAAAACTATGCTTAACCTAGTTCTATTATTGCTACGTACCAACGGGGATAGATTCCTCATTGGAGAGACTATTATTCACCAATTGCTTGACAAAAGTTTTAAAAGGGATCGAAAGGATATCTGTGGTTCATTCTGTTTGTGTGTTGTTACGTTGCGGTCTAAATCTATGTTTTAGTTCATTCTATCGAGTTTATGTTAGGATAGAAGTGTTGAAATTAGCGAGCTATTTGGTGATTGAGTCCAATGTTTAGATTCTCTATAAAGAAGTGTGTTGATTTGAAATGCAACCCAGGACTATTCTGAGCAATCGGTTCTGGACTACTTGTATTTATTTACGTTTGGATGGTGCCGCATTTGTCCAGATGGATATTGCGTAAAGCATTTTGATCTTAATGATGAGTTTTATAGTGTTATTGCATTGTAATGAAAGTTATTTGTTTCTAATTTAGTATTGGTTTGAGTTGAATCATTACTGATTCTTGGCCTGTTGCATTTTAATGTTTATCTGCGTTTTTCCACTTCAGCCTGTGTGTCAAGATTTAGTTCTAGGTATGTGATTGTGGATTTGATTGGATGACTAGTTTATTTTAGCTATTGTTGTATTAGTTAGGTGGGAGTAGCTGAATGGCTTTAATGAACATATTTTTTCTTTGATGATATTTCGGTTTAGTTTTATTTGCGATTTTATTTGCCCATGGTCATCAAGTTTGTTTAAATGGTGTTGAATTATTGTACGTTGTACGTCAGCCTACTTGCATATTTAAAGATAAAATAAAGCGAAAAAACAAAAAAACGATTATTCATTTTTGCTATGGCAACACATATCGAAAAAACGGTCAAAGCAGAATACGGATACTTCAGCGTCCCGGACAAAGTTTTACGGGACGAGTCAGAACTCACAAAAACGACGTTTCCGTATTTTACGCGGCGTTACGAACCCTGAGCTATAAATATTATAATGCTGTAGATTCCACTTTTTACTTTCTTACTACCGCAATTGCGCAAAGAGAGAGTTATGTAATGCTGCCGAGAAAAATTCAAAATTTTCAACAACAAAAAAAGGCCCCAAATCTGCCCT
>BOPP01000235.1:517186-535508 GCA_017312745.1 Gryllus bimaculatus | reverse complement strand
CGAACCGTTACACCATCGCCGCCGCCAAAGTTTTGCCAAGGGTTTGCCGGGGCGGGTGAGTAGACCGTCCAAACCAGGTGGCCGGGGCGAGGCGGACCACCTTGGGGAGGAACCTGGAGGTCAGGCGGCAGAGCATAGAGGGGCGTGGCATGGCGGTCCGTGCGAGCTTTGGCGGGTCGGGGTGTGACGGATCGGGGCGTGGCGGACTGAGCAGGGCTAGGACCGCCGTGCGGGAGAGAGTTGGTGGCCAGGCGGGGTGAGGCGTTGGCTTGGCGGGTCAGGGCGTGACGCGGAGCGTGACTGGAACGGGCGGGCGAGATGTGGATCGACAGACGGCTTGGCGAGGCGAGGCGAGGCGCGACGGGCCGTGAAGAGGATGTATGGCGATTGGGACGTGGGGCGCAGAGAGGGTACGTGGCACGGTCGATCGACTCGTGTGGGCGTATCCTGGCGGTATGACGCGCGGGTAGGTTGGACTGAGGGCGTGGACGTGGTTGGACGCCCGCGGCGTGCCGCCGGGAGTGAGCGTGCGATGCAGGTATGGGTGGGTGTCGTGAATACGTTGGTGTGCATAAAGTAGTGTAGCGTGCGGGCTGGAGGGAGCGGGGCGCGAGCGTGTGTGAAGCCGATCGAGAGACCGGAGCTGGGGGGGGTGGGCAGGGCGTGGCGGATGGGCTCGGCTGAAGACGGCAGAGGCGCGAGCGGCGCATCGGCGCAAATGCTAGTGCGCTCGCGGCCGCGCGCGCAAAATATCGGCCCGCCGAACTGGTGATTGAAGTGGCCGGTGCCCGTTGGTGTAATGGAGAAATATGGCGGAGGCGGCTTGTCGCGTCGCCCCGCGATGAAATACTGGCCCCAGTGCATGCGATTCCGCGCCGCGCAGTCATTTTGCGCCCGACTCCCCTGAGGCCGCGGTCTGCCTTGAATGGGAATTAAACGAATGAAAATGGATTTGGAGTTAACCACATGAGCGCTGCTTGCCGATTGTGAGAGATATGCAACTTTGTCCTTATCCAGGTCAAATATTTTCACCAAATGGTATTGAGAGTTTTTTGACCTTGATGCGTCACCGCGTACAATAATTCATTTTTTCTGTCCGATTGATGTTTGAAATTTAGTTTTTGGAAATGAACCTTTAAATGATTTAAGATCTTTGGCGGTTGCTAAGAGATGTACCAACGATGATATGTGATTCCTGCTAACACAGAGTTAGGAACTCATTTATGAGGTCACGTGAGATACATGAATATTCAGTGTCGACGCCTGTATAAAGCTCGCAAAGTTCAACAAACCTACATGAATTTTCTTGATCATGAAATCAGGGCAATGACGTACTGCTTACAATATTACGCTAGATAGGATAACAAACAGATTCTTTGAAGTACGTGAATTGGAAGAAAAAAAGCAAGTTATATGAATGTACTTTTCTTCATATTAATTGTTTTGATACTAGGAAAGGGTATTTCGTATTTTCTCCAATACTACGAAATTAATACGGTCACATTTAAAATGAAAAACGTGAGTTTTCTAATGGAACAAAAACACTCCTTAAAATTGTTTATATAGCCCTGCGTTAAGCATCATGAAAAGGACCAACAAAAATTAGCACGTTTTAATTAAATTTATTTGATATTGGACATAAGCTGTGACTGTTTTACTTTCATGGTTAAAGATCAAATTACTTCACGGTAATTGTGAAAAAAAGGGATGACCATATCAAATTGAAATGGTAAAGAAATTATTGTTAATTTTCAATTTAAATATGACGATTCAAACGGCTCCAAACATGGTCTGCAGAACATGGTCTGCAGACTCTGTGATAAATCTGTCTGTTCATATAGACAAAATTGTAGCAGGTAACTAACTGTAAAACTTGAGATCTTGACTGTCCTACGACTTCACTTAAGGGTAAAGAAAAATCTCCTTTCCAATTTTTTTCCTTCTTTCTCCAGAGGTTACGTGTCGTATCTGCATCACCAACACCTGTGTAGTCAGGGATTGCCGCACACGCGAAACTGAATAACCCCGCCTCATTTGCTCATCCAGGACATTTTTCTAGCTCACGTTTCCACATTTGCATTTAAATCTGATCCGACGAACATCAACTCCGCAGTGGCTGTCTGCGAATATCTGCTACTAATTGCTATTGATTGAGCTGGATTCATATGGGAAACAGAAAACTGGAAATGGCAAGAGTAATATTTTTCTGTTGTTTGTTTTTCGGTTATTGTTTTTTTGTTTATTTTTTGTTGTTGTTTTTGCTATCCTTTGAAAATGATCGTTAGGGGACATGAAACGTTGTTAGATCGTGTATTACATTAAATACTTTGAATTAAGATATTGAATGATGCATTTTTGTAATGGGTATAAGATATTTTTCTATTCTCTGATTTCAGAAAAAATACAATAATAACCACACCCGTTGCTGAAGTACTTAGTTGTCACGGCTTTTTCCTCAAAATACTGAATCGGAGAACTCCAATCTGCACCTGGTCACCAAGCATTGCTTGTTACTACCTACTCTGCTCATGGAAAACTGGGTCCGCTTCTAATTCCCTTGGGTAGCTGAGCTTCTGGGTTCCCTGACAACTTATTGCTGAAAAAATGTGATGTCTTATGCTTCCCGTTTTCCGCGTTAATCCGCTCAAATTCTATAATTCCGCTGCTATCTTACTAATAAGCTGCTGCTTATATTACTGACAAGAATGTGATGCTTCACTGATTGATGAAATACAAAGTTAAAGACAACTAAAGAGCCATATCTCACGTCAGTTAGTGAAAGTGTTAATTTTTTCCCCTGCACATTTTAAACCTAATGTGTAAGCATCCGTCAGTTTTACGTAAATTTCCCTGGAGAGACTTGCAAGTTAGTATCCGGTTCAACAAATTTCTGGGAGATTTATGGGCTTATTAATATTTAACACCTCAATTCGCAATGTTTTCTCATCTTGAGAGGAGAACCACTTTTCTATGCCAAAAGTAAAACTTAAGAAAATCTAATAACCAATTTCCAACTCTTGTCGTTGTTAATCTCAACTGATCTGTAATTTTGTGTCAATCTATAACAATTAATTATATATTATTTTCAATATTTACTACATTTCTTCGATATATCATCTTATGAAAATTCATGCATACAACACAGTATAATGCCGTAATTATATTTCAAAAACTACATATTAAATTTGATAGTTACACGAAAAATAAGTTTTCATTTAATAGCAGTTAAGCGGAATGAAAATTAGTTTTCTAGTCTGGTTGTTTTTCATTGAAATTGCCGAGGCGGTGAAGCCATAAGCGCACCCACCGACGCCTCCGGCCCCAGCGGCTGAGGGCGAGGCTTAGTTCCGCGCTTTGCCACCGGATGGGGCGGCGATCGCTGCGATGGCAGAGGGGCAGTACCCGCCCCACGCCTTTTTTCTTTTTCTTTTATTTTATTTTCATTTATTGCTTGTATGGGTTGAACATAGATCAGTTTACACTATTTCATTGGTATTGTTGACTTACTACTAACCTAAAACTATGCTTAACCTAGTTCTATTATTGCTACTACAACTGGGATAGATTCCTCATTGGAGAGACTATTATTCACAATTGCTTGACAAAAGTTTTAAAAGGGAATCGAAAGGATATCTGTTGTTCATTCTGGTTTGTGTGTTGTACGTTGCGTCTAAATTCTATTGTTTTAGTTCATCTATCGAGTTTATGTTGGAATAGAAGTTGTTGAATTAGCGAGCTATTTGGTGATTGAGTTCATGTTTAATTCTCTATAGAGTTGTTGATTTGAAATGAACCAGGGACTATTCTGAGGAATCGGTTCTGGACTACTTGTATTTTATTTACGTTGGATGGTGCGGCATTTGTCCAGATGGGATATGCGTAAAGCATTTTGGATCTTATGATAGTTTTATAGTGTTATTGCATTTGTTAATGAAAGTTAGGTGTTTCTATTTAGTATTGGTTTGAGTTGAATCATTCTGATTTTGGCCTGTTGCATTTTAATGTTTATCTGGTTTTTCCACTTCAGCCTTGTGTCAAGATTTAGTTCTAGGTATGTGATTGGTTGATTTGATGGTGACTAGTTTATTTTGCTATTGTTTATTAGTTAGAGTGGGGAGTAGTGAATGGTCTTAATGAACATATTTTTGCTTTTGATGTATTTCGGTTTAGTTTTATTTGCGATTTTATTGCCCATTCATCTATTTTGTTTAAATGTTGTTGAATTATTGTACTGTTGTACGTCAGCCTACTGCATATTTAAAGATAAATAAGCGAAAAAAACAAAAAACGATTATCATTTTTGCTATGGCAACACATAGCGAAAAACGGGTCAAAGCAGAATACGGGATACTTCAGCGTCCCGACAAAGTTTTACGGGACGAGTCAGAACTCACAAAACGACGTTTCCGTATTTTACGCGGCGTTTACGAACCCTAGTATAAATATTATAATGGTGGAGATTCCACTTTTACTTTCTTACTACCGCAATTGCGCAAGAGAGAGTGTTATGTAATGCTGCGAGAAAAATTCAAAATTTTCAACAACAAAAAAATGGCCCCATCGTTTTCAATTAAATTTTGTTGCTGGATAGTGTAAAGGACGTTTAAGAGAATGGTTTATGTCTTATTTTCTTTGTAAAATGAAATTTTTGGAAAATTGCAAAAAGAAAATCAATTTTTTTGGAGTCTCCCTACAACTAAAATATTAAAAATAGAGATTTTTCCCTTAATAAAATCTCTTCCATAAGATAGATCATGTACGACTTTTCGAAAATTTGACGTAAGTTTGTGTGAAATATAAGGAATTTTTAATTTTGTTTAAACGATTTTATTCTCAAAAACGAGTTTATCGTTTTTTGATGAAATTTTGTTGTTGGATAGTGTAAAAGAAGTATAAGAGAATAGTGCAGGTCTCATGTCGAAAATCAGTATTTTGTCGAAAATTTAAAAAATCCTACTACTACAATTATGAACATACATTTTTTCTTAATAAAATGTGGTCATATAAAACGTTTATATATTTATTAATTTATAAACGTATAAAAAATTTATTAATTTACCGTCAAACCTATTCGCCGGCTCCGAAAATCCTGCGCATTTTAAATGGAATTTTTGAAGTGTTTTGAGTCAGCCAGATGCTGTCAGATACTTTGTATATTATTTCATACTTTTTTGTTCGTTTCTTACTTTCGAGCTTTCGTTATACGTTTTGAAATTATTTTTTTAGAAATTATTTAAATTCTATTTTAAATTGCGTCCATTAATAGAGTAAACATGGAAACGTATAGATGATTTTGCTTTGCTTAGTAAGATGTAGGAATGAAGAGTAATGCCTCTAAAAAAACAAGTAATTTTGACGAATATAAAAATACTATATTTAATTATTATATTTTTCCGCCCATTTTCGTTTTCTGGCTAGCGGCATCAACAAAGCTAATTGGCAAAATGTGTATCCCATGCGAGAGAATGTCTGCCTCTCGTTCGCGGGAATATAAACTAATAATTTTATTTACGGCTAAAATATGTATCGTGCATCGTCGGCACATTTATGTAGAACGAGAATACACTGAATTCAATGGCAGAAAGCTATTTTCGGTTAAGCATTTGAATTTCAAAAATATGTGTATTTTCCGCGCTTCGTTTGTTTAAGAATTTTTTAAATGGTAGTTGAACAGTAAGGCAGAAAATATAATATGGCATAGCCCTTAACAATATCGCGAGAAAGCACGTTATTTTGCAGTACCACTAGTTTATTAGTGCGACGGGCTTCATGGGCATTTAATATTGCTCCACCAGGCATTACATCCAATGAATTCCCAGCCACTCACTGCATGTGTTTGTCACCTGTGATTTATCTTTTCAATTCAGAAATAAGTTTTTTCTTGATTGAATGGCACAATTATTGCTTCGCTTAGCGATTCGCGAATTGCAAAGATCATATTTGCATGAAATGGGTCACTCCGAGCAAATGAAACGATATATCCCCAGGAATTAAGGTGGATTCTCCGCAGAAATTAGCAACATGTCCACGTACACTGTTTCGAAAGCTGATGAATGGTGGCAGGGAGCTTTGAATCTAAATGGATAGGTGTGCCGCAATAGCTCTAGAAGCGAAACAGAACGCTTGCTATCCTCTGCGTAATTCATTGCGCCGTTTAACGCAACAGTTGCATTTCCTGGCTTGCGGAAGCACTCATCAAATTGACATTAATTAAAATTGTTTATTGGCATTCATTAATGTTTATACGTCTAGCCAGTTTCTCATTTCATGAGAAACTAAGAGTGAGGTGAGGATAAAAGACGATCTGATATAGTTAAGGTGATAAAACATAGTTAAGAAAGGACAAAATATCATTATAAAGACCCGAAACATGACTTAAAGTGGCTAAAGCAGTTATAATAATTGGTTTTCGTTCAATGGTTTCTAAAGAAACATACAAAACAACAAATAATGTACTCGTAGAACATATAATCATCAAATATAAAATAATGTGCACTTGGTTTTAAACAAACTTTAAAATCCCAGTCTGTGATAAAGGAATCGGATAATGATTGAAATCAATGAATTCTTAAGCGAAAATACCCAGTTGGTGATTTATTTCCTTTACTGGTAGACCGAAGAAGATGAAACCTTTATTTGAGTGCATTTAAATGAGAATTTATTACCGTCCTCGTCATATATTAGTAATAATTTTAATATATTTAAACCAAATATAAACTTCGTAAAGCAGTCTATAGAACGTTAATAGTCAAAGTGTGAAATTTCCAAATTTACAATTGGTTGCACGAAGTAGACGAGTAGGTCCCCGCAGTGGGGAAAAGCCGTCTGCAAAGTGAAATAAACTTTACTTAAGGTATGCTAAATCAATGCATATTAATGTAATTTGTTTCCTACAATAGTGGTATTGGGAGTTTTTTGTAACTTCTTCTATAATTGTATTCCTATTTTCTTCGTATAAAACACTACAAAGCTTGCAAAATGAACTAGTCGCCATACTGTTTAAATCGTTTCTGAAGTCACTCTCAGTGAACTTTATTTCTTCAAGAAAAAATACATGGTGATTTGTGACTTTCGCATCCCTTTTCATTTCCATTTATCATGCGCATTTAATTCCATAATCACACGATCCAAATTATCTGGACGTATTCCGTTCCCTTCAGACCCACGAATTCTCAAGACGCTAACGCGTTGAAACCAAGCGGCTACCAACAAGGTCTCCCCAACAACCGTTCAGCGAATGGGCAGTAATTGCGTGGCATTCCGTGGGTGATCTCGTCTGCACGCACAATGGATCAATATAAGTGTGCATCCATCCTTGGGCACTATGTCCATGCAGATCGTATTTCCTTAACACGACGGCATCCACCATCAGGACAATGGAATGTGCCGTACAGCTCGCAGTGTACGTGAGTGGTTCGAAAAGCACCAGTATGAGTTTACAGTACTCCCCTGGCCACCAAACTGCTGCGATTTGATCCCGTCGAACCATCTCGATCGGGCTGTTCCGCCATGGATCCACCCACAACCGGAGAAACTAGCGCAGTAGGACACGGCGCTGATGTCTACACAGTTTCACATCCCGGTGTGTACCATCCAGAAACAAGTTGACTAATCCTGCCCGTCTCGCAGCAGTCAGAACTGCAAAAGGGAATTATTTAGGATTTTGTCGGAGGGTCACATTAATGTGTCAGGTCTGCGTAATAAGAACGAAGTGCCATTAATTAACAATTTTGTGAGTCGTAGCAACCATTCCGTTACAACTAAATGTACAAGTTAATTTTACCAAGTAGTGTTGCTTATTTAATTTCTGTGAGCTACAATTATGTATTCTCTCTGACAACGCACCAAAACGTCGGTCTTCTTTGCAACTCGTGACTGCTCGAAATATGTATTTTAACATCCTTTTAAACTAACCTTGTGGTGCTAAAACAACACGTACTCTCTCCCATTAATTGTAACTGCTATGCCGTATTATATTACTTCATGAATCAGAGAAACCGTTTCCGATCAGTATTTGTTTTTCTCCACGCTGGGATTCGAAAGCAGGTTCATAGAGTTAGCACGCCATTCACGGTACCCCTCCATCACCAGCCTCACAGCTAAATTCAACCTTCCCGACGCTATAAAAATGTTGAACAATTGTTATGCAAACTACTCTGGGGATTTGAAAATCTTTTTCACTTCACGATGCCATATTTGCTCAGAACGTAGTGGCAACACTGCGCGGTATCAATAGTGTAGACAAAGAGAAAACGGAGCAGAAGTCCTCTTGTGTGGAAGAGAAAACAAAGAGAGAGAGAGAGGGAGAGAGTGGGAGGGAGAAAAAGAGAGAGAGAGAAAACAGCGCCGAAGGAAAGCCGGATCAGCGGGTCGTATTTGTTCTCCCTTGGGTCACCGTTAGAACGGTTGCAGCGTAGGTCCGCTCGCCAGGCCCCTCGAGAAACCAGTGAGAAGCAGCGAAGGAGATAATTTATTTTTGTCATCGGTGGGGCGAGATGAAGATTCCCCTGAGTCAGTGACGCTGGAACTCCCTTTAGACGAATTCGATGTCTTTTATTGTCTTGAGTGCGCGGTTTGGAAATAGTATACTGAACTATAGAGCAACTAGTAACTACAGTCGCGACAGCATATGAGCGACTCTGACAGTTCTCTGGCCTCGTGCTGTGGAACGTCATGTGACCTGCTCTTAAGCAATCAGCTTGCAAGGATTTGTTTACTTTCTCACAGACAGGGATCAGCGTTGCCGCTCATCTGACTCGCACGGAATCTCTGAGGCGATAAGGTTCGCTTTGGGCGATGGTTAGCAACATGAAATCAATACATGTCAAACCCTGGCAGTAAGTGTTAATGATTTGAGATTTAATTTATCTTTGACGTAGGTGGTGCATGTAATGTGTGACAACAATGCATTGAACTGTCAGAGTGGCTTATACGATGTCGGTACTGTGTAGTTTAACTAGTAACTATAGTGCAACTAGTTTATGTAATGCTTCGATACATAAGTACTTATTTTGAAAATGAGCGACGTTGGAAGGGAGGTTTGAAACTTGTGCGAATGCACTAAAGTAACATTATAACTAGAGGAGCTAAAACAGCACGTACTTTCTCGTCCGTATTTTCACGCTAAATTGCACGAAAGGTATTCAAATTTTCGAAACATTGTACATTACCATATTTTAAAATATATTGTTAAGAAACAGATTTCCTTAAATGAAAAATCGCTATCTTTAATATTTTAGTTGTAGGAAGAATCCGAAAAAATTGAACTTTTGCAATTTTCCAAAACAAGAGGTTTTCCAAGGAACATTAGACCTGCACCGTTTTCTTAAGGCTAAATGCACCGAAAAATACTTGTAGGAAAATTCAATAGATCGCAGCACTATCACGGGGAAATTTACTTTACTGATAACGTCTGAACCAATGGTCCGATTTTCGATCTGTAAACGACATTTGACTCCTTTTTAAAATATAATTTACGCTACGATGACCTTTTTCCAAAAATTTAACAAAAACGCGAATTTGAAATTAGTTCTGAAACTTCCGTGAACAAATTTAAAAATGTGGCCTTATAGCGCGATGGCGACATGCTTCCTGAAACCAACGCCGTGACAATCATGCAAATCGGACGAATTGGAGCGTCGTAAAGTACAATTTACGGAAACACCTCGCCCCCCACACACACGTCTCCTTCTGCGCCGATGCGTCACCCACCCGCCCGTTGTGGGCCCTCTGTCAGCGCGGTGGCACGGCCAGGCCCGGAGGTTAAAGCGGTGCTACGGGTTCGTAGGCTTTCGCGGCCGGAGTCAATGAGTTCTTGGCTATCCGGGATGAGCCGCGTCTCAGTTGATTGAACTGACGTTTCGGCCATCTTACTGTGGCCTTCTTCAGAACTATACTGCTGCCAAGAGGTTGGCGTGTCTCATCTCCCTACAAACGGAAGCCTACCAACCCATATAACGAACCTCGATGGGGAGTGTAAGTTTAAATCCATCAGAAGATTCAGCAAACTGAGGATTGCTCGCGCTAAGAGGCTCTGTCAACTCGCCTTTCTTTTACGTTGCCGTGACTGCAATGTCCTTCCCAAATTTCTCTATGTTTCTCATCACATCAAGCCCAGAGCGGCTCAACGGATCCTCCGGCGTACCGGCGAACAGCTACTACGGGAGCGCAACCACCATACACGATCGGATATCGCGACTATTGAGCAGGACCTCTACAGATTACACATGAATATCAGCCACACCCTGCGGCCTGAAGACTGGGACAGACTTGACTGCATATCATCCAACAACGATGTTAGTTTGCACGACACCGCGAGAAGCCGACAGGTGAGAAAATTCACCGACTTACAGCATAAATGTGCTCGGTCGGAAGCCCAAGTCGTCCTCTGCAACACAGTAGTCAACTTGACCAGCGAAACGTTTGACACTGCCACAACAACTACTCTCCCGAGGGCTCAATTTCGCCGTCACCCCCAAGCAGATCCCTACTGATGACGTCAACGCCGCCGTTGAAACAGCGATGCGTGGGTTACCGGAAGATCGTGCTGAAGACATACGACGGGAGACGAGCGCAATCCTGACCCGCGCCACTCCCCCAACTTGTAATATCTCCCATGATTAGAGATTGGCCTTGAAACACCTTAAGAAACGAAATGACATCGTCATTCTGCCCGCTGATAAAGGCAACGCCTCCGTAATCATGGAAATTGGCGAAAACCATGCCAAGATGGCCAACTTACTCAGTGACCTACCAGAAACTGGACCACAACCCATTACGCAAGGTGAGGCAACAAGTCATGTGTAGCATAAACGAGGTCTCCTCGATTAGTGACCAAGAAAGGAAAATATTCAAGTACGCCAACAACCACCACATACCGCGCATCTATGGCCTACCCAAAATCCACAAACCCGATGTTCCTCTCCGTCCGATTGTCAGTGCCATCAACTCACCTACCTAACATTTAGCACATTTCCTGGCCAACAAACTGAAACCTCTCACCAATTATTTGCCGTCCTCCGTCCTCAACTCCACACACTTCGTCGAACTCATCCGCTCCACCAGAATATGCTCTGATGATATCCTGGCCAGTTTCGATGTCACCTCTCTCTTCACTAGGATGCCAGTAAATCACGCGATCCAGATCGTCACAGACAACCTAACGCTACTCCAGCTGGGCCAAGCTCACTGAGATCTGCCTTACGTCCACCTTTTTCCAATACGGGCAAGGGTTCTACGCTCAGACTGAAGGCACCGCTATGGGCTCACCACTGTCCCTGGTCGTCGCGAACCTTTTCATGGGAGCTTTTGAAGAACAGGCCCTAGAAAACGCGCCACTTAAACCATCGCTATGGCAACGTTACGACGACGATACTTTCGTCATCTGGCCCCATGGCTCCGAATCTCTTCTCACCTTCCTCGAACACCTCAACAGCATCCATCCTCGCATCAACTTCACTATGGAAATAGAAGAAAACGGGCAGCTCCCTTTCCTGGATGTGCTAGTGACCAGGCGCCCTGACGCCACACTCGGTCATTCTGTCTACCGCAAACCCACCCACACCAACCGCTACCTACATGCCGACTCACACCACCATCCTGCTACGAAACGTGGTGTCCTTTCCACACTAGCTCAACGAGCTTCCGTTATATGTGACCCTCACAGTCTGGCGTCTGAAAAGGTACTGCTGAGGAAGACCTTTCTGGCTAATGGTTACAGGGGATCCGCCGTGAACCAAGCTTTTTCGAGGCTCCTCTCTACCACATCGAATGCACGAAACGAACCTTCCAGCCCGCCCCGCAAGACAGCCCGATTGCCTTACATCTAAGGAGTCACGGACAAGATCGGTAGAGTGTTGCGCAGAGCCGACATCCGCCCCGTGTTTCACGCTCGCAAGAAGATCAGGAGAAGCCTGGTACAGGTGGTCTAGATTGCATCGGTCAAACCGGGCACACCGTAAAAGAGCGTATGCGGGAGCACATGCAAGATGACCGGCTTCAACATAGCCACAAGTCGGCCTTAGCACAACACGCCGCCGAAACGAGTCACCTTCTCAATTACCATGAAACCCGTACCTTAATAACAGAAGACCAGTGGTGGCCTCGTCGGTTCAAAGAGGCTTTGGAAATCTCTAGGACGCCCCCAAACCTCAATAGAGATGATGGTCTCCGTCTCAGCAACATCCGGACACGGGCCGTTGCCCCTCGCCAATCCGGTCACGCCCCGCGGATGGCCAATGACGTGGCCGTCCGGTGGACCATCCTTTTTCCGATATTTCCGCCGTTCCCTTCCACACATCTTCCAGGTGTCTGTCCTGTTCAGTTTCCTATTTTAGACCCTTCCCCCCCACTCCTCTGCCCTACCTCAGCTGGTCACCCGCCCCTTTTCCTTCTCCGCCAATCACGGGACACCCGCCCTCCTCCTATTGGCCGCCACTGCTTCCATCGGCCCACGCGCCTTTCCTTAAGATGAGACACCCCAACCTCTTCGCAGCAGTATAGCTCTAAATAAGGCCACAGCAAGATGGCCGAAACGTCAGTCCAATCAACTGAGATGCGGCTCATCCCGGATAGCCAAGAATACAAAGCGGTGCTACGTCTAAGATTAATTTTTAACTCTGCAAATAATTCAGCAATTAAGAAATAACTATCCTTTTTCAGCTCTATGGGTACTGGCCTTAGATGACGCAGTTACGCTCGTATTAACAAACAACAGAGTTGACATCCTTTCGATCATCACCTTCTCTACTCCAAGGATGGGTTCATGACCTGTTCTGGCTTCTACCAATTTCATTTCTATAACGAGCTTCCTCTGTGTCTTCTACCTCACGTTCTACACATAAACGCTTGCTTTAGCGTGTCTGCTCCATGTATCGAAGTCATTCCTCCCTTCACGCCCTGAAGTCAGAAAGATAGTATTTTGCCTTTGATTGCTTGAACAATTATTGTAATTTTCATCTTATTTCGCGTCGCGCTTCTGGCCTGTAGTTCTATGGCGAGAAAGACAACTCGCATAGTCGAGGCTTTCGAGCACAACTGCATGAATGGACAAATGAGCATTAGAACGAAGATTTCATTCGTTATCGAATCCCGTCAAGCGATTTTCGCCGCTAAATTATATGCCGCTAGTTCACGTGACAGCCTTCCCCGCAGGAGAATGGCCGGTCAGCAAACACATTCGTTAATATGTTTTGGACGTGTTCAACGAAGTCCTCTGGCTAGGTGCATTCCGAGAGCTGCACACAGACTATCGCCCGCACTCGGGTACTTGTACCGCAACACCTGCACTTGGCACGAGCTTCCCAACCGTTTGTTCTGTGTACAGACCGTGTCATTATATAACTATTATATAACTATAATTATAATTGAACTAAATATATAGGAATATTTTGTTTCTATACGAAAATCGCAATTTGTGTTTGTGTGAGAGAGAGGGTGTGTGTGTTATTTGCCTCTAATAGATCGAAAATGAAAACTGTAATAATTATTTACGAAATATGCAACGTAATTTCATCCATTACATTACGAGATGAAATCGTACAAAGAGAACTATCAGGATTGTAGGAAGAAAGATAAACCAGGAACCACAATATACCGGTGACACAGCAATCCTGGGTTGCCAGCTGATTATTTTTCTCCCTTGCGCTGCGAGCAAGCAGTTATTATATTCTAAAACTTTTGGATTTTCTATCTAAAATCTACCTCAGTTCAACACGTTATATTATTTTAAAAAATATTAAAAATGAATAACTGCCACATTCAAGTTTCAAGAAGTGCGTATAATTGATTTCTGTAAAGGCTTTAAATTATCTTTGCAATTACATGTTTAAATAAATTTAATTTAAATACTCAGGATAGTCAATAGACTTAGGGTCGATTCCACTTGATAGAAAACTTCTCTCGATCCCCAACTTATCACTTGCTGATCTTTCCCCACTCCTGTCGACTTGCTGGTTGAACCCCCACTGATCGACTTGAATGGGTCGATCCCCCACTAATCGACTTGATTGTTGATCACCATCTTGATCGACTTGCTTGTTGATCCCCCTCTTGATCCGACTTGCTGGTCGATTCCCCACTTGATCGACTGTGGTCATTCCCCCACTGAATCGACTGCTGGTCGATCCCCCACTTGATCGACTGCTGGTCGATCCCCCACTTGATCACTTGCTGTCGATCCCCCCTCTTGATAGACTTGATGGTCGTCCCCACTATCGACTTGCTAGTCATCCCCTACTGATCGACTGGCTGGTCATCCCCAACTATCGAACTTGCAGGGTCATCCCCCACTTGATGACATGCTGTCCGATCCCCCACTTGATCACTTGTGGGTCAATTCCCACACTTGATCGACTTGCTCCGATTACCCCACTTGATCGACTTCTGCCGTCGATTCCGCACTTATCACTTGCTGGCGATCCCCCACTTATCGACTTGCTTGGGTCTTATCCCCCTCTTGAATCGACTTCTGGGTCAATCCCCCACTTGAGCACTTGCTGGGTCATCCCCCACTTGATCGACTTGCAGGTCTCCCCCCTCGATCGACCTGCTGAGTCGATCCCCCACTTGATCGACTTGCCCTAAGGTTCCGATCCCAACTGATCGACTGCTGGTCATCCCCCCACGAGATCGACTTGCTGCGTCGAACCCCACTTTGTCGACTTGCTGGGTCATCCCCCACTTGATAGACCTTGATGGTCGACCCCCTCTTAATCAACTCTGACGCGATTCCCCCCTCTTTAATCGACTTGCTGGTCACCCCCACTTGATCAACTTGCGGTCGATACCCCACTTGATCGACTTGCTGGTCATCCCCCTCTGATAGACTTATGGGGCGATCCTCACTATCGAACTGCAGGTCTATCCCCACTTGATCGACTTCTGGTCCGATCCCCAACTTGATCACTGCTGGTCGATCCCCCACTTGATCACTTGCAGGTCGATCCCCACTTGATCACTTGCTGGGTCATCCCCCACTTGATCGACTTGGGTCGATCACCTCTTGATGACTTGCTGGGCGATCCCCAACTGGTCGACTTTGCGGTTGATCCCCCACTTATCGACTTGCTGGGTCGATCCCCCCACTTTGATCGACTTGGCAGGGTCATCCCCCACTTGATAGACTTGATGGTCGTACCCCTCTGATCAACTTGCTGTCGCGATCCCCCTCCTTTATCGACTGCTGGGTCACCCCAACTGTGATCGACATGCTTGGGTCCATACCCCACTTGATCCGACTGCTGTGCGATTCCCCTCTGATAGACTTGATGGTCGATCCCCCTCTTATAGACTTGATCGGTCATCCTCACTTGATCACTTGCAGTCGATCCCCCCACTTGATCGACTTGCTGGTCATCCCCCTATTGATCGACTTGCTGGGTCGATCCCCCACTTATCGACTGCTGGGCGATCCCCCCACTTGATCGACTTGCTGGTCGATCCCCCACTTATACTTTGCAGGTCGATCCCCCACTTGATCGACTTGCTATCGATCCCCCACTTGATCGACTTGCTAGGTCACCCCAACTTGATCGATCTTGCTTGGTTATCCTCCCTTGATCACTTGCTGATCGTACCCCCTCTTGATCGACTTCTGGCGATACCCACTTGACACTATCGTCTATCCCCACTTGATAGACTTGATGGTCGTACCCCTCTTGATCAACTTGCTGACGCGATCCCCCTCTTATCTACTTGCTGGTCATCCCCACTTGAATCTACTTGCATGGGATGGTCGATAACCCCACTTTGATCACTTGCTGGTCTATCCCCCTCTTTGATAGATTGATGTCGATCCTCACTTGATCACTTTGCGGTCGATCCCCCACTTGATCGACTGCGGTCATCCCCACTTATCGCTTGCTTGTCAATCCCCAACTTATCGACTTCCTGGTCGATACCCCACTTGATTCGACTTTTGCGGGTCGATCCCCCAAACTGATCGACTTGCTGGGGACGATCCCCCCTTGATAACTTGATGGTCTACCCCCTCTTGATCAACTTGCTGACGCATCCCCTTCTTTATCACTTGATGTCGATCCCCTACTTGACGACTTGCTTGGTTGATCCCCTCTGATCGACTTGCTGGCCGATTCCCTACTTGATCGACTTGGCTGGTTTCCCCCACTTGATCATGCTTGCTGTGTTTGCCAGTTCGCTCAGACTTGAGTGCTACTTGCTGGTCGATCCCCAACTGATCGACTTGCTGGTCGATCCCCACTTGATCGACTGCTGGTCGATCCCCTCTTATAGACTTTATGGGTCGATCCCCCACTTGATCGACTTTCTGGTGATCCCCACTGATCACTGCTGGGTCGATCCCCCACTTATCGACCTTGCTAGGTCATCCCCACTTGATCACCTGGGCGATCCCCACTAGATCGACTTGCTGGCGATTTCCCCCATTGATCCTTGCTTGTTGATCCCCCTCTTATCGATGCGGGTTGATCCCCTCTTGATCCACTGCTGGTTATCCCCCACTTGATCACTTGCTGGTCATCCCCCACTTGATTCGACTTGCTGGTCATCCCCCCAATTTTGATCGACTGCGGGTCGATCCCCCACTTGATCGCGCTTGTGATCCCCCTCTTGATCGACTTGCTGGTTGATCCCCACTTATCGACTTGCTGGCGATCCCCCACTGTCGACTTGTGGTCGATCCCCCTCTTGATGACTGATGGTTCAATCCTCCACTTGATCAACTTGCTGGGTCGATCCCCAACTTATCGACTTCTGGGCGATCCCCCACTTTGGATCGACTTGCTTGTTATCCCCCTCTTGATCGATTGATGACGATCCCCTCTTTTGATCGACTTGTGTCGATATCCCACTTGATCGACTTGCTGCGTCAGATCCCCACTGACAACTTGCTGGTCGATCCCCCACTGATGACTTGCTTGGTTGATTCTCCCTCTTTATCGACTTGCTGGGGTCGATCCCAACTTATCACTTGCTGGCGATTACACCCACTGATCACTTGCGGGTCGATCCCCCTCTGATAGACTTATGGTTATCACCACTTGATCGACCGCAGCGTCGATCCCCCACTTGAATCGACTTGCTGGTCCGATCCCCCACTTGATCACTTGCTGCGTCGATCCCCAATTGATCGACTTGCAAGGTCGATCCGCCCACTTATCGACTTCTGGGTCATTCCCCACCTTATCACTTGTGTCGATCACCCTCTTGAAGACTTGCTGGTTCATCCCCCAACTATCGACTTGCTGGTCGATACCCCACTTTATCGACTTGCTGGTCATACCCCACTTGATCGACTTGCTGGTCGTATCCCCAAACTTATCACTTGCAGGTCGATCCCCACTAGATCGAATTACTGGCATCCCCCACTTGACGACTTGTTGGCATCCCCCACTTATCGACTTTCTGTCTATCCGCTACTTGATCGACTGAATGAGTCTCCCCAACGGATCGACTTGCTGGTCAAGGCAGATAAAAAAGAGATTACACCAAAGGCTTGGTGATGGAGCAACGTAATTCTAAACTTAGTACATGAAAAATGACATGAAAAATGACATGAAAAATTATGGAAAAATGATGTGGTCTCTGCGACTTCTTGTACTGAAGAGTGGTGCACGTTATTGAAAAAATGTTTACCAAACACACAATATGACCATTTTGTACTGAATTACAGTGCAATGGACTCCTCAGTAAATCGAAGTTTTAGTAACTTGAGAAGTACAAACTAAAAGCCACTTTCCACACTTTGACGTCTCAACAAATACTTTTGACCGTTAAAAAACCTAAAATAAGTTACACTTAGTAACGTTTTTGACCCCTCATCTTCGCAAGGCGCAATGTGGCAATAATCTCTCCTTGAATGTAGAATATTCATATTACATTGCCACAATATATTTCCAAACTTTAATAAACCACATATTTTAAATATTACTATCATACTTTCGTCACATACGAGAAACTTAAAGAATTCGCCGAATGTATACAGTTAAGTATTCAGCATATTACTGTTTTGCAATTTGCCGCCTACGCGAGCAGTCGAGGGAAATGTATTATCTGCTTTCACAATATTTGTATGAGTTCAATATTCACTCATTTAACATAGAATGTTTCTTGTTCTGAGAAGATATAACTCAATGAGTACGTGTTGTTTGCTTCTTCCGTTTCGTAACACAAGTGTATACGCTATTTTATTTCTTTGTACTTTTTGGGAACGTTATGGCTTTTGTTCGAAAAGGCCAAAAAAATACACAGTAGATATTATGCGTCTTCCGTTATTAAAGAATTGACGAAGGAAAAGAATTCGGGAGTTCAACATAGCTGCATACAGCAAATTTTCGCGGTAGTA
>BOPP01000235.1:478702-508187 GCA_017312745.1 Gryllus bimaculatus | reverse complement strand
AGTATTTTTCGGTGCATTTAGCCTTAAAAGTTCTTCACACTATCCAACATCAATATTTAATCAACAAAGATGGAGCCATTTTTTTTTAATTTTGAAAACTGTCCCTGGTTTTCATGTAAAGTACCCGGCCCCCGAAATTCCTGGGCCCGCGACATCTGTCAGATCGATTGAGGAATAACAATTTTGAAGAAAATCGGCTAAACAGTTAAGCCGCTTGCGTTGTTCTCAGACCGACAGACATACGTCATTGAACTGAATTGAATAGAATATGAAGTAACATTATTAGTTTATGTCTTATTAAATGTAACCCTGCATTTTTCTGGCTGTATCGTACATTCTGAAATCTGGCATCGCGTGGACACGTGTGTTATGTACAGAAGACCCTCGTCCTCTAGTACATAATGGAAACTGCCCCGAGCATCCCGAAGGAAACAACCTACGCACCTATCAGATGTAAGCAAACCCCATGTTGTCGCAACTGAAAGCTGCAAGAGGAAAATAACCCAAAAGATACTACTCCAGATGACAAACACCGCCTCCACCGCCGTCTCCGAGTTTAATAAAAGGAGCCACCACGACCGCTGACCACATATACTTCACTTCCTGTATCGCCAAGTACTTCATGTTAAAATATACTGACTTGTTAAAATTGTTTCAGTGTTTTTCTTAAGCAACTCCACCTTGTACGAACTTAACTCGTGTATCCGTCCGATAGAGAGCCATCGATATGACCTAGCCGCACTAGAAACTGGTTTATCATCCAATGGAATTTTGTTTGCAAGTAAAATGGTTTTAGGAGCTATATAGCAACCATCTTTTGGTACTTTCGAAGAAATAATTGAAACTTGTAGAAGACGGTAAGAGTTCTTTTTAGTTGTCAGCAATGTTTTCAAGGTCGTTACATCATGAATACTGATGATTGCGCCGAAATACCGGAAATTGAATACCGAAAACTGAAATTGTCCAAGAGAAGTGGACAAAGTGCGTCTGTCCGGTGCAGGAAGGAAATCACCAAACGCTGTTTAACTCATTCAGAGCTGTGATCGGCGTTTCCAGGGAACATCATGCCATTTGGTACTTTTACGCTTGCTCGGATTTTTGTTTTCACTTGCCGTGCTCCTCCATACTCACGCCAAGCGAACCTTTTTTCGATTTCGTTTTTTGGTTAGATGCAAAGGCTAACACATGCCTTTTGAAGTTCTATAAATGGAATTTATTAAATGCAATTACACGAATCCCTTCGTCACATTGCTTTAAATCAGTTTTTCACGTTCCTTTGTTCTTACTAATTGATCAACGTCTCGTTTTGCAGCCCTGATATGAACATAGTACTTTGAGCCATGCAATCCACATTTGGAAAATCAATAATTAAATCTTCACGTGTACCGTCGATGCATACGCGGACCTGGGCAGAAAGTTGTTGGTCGCGTTACTTGGAGAGACAGCGAGAGACAGCGAGTCATACGAGTCAACGGAAGCCAGACACCTGTCAGTTCCACTGAAAGCGCCTGCTCCAAAATGCAACGCTTTGGTGAATGGAAGTTCGTGGGGAATTA
The DNA here is from genome assembly GCA_017312745.1 of Gryllus bimaculatus. NCBI lineage: Eukaryota > Metazoa > Arthropoda > Insecta > Orthoptera > Gryllidae > Gryllus > Gryllus bimaculatus. The sequence goes on along the minus strand of BOPP01000235.1, from coordinate 506,631 downwards.
CCACCTGCCAACAAGAAGAAAATACAGTTAGCGCATTAAAAATGTAACAAAGAAGCCATTCAAAATGTTACAATTAATGTTCTCGTTTTAACTACATAAATATAATTGGAGTGCCTATGATTTCAAAATCACTTTTTATTGTCTGAGACACTCATTTAGACAATATAAAAACAATTCGAATACTTTAACCATTTTTACCTGTCTGTCGGGTATAATCTCTGCATTGAATAAACCGATTTCAATGCGGTGTTCATTGACAGAAAGTATACATTAATGTAATGTAGTACTTTTTAAAGGATTATTATTTTGTTTTATATAAAGGAGAAGATTTACTTGTTTATTTGACTTTTTCAGACAAATATACAGTTTTACTCCGATCTCAATGAAATTTTGTTCACGGGGCTTTCAAAAGTAGAGCAGCGTTTATGTTTACATTTGATTTCATAAAAAACTACTCCCTCACTGAGACCTTCGATTCCACATTTTCTAGATTAAATGAACTTATTAATGTTGTAGTAATTTTACCCGACCCATGCTCATTTGCATCGTCAACATTTAAATGCTGATAAATGCTGAGAAATAAATCTGTGCTGAAAATGGGCATCACATATGGCCTTAGAAAATATATTTACGTAGGTCGATAGATCTGCCCGTACGGGAGTTCTGGGTGTGACTTTTCTATGCTGTTTTCGAAATCTACTTGAAAAAGATAACACTCTATCGTTTCATGAACATTTCTAATTACTCATATGCGTCAGGTTACATTTTATGTATGGAAATTCCGTGCTTTTCGCTTAATGAAACTAATGACAACATTCAAGTCGTTTACTCCCGCTGCTCGGTGCTACTGACAAAGTACAATAAACACAAAAAATAACCCAAATAAAAACTCCGTAATAATATTCAGCATTAATTCATTCACATCTTTATCATATTACACACCCTCATTATTTGCCTAACACTCCATGAATGTTTATTGTACTTACTGTTTACTGACTAATATCCATACTCTGTTAATTCTAATGTCACACAACTTCATATTTCTTCAAAAGGATGAAAAACGTCTCTTTTGTTGACACACTGCCCTCTTGGCCGCCGCAAAGTAATATCAATCCATTTACCATTCTCACCTTCTTTCCACTATCTTGCGATCTTATTGTTGCCGATCTAAATTTCAAAATTAATTTTGAAATTACAAATTTCACTCAAAACCTTTCTTATTTTCATTCACAGAATAGTCCCGCTCTCTAAGTAAGCCTACGTATTTTATCCGTCCCTGCTATCCCGCCAACGAATGTGAGAAACACCAATATTTTGAGATCATTAGAATAAAACAAAACGTCTTGTTTGTTCAGTGTATACTTCTAGATACATTATCGAGAATTTGCCATTTTTTTAAAACGATCAAATCATACAACTATATTTTCTTAATTATGAATTTTTGTATGTATATTGAATGTGTTTCTTGATGTACAACTATATCTTACTAATTATATGCTTTATAGGGGCTTAATAGTGGACAAGGTAATTAATTGTAAAATTACTTAATTGTTTGTATTTTTGCTTAAATTCAGTATAAGCATTTACATTTTTGTATTCCGATAGTAAGTAAATAAGTATGTAATCAAATTTATTTTTTGGTTTTAGCCTGAGTGTTACGCCAGGATAGAATTGTGAAAATAATGAACAATCCATAAAACAAAAAAATACGGTTACTCAAAACACAAAAACTTAATTACACGTAACTTAAAACTAATAAAAATGGGTTACTATATTCACATTATATTAATATTAATAATGATCACGACTCTTAAATACTTGTACATCGATAGTAGACAACATAATGCGATTGTGAAAAACCGCGCTTATAGTAAAAAATACCGCACACCTTTCTCTGTGATGCAGCCGCGCTCTCGACGAGAGAAGACAAAGCGGGCGCAGGGGGGCCGTTCCTCAGCCCCCCTTCGGCTCCGCCGTGGCCGGGGGGGGCGTGGGGGGCGACGCGTCGCCGAAAAGTGGCTGTAAAGCGGACGGGCGATGGCCCATTCCTTCCCCCGCGGGCGAGCTGCAGACTCGGCGCCGCCGGAGTTGCGATGTACGAGAGCCCCCCCACCGGGTGCCGTGAAAACACGACGGGGCCAAAGTGCGCGCAACAGAGGGGCGGGATAAAAACACGACGCCGACAGACGTCCCATTGCGCACAGATGAGCATTGCTCGCTCTTCCAGATGTCAGGGATGTTCTGTAAACCTGCCATTCTGGCGACAGAAGCAATTGACGATTTCGTATCTTTCGTCGGTTTGCTTTAGGAGGTTTCGTTCAGTCACGAAAGAACATTACCGGGTGATGTCACGGAGGGGTCGTGGGGGAGGGAGCGACATGCCCCCACCAACATATCTATTGCAACCAGTAGTGTTATTTAGAATTCATTTTTGCTTTCTCGCCTTCTCCTTACCTACTTAATAAACAGAAAGTATTGTAGTTCTGTAACTGATAGTGACAATTTTCGAGAGAAAGACTACTATTGTGGGTAGTGTTTCGTGCCGATAATTTTTAAAGCGAAATATAATGCTTTCGTCTGTATCATCATCAAAGTATCAATTCAAATGTCACAAATTCTTTATCAAAGATACATTATCACATCATTCATAATCAGACAAATCGTTTCCTGGTACCAGCGCCATGATATAATTTAAAAGAAGTTTAGAGAAATATTGCTGCAAGGAACGAAAGACATACTCACGATTTCTCATGAATTGCATTCTCTTTCATATTCGAGAAGTACAGTTTTCGGTTTGAGGAGAACAAATTTGCGTATTAATTGAAATCTGCCACATTATAACAAGAAAAAATAATAAAATAAGATAACGTAATTTGGAACTTAATAATGGAAATATGATGCATTAACACAAAATGCCTTAATTTCTCTATTTTTTCGTAGATAGGTCCTTTGGTCTTTCCATTTATAATTATAAAAAAAAAGTTCTGTTAACTTTAAGTTATACATATGGTAAAAAATACAGATTTATGAAACAAAATATTAAAATTACGGAAATCTAAAAGTAATAAATCTTAAATACACTTATCGAAACAACTCGTACGTCTCGTAAAAAGAACAATTTATCCACAAAAACTCCACAAGATAAATATGAAGGATTTTCACTTCTAAAACTATTGTGGCCACCTACAATTCGGGTCAGTGTTGCTATAGAAAAAAATTGATCCCAAATATTCACAAAAGATTTCCTATTACTGAAATACATCAGTAATTTGACATATTTGCCAGTTTTACCATACAAAGGAAGGAGAAGCAAACGAAATATGAATGGTTCAGGTTGTCACAATAATATGGCCAGGGACTATACATACAAACATTTCAATCAGGATATTTGGCACAAAACCCCGTAAGTATGCTGTTGCTGATTAGGCAATTAACCCACCCCAGATCTGTATGAACGCATCTGTGAGACGATAAAATAATTTAATAAATTAATAAAAATAAGTCGAATCTGTAAGATGATAAAATAGGCATCACAGACTACGATATAAGGGCATGGGCACTATCGTATTCAAACACACGTTACTTTGCAAACCCACACTTCGTAGCATGCCCACACTTCGTAGCATGAAGAGAGATAAATAACCTAGTCCTTTAAAACCTCATTTTTTTTCTTTTTGTTATTTAAGGTCGCATCAACTACTAGGTCATTAGCGACCACTATTGCTTGTAACGGTATGGTAACTGTGGGTTGACACGATAATGATGATGATAGGGGGTGAAAGGATGAAAGGGGGTGACACAATACAACCATGCCCGAGGCGGGACTCGAACCCGCGATCCTTCGGTCCGAGTTCGCTATGGCACTACTGCCTTAGCGATCTCGGCCACCGGATCGGCACCTCATTTTTGTGCCCCCTGGAAAGCATGTTTCTTACTCCGGAATCAAGACGATACAATTTAAGAGCTTTATTTAAATGTTGGATGCTATCCATCCTTCGTAGATGGCGTTCGCAGCATTCTCAGCACTGCATTTGAAGGATATTCCAGAAATTATAATTTTCTTTTTAAAAATGATGACTTTGGAAGTGCAGAATCTTTTTCACGTGTCCACTCAGTTATTTATTATGAGTTATTTCCAATAGCGTAGAGAGCATTAACACATATTTGATTACAATACATATAACAAAAAATATAATTTGTATTAATCTTAGAAACGGATTTAAAATTTTACCATACATAATTCTACAAATAACTTTATCTAGTGTTGTTATTACCAGGCAACTAAATGATCAAACAGAAAGTTAAGATATCAGAGTGTCGCCTCAAGCTCGCTACATGTGACATACTTCAGAAAACAATCACAGTTCAGTTAACTAATTACTAAAAATAAGGCATAATTAGAATGAGCTGACAAAAATAAAATTCTGTCACATAATTTAATCTAATTACAAGATGAAGATGCCAAATCCCAAAGATCTTGATGATCAAAGTATGTATTCACAAAGCGTCGTAAATCATTATATGACCTCCGCACTACACAGCCTCAGTGAGTCACATCTCTTACATTCCTTCATTTCCCTGATTATCATTCAAATGTTTCACACATTTGAATGGTAAAATTTTATAATCACATGCACAGTCATAATAATGTGAAGTATAAATTTCTGAATACATCATTTTTCATTGAAATGAAAATTTTATATTTTACCCAAAGATCCCATTGGGTGTATTGATAAGAAATTTCAATGATTTGCTTGTATTCTTGTCTCAGTATTAATACGATGAATTCATTAACAAGCATGTCTATTACATATTCTGTAATTTTCATCAATCCAAAAATGCGTAAAATAAATTAAAATAATTTGTAAGCTTTTTCAAGATTATTAAATGCGAACGTATTCAATATCCACCAAATATTAGCCTAAATCATTACAACAAGAATTTTTGCCTGTATATAATTTTTATAAATAATATAAAATCCATGTGATTGATAATATTAACATTTTTCTAGTTAAGACTGATACGGTTTATATAATTTTAATTATCAAATTCATAATCAATAATGGAAAAAACCTAATGCATTCGAAATTTTGTCCAACTACATGAAAGGATGTATAAACAAGAATTATGAAGATGTCGGAATCAGCAATTCCAATACAACTTCCGTCCAAAATCAATTTAATGTCACTTTGGAGGCGAAATATTACAATAGTTTTTCTACACACTGTTACCAATAGGCAAAAGGTTACCAAATACTTAAGGTCGTTGGTTTTATTTTTTTTTTCAGTAACTTTGATTGCCGAAGTAATAACACCCTAATCGCCACACGAAGAAAGTAGGTGGTGGTCCCAAACAAAAAGCCTGAATGGCCATTGCAAGAGAAGATCACATACAGCCCACATCGCTCCATCACAAGTACAACATTATTCGTCGCATTATAAACTGGTGGGGTAACCACGCCCTGCCGCACATAGCGGGATGTGGCGGTCCCAAACACAATGGCCAACAGGTTACTTCAAGGCGATCAAATACGGCGCACATTGCTCTATCACCTGCTCAACTGTAGTCCTCATAACTCGAAATGACAGGGTATCGAAGTGGCGTTTTCTAGCGAGTTTGCGGCCATCGCGAACTCAAAGGCCAATGTGTGATTTGAAATCCTGAACAGAAAGTTGAACATCGCCCTTCCACATGCTTTTTTTATTTTTTTTTTATTTTATTTTTTATTCTACTTTCGTATGTGGAATGACAAAGGCTGTTATCTCTACAGGGATAGCATGTGGTTGTTTGAAAATATAATTCCACAATGTTATTTCTGGGTTTCATCATGAACTGGATATTCACAAGCAATAATTTATTCTATATGAGTTTGATTTGCTGACTAAACTAGCCTTACTTAGCTCAGAGAGGTTCATCTGGCGATCACGATCGAAACGACTATACATACACTGAAAGTAATCTCGAAACTTTTGCTTTGTTTTATTTATTTTGTCTTAGAAATGTTTCGCTACTCTGTTTTACGTTTTTTAATATTACGCGACTGATGACTTATGTCATATGCTTCTGTGGTTAATTTTTTAAGTGTGTAATAAAATGTAATTTATTGAAATTTAATATAGTTGTTACTTAAAAATATTTTTTACATATGTTAGAGTGTAGAAACTATATTTTCGTAGTAAAAGAATAATCGTAATTTGGGTTTGTACATGTTTTTCAAAGATAATTTTGTCTTTGTGTTTAAGATATCGTTTCACATTGGAAACTGACGTTGATACATCGGAACACTTCCTTGCACTTTCAGTAATTTTTATATTTATTGAAAAGGACCCATAAGTCACGAATTTCTTACTACAAAACGTGTTATTAAAGTAATTCACTGAATAGAGGAATAAGATACCGAATTGCTCGTTATTATGGCCCGGAAATAGCTTTTCTGTCAAACATTCGCCATTTTCCAGAGCACAAATACAATATTTTTTCTTCTTGAAAAATAATCACGAGAAGGTTAAAAAAGTTGAGTCATTTTTGCTTTATGCTGTACGTACATATATAGGGAGTAATATAAGCAGATTAGAAAAAGTTATGTAATGCTGTGGAAACTCGATTTCGATGTTTCATTGGAAATGCACCTTCTGGGATAGCCTAACACCAAACAAGTTGTTGTTTTTTTCAAAACATCCGTCCGTCTGTCCGTCCATCCGCCAGTGAAAACTACTAGCGCCTAAACCATACGCAGAATTTTTTTTCCGAAGTGGATATTCCCAGGTCGATCTGGCTCGACTCGAATCGCAGCGATTTTGAAAGTCTTTTCAATTTGATTGTACTTTACATGAAGCCCCTGAAACATTTTCAAAATTTTCTCAAAAATTGTTCAAATTGTTTCTTTAATTTTGTTGTAAGAATATAGTAAATATCACTTATAGAGGAAACATAGGTCCGTTTTTTACAGTTAACTCTGGATTTTCAAAAATGTTAAAAGTATGAAATTTTTTTGGCTGATTCCTAAAATTACAAACTTGAAGATACAATTTTTTCCTCCCTGAGGAGTACATTTTATTAGTCAAATACAGCATTAATTATACCTCCTTTTCCGAAATATTATTTTCGGAAAATGCTTTCTGTATTCTAAATATATCAGGAGCGCCAGTTTGAAGTGAACACCTACTGTGTTTTCTCCGTAAGTGAACGGCAATTTTTGAATTCCCGCGCTTCCTTGCCACCCAAATAGCGGATTTCTTGGGGTTCTGTTTGGGAGCAGAAATTGCCGCCGGTCGCTGTGAGTGGTGGGCCATGTATTCAAGAGTAATGAAGACCACCTTCAGGCTCTACGACATTGCATCATGCTGGGTGCCTCACCCGGGGTAGCACGTAGTTATAACTTTGCCCGCTAGATAGTGCGGGCGAATGAAAATCCAGTGCTTGTGGCGCACGAAAGCCATTGGTGTAAACAGATGACTGAAGTAGATACCGAGAAGTTTAGGCATGTACCCTAAGTATGCAGGCAAATAGGCATTCAAAAAGACTTTTATTCAAGTTAAAGTAGGGGTACAAATAGATATGTAAACTAAGAAAAATCATATTTAAAAGCATTATTCAAAAAATCAATAATTAAAATTATTCACTTTGTTATTCCAACTCAAAAATTATATTAGCACTTAACATGTAAAGAAACGATCTTTTCTCTATAATCTTGATCCGACATGGCCAATCCGCTGATGTCTCCGAGTTCGTTTTACTCGCGACGCTGACTCTTCGAAAGGCTGTTGTGGATTCTCTTCAATCTTGAAATGGCATCGTTGAAAACAGTTACATTTTTATGTTCCTCGCACTTGTGTAATCGCAATCCCTGAGAAGGATATAGAGCTGTCCTCGAAAGGGATCGGAGATCACACTCAAATATGGGATGGGATTCCTCGTAAACCCCTCGGCATCAATGAAAAAAAAATTAAATCTTTACTGGTATCATCTTCCTGACTCATTTAGATTTTTAACACATCCTCTGCTTTCAGAGCAAGACAAAACACGACCGTGTCATCATGTTGTTTGGGTTTGCACGTATATCCAACTTGATCGACAACGGTGCAAGGAAAAGGCTGATGTAAGAGGCAGAAAAAGGCAAGAATTAGACAAAATGCAAAAATAGGCATTAGAAGGTAAAATAGTCCAAATCGCAAAATGAAAAACTACAAAAACAACTCCAGAAGTACATTTAACTATTTCCTTTTTTTTTAATAAACATAAAATAGTAATAATCATAAAATGCATTTTTCCAAACTTCCCGGCTCCAGAGGTAAAAATACAATACAGATTTGTATTATTTGTAATTGTTATGAATAATAATAATAATAATAATAATAACACGTAACGTCTGAAGTGTGATTGTAAAGATGGAAATTGTGCAGAACGATTCCTGCCAATTAATGATTGTCCAACTGTTGAATCCATTCAAACATGTTACCTCAGGTTGTACACATCGGATAGGCACTGAATATAAACCAACGACATGATACAGTTGGCAAAATTTTACATCAAGCGTTGGCTCAGAAAGCGGTTCCTTGCTGACTTGAAGAAGGTATCGTTTCTTTACCAACCTGTTATCAACTGGAAAACGAAGAGTGGCGCTTGTATGAATAACTATTTTAAAGGCCAGACAATGATTCACAACAGACGAGCAGAATATGTCGATGATCGTGCTGATGTTTCAAGTCCAAAACAGGTAATTATTGAAAGTAAATACACTGAGAAAATGAGCAAATCTTGGATTGACCCGTTAAAGAAGACAGTGGAATATGGAAAGAGTCAACATCGTCCCGATAATGTTTCAAGCCCCGGAGCGACCCCTAAGTGTCGATTGCGGAATCCAAGCAGCTAGGTTTGAATGAAGACATGTACAAACTTACTGCAGAAAGCAGTAATTATCTCAAACAAGGATAGTCCTTGAAATCATGGGGAAACGATTGACTATATATATATCTTTTAAAAATAATATTGTATTGTGCTTTGATTTGTAAAGTCTGTTAAATAATCCATCTTATAATATACAATTAAAGTGAGAAAATAAAAGAAATGATATACATTAATAACAATAATAATAACAACCAACAACAATAATAATAATAATAATATAAAATCATATTAATATAATAAATAATAATCAATAATAATAATAATAATATAATCAATAAAATAATGGAATAATAATTATATACCGATTCTACATTTCTGCTTTTTCGGGTAGTACTGTGTTGCAAATCCTCTCCTTCACCAACATTCTTGAACGTAAAATACTGTCTCTAATATCAGGATCTTCTAAAATCCACTCTCAGACGTAATAAGATGCATTCTATTGCACTACAATACGTAAATAATAGTCAATAGATAAACTTGTTCATTATTGAAATAAAGCCTATTAAAATCTTGGATTAATATTAAATGTTGCTTTAGATGCTCAGTAATTATAAAACAAATTCATATTCACACTTTAATACCATTAATACTACATACGTAAATGCTCTATACATTTATAAATATCATAACTAATTACATTACAAAATTATAAAGTATTCTTATTATATTGTGTAATATTTTAATTAGTATAATATTTTGTTATAAAATTATAAAATTACCTCTTCATTATTTAATTAAGTAATAAAAATGCTGTTAAAAAGATTATTACACTAATATAGAATGAGGAGCATTTTGTTTTACTTTTTTGAGGGGCGGGGGCTTTTCCCAGTCTTTCCGGGGATGCCTATTTCCGGCAATCCGCGCCTGGTTCCCACTGTGATCCTCTTGGGAAACATATTTAGCCTTTGAACGGCTTCACCCGTCAAGAGGGCAGGACCCGAGGAACGGTGTTTGCTAGCGGGCGCGCATCTCCCTTGGTCCCAAAGCGCGAAGTACCTTGGCGTGACTCTAGATCGTGGCCTCTATTGGCCCAAAGCACGCCTAGGACCTTCGCCACAAAATTCTTGCGAGGACCTCCCTCCTACGTTCCCTCCTTAGCTCCCGACCTCTCTCGCGCAGAAGCGTCTCCTTTTCACCGCCTGCATACGAAGTTTATGGACGTATGCTTGCGAAACCTTTGCGGCAGCGCTGGTCTCGACCCTACGCCCGATGTGGGCGCGAGAACAGAGCGGTTGAGGACCGCCATGCGCGCGCATCTCCCTCCTCCTCCTAAACCGCCACCATAGGAACAGTGTAGCCTACGGGGCTGGGCGTTGAGTCGGCAGCTGCCGGGAGGAGATCCGCCGGAGGGCACACCACGGCGCTCACGCGGGCGCTGGGCCCGAAAGCTTCGCGGCTCTTGCGCGAAACCGGCCGGGCGGGAACTGTGAGGTCCACCGGACGTATTTTGCTCCGAGAGGGCCAAGCAAGTGGCCTCCACGTACCGCCGCAGAGCTCTGCGCGCAGCAGAAAATATAAAAAAAAAGTCGTGTTTGCGTATACGCAGATGATCAAAAGTGGTATAGAGTGGTCGAGATTCTAGGGAGATTTTGCACGCCATAGTGGACAGCACTATCAATCTTCAGATACACAAAATGGATGCAAAAGTTAACATGCGCATGCACAGAAGATCGATAGAGCTGTCCACTATGGCATACAAAACCTCCCTGTTGCTGTCGATTGCTGTACGTCTCGCAATGACGAAAATACATAATGGCGTTATCTTGCGCTACGACATGTTCCTCTCGACAAATCGCGGGCGAAATCGAGAAAGAGTTTCTACATAACATTTACTACTCTACCGCCAGCGTTCCAAAGAAATTCGAACTAGCATGACGGAGTGATCGATTAGTATGCGGTATAGGTCGCCCGCTAAATCCGGAGGCTTAGCGGGCTCCGCTGTCTCTCCGTGCTCAAGTGCTCTGGGCGCTTGCAGAGAGAGAAGCTCGAAAGTGCAGTCGATTGCAGAAACGCTACCCTCTGCAAAAAAATTCCTTTTGTTTCCTCCCGACTCCAGACAAATCTAGTGATATCCAGGACAGCGCATGGCGAAGCGCGGGGAATTATACTCCTTCCGGGGCAGAACAGAACAAACGATCGATAATATGGGATTTTCAGATCCTATCGGTATAATGCTTCGCTGCCAATGAGTGGCTTAACTGTAGTACCAACTAATGGCAACTGCATCAGTACAACCCTGTCCGTAGGATTAAAACATTATAAGGTATTAAAATGTGTACATTTCGTCAAAGTTACATGATCTCATGCTCATTTAACGCAAGTGGAATTATGTAAATAAAACATTTTGTGTTCGATACCGGTTTCCAGAATAAATCCCCAAGGGGTTACTATGATCAAAATTGCTTGTTAGTGGAATTCGATAAAAACTCTGTCTGAAACAGGCATGTCGATTGCGTTTTGGTCAAAAACCAAATTTATTTTTTCATTATTATTATTATTATTATTATTATTATTATTATATTTTATTACTATTTTTATTGATAGTTTCTACAGAAATCTTATTGAATACCATGATGATTATTTATTTGCCTGGTTCCGTATTTAGAATGTTTATAAGTATTATTATTATTTATTTGAAAATAAATAAAAAAATATTTGCATTCTCTGCATTTTAATATTTTTATTTACATTAAAATAACACAAAGTATCGAAGTACGTATTTCAAAACATTTCTAAAGAAATGATATTTTAATGTGGTTAAAATTGTACAAACATCAAACTGTTTATATAATCTCCTTGCTGAAATTGCCCCCTCCCTTGAAATACTTTCTGAATCCACCTCTGCTTCCTTCTTAATTGAGCAATCTTTATTAGGAAACCATATTTTTAAAACAAAAAATTGGACACAACAAAATTATGATAGAGGGTGGGATCTCATACTTTTATTCAGAATACTTCATAAATACGCAAATAATTTGCACCTTTCGGTGCATATAAACAGTGCATTATGATAGAAATGAAATGAAAACTGTGAAGCACACTAGTTATTTTGTTTAAAAAATTAAAAACTAAATACCGCAAATGGGAACTGCACCTTTAAATTGTCACTCCTCTTCGGCGTTTTCTTGCTTGTCTTTATTGAACTTTACTATTAGTTTGAACATTAAAGTGTTCACAATTATTTCTAACACGAACTTGACACGAACATCTACAAATGCGAATGGAGAGGAATAACGCAAAGGAACGAGCAAATCTTTCTGAGTAATAGTTGTCAGGTTGATCAACAGTTCATTGAGAAATTCAATGTCACGGATTGAAAATAGCCGTACACGTTATCAGAAAATATCAAACTTTTTGGTATTTGTAAAATCCTGGACATTATCACAGCGTCACGGCATGATTTGTAGGGTAACCAGGATAAAAGTTACAAACTGGACCTATGGAATTCCCTGTTTTTTGATAGCCAGGTCTTAAGGCTTGAAGTTCGATGCCGTTACAATCCAAGTCGCGACAGTGGCGGACAGATTATAGCTACACAGCTTCGAGGTCGCATTCAGCCGCTGTCTGGAGGAGAAATACAACGACCGGCAGCTCTGTTCGGTGTAGTCTATTTGAACAATACCAGTGCTGGAGCCATACCCTATGCACCGCGCGCAGTATTTTCTACTCCTTCCTGATCCTATCCTCTTCACACACACACACACACAGAGAGAGAGAGAGAGAGTCCCATACACATTTACTCTGACTACACCTACAGAGAACCCACTCAGGAACTTACGAAGTTGTCCCGACTGGGGCAGTGCCTGGGTCACTGAGAGCAGATAACTCGAGGGGGAATCCCCTTTCAAAGCCGTCATGTAGGTCGGCGTCAAATCTCACCGTCGAGCGAGGGAAAAATGCCGCCACTGTCAGACATAAAAAACATCCACTACACTAACGGTACTAATTACTAGTTTACCTTTTGACTAATTACCCGGAAACATCAATTAATCAATAAATCATTTAACTGGCGCGACCTCTTCCGGAGAGCGACACAGACTTCGGTCGTCGAGTCTCAAAACAACTTCATTGTTTGTGCCTTCCCTCTTGGACCCGCACACAAGGCCAGACCGCTTGACGGGCGTAGGCCGTGCGGTGTTCAAGAAAAAAAGCCCCCACGTGACTGCTGACCCCAGATGAATAAGCCGGCGAGGGAGAGGCTTCATATTCCAAAGAGGGGTCTTGGGGATTAAGAGCTGCGCCCAATCGGTCTGTGCAGGCGGCTCCCGTGGCAGGCAAGCTGCCACTTGACAGTTGTTTTTACTTTCTCGTACATTTGCTTTTTCGCTCCGGAGTATAAAAAAAGTTAGTCATGCTGCTCGAAAAATTTTGCAGCCATATGCACTTTGCCCCGGAGAATATGACTGGTGTAATGCCTTTCGCTGTGGGTGTCGAGCTACTAGCAGCGATTGCAGGCAATTACAAATGCTTCCAGTACAGGATGCAAAATAGTTGAGTTCGCAGGGAAGCTAAGTTCCCTGGAGGAGCGTGGTGGTGAGCGAGGTTTCAAGTGACAGAGACCGAAGTCCGATGAAGTATGAAAATAAGTTTAATTGAAGAAGTAGAGCTGCAGAGCAGGTGAAGTTTACACAGCCAAAGTCTCTGGGCTGTCCGTCCGATATCAACGCTAGAGGATCCTTTTATGGGAAACAGGGAGATTTACGAGGCCATTACGCCACCCCCGCCAGAACTCGCATGCCCTGGACGCAATAAACTGACATAACTGTCAGAGGACTTTTGCCCTTTTGAAAACCTACAAGTCCCAAACATTCCTGTTTTCCACGTCTGATCGTGTTAGCGTTGACGGCGGTTTGGGGTGCCCAATCACCCATGACCTTCAGGCAGGGCGCCTGCTCCAGACACGACCCTAATTTAACATGTTTGAGGTGATATTTCTTCACGTACAGTTTGAAAGAAATATTCATTGCTCTTCTTAAGCAATGCGTACTTCATATCTACGTAGTGCATTTACATTACACACTGGGCCCCGGTGGCACAAGTGGCGCGATCGCCTGCCCTAGGATAGCATTCAACGCCTTTCTCCCCTGCATGGCTCTCTCCCATTAAATCTCACGACACCGCTTCTCATTGTCTACTACTCTCCTCTATCCTTTCTCGTCTCTCTAATATCCCCGATTGATCTCATTCAGATATGTTTTCACATTTTATAATGATAAGACGTCTTTTAAGAAAGCGTTCGTACGTATTTTATTGTTCAATAGTGATTGGACTTGAATTTGCTTCAACTAAAATACTGATCGTCGGTCAATTGCTTTCGTAACTTCGCCCACTAAAACAGATAAAGTATTATAAAGATAAAATATTTTCTATGAACCATGAGAAAACCTGCTTCCTTTATATAGAATTTCAAAAAAAAAAGTTGAATCATGTTACAAATGTATTAATATTTATTACATGGATGCCGGTGCTATCGGAATTCTTTTGTTCACGAAACACCTTCCTTTTTTAAAACAGGTTAGTCCAGCTGAATGCTAGGGGAATGTCCTCTGCACTCCTATCGAGAATACAGACAGAAGAAAATTGAGTAGAATCGACCGAAAATGCTCCTCTCCCTTACGATTCCATCTACTCACAACGCCTGTTACTTCTGTTGCAATTCAGCAAAGGCAATATTTATTAGATGTGTTCAATTTGTTAGTAAATATAGTTTCAACGCCCACTTACTAATACCCATTTCTCTTTTAAAAGTCTAAATTAACTGTTATCCTGTTGTTTTTTACCCACATGGAATTTTTTATATAATCTTGGGTCAGTAATTGACGTCATGCATCCATCGCTCGTTGAAGTCACCATCACCTCTGTTCAAATACGAATGAAAAGCCTGAAATACCAATACTGTGCTTCGACACAAGAGTGTTGTTCATATTCGAGACTGCCCGCCCTCAGGTGTCAGAGAGCCTGGAAAAAACCATTTTGAAGTTCAACTAAAATTTAAAAAAATCGAAAGATGTTTTCACGAATTTTTGAAGCGGTCATTAGACTGCTGGTCCCTTCTTTAAAGAAGATACTAAGAGGAAAGGAGTGTTTTGTACAATTTGTGATATACAATCATCACATCAGAAAAGTGTGCTATCGCAGGGTGCTATACGCTTGAACCGACTCAATCGTCAAAGCGTCACCGTTACATATTATCGATTTCCCGAAGAGGACTCGATTTCCCTCTTTGTAAAAATAAAAATTTCTAAACACAAAAAAATAACAATTTTTTCTTAAGTCTTTTGTCTTACAGTTCAAGTTACAACTTGTGAACCACTTTGAATATATTACTGCGAATGTATCTAGTATAACTTGCATACATTTGCATAAATCCAAATTTCTGTGGAGCTAAGAATCTTTCCAAATAGTCTCCACGACCTCACAAAGCTTTCGGTTTGTTCTTCATTTACCTTAAATGGGCAATACCTTACAAGCAAAGGGGTAGGTCGGCGCCATTCAGCGGGGAAACACACCGCCACCTCCCGTGATAAAACATGCACTACACTACGGAACCAAAAAACATACCAGTTAACGCGACCGGAAACTCGAAATAATTTGCCAATAAATCGTAAGTTCTCCTTCGCTATCTGCTCCGCGAGCATTCACTTCTCTGCGGTGTTAATTCACGAGTGGTATTCCCGCAAGAAGAAGAGCAGATGGCCAACGGCCCGCGTGCGCTTGGGTTCAATGGCCTCAGCGAAAGCAAGGTCCGCGCCGCGCCACACCGCGCCACGCCACGCAGTGGGTAGGGGGCCGTGAAGGGCCGCCGCCGCCGCTGCCGCCACCGCCGTCGCCGTCAGGGCATGCGGGACCCGCACCAGCGCCGCTAACGATGACAGATGGCGCTACGGGCTAGGGTATAGGTAGCTGCGGGCTTCTCCCACGCCACCCCTGCGCTGGCCTCCGGTTGCTGCGCTACTTTCGCTCATGCCGCCTCCGCCTTCCCTCCCGAAAGGATTAACTGAGAATTAGTGCTTCTACAACATCACATACTTTCTCTCATCCTGCACGCCGCCTCCGCTCGCGCCGACTCCACCATTACTTCCTCTCCCGCACCATCTCCGCCTTCGCAACCCTGCCCGTTCCGCCTCCGCCTTCGCTACACCACCCACGCCGCCTCCGCCTTCGTTTGCTCCCTCGCGCCACCTCCGCCACCCCTCCTCACAGGTCGCATTGAAGTTGATCACTCAAAATTTTCGAAAATTGTAAAAACCGGAAATAATGGGAGAAAGTATGTGCTGATGCCGAAAATCTAATACACAGTTAATCTTTTCCACAATCGTTTTTGTTATTTTTCCAAATATTATACCATAGAGGATGAAAATTGCTTCTTTCCTCAATGATTAAACCAACTGCCAAATAATAAAAAGCACCCCGAGAACATGTTTTGCCCCGTTAATCCTTAAACCCTTAATTTTGTTTTCCAAAGCAATGTTTTGCCAGTTCTTTCGAATAAACGAAGCAAAAATGAAAGGAAATGAAATCAACATAACTTATAACAAAACCAATCACAAATACTTTTTGATGGTGATACTTCTCATTTACAAATCACTTGATTCAAATGCAAATCATTTATACTGCATTTTTTGCCATAAGAGAAGACCCCTAGTAAAAAATTGAAGAAACGAGTGGAAAGAAACACATTGACACGATTATGTAAAAAGCTAATATTATTGAAGCAAGAGATTGACTTCCTCGGTATACAGACTTTGGAAGGGTTCAAGAGTTCTACCTTCCCTTTAGGACAGTGGAGGCCCCGAAATGGCGGCCATTTGTCGCACCGGTGCAGGGAGAAATGTTTTGCCATCGCCTTCCCACTATTCCCGCTGCAGACACTGAGGAATCATAGTTACTGCCATTTCCGCAACTTTAATCGCCAAAGCATCGTTCGCGTGTTCCGGATACAACTTTCCCCTACGCTGGGTCTTGACGTGAATAAAATCAAAAACTCTCGGCCGTTTTGCTTCTGTAACGTACTAGCAAACGAAGCTCGTGGCAGCTATTTTGGAACGCGTGGTAAGGGATTAGTAACAGGAAATCGCCTTGCCATAGAAGGGAGAGAAGGGTTTTTCCTAAAAGCCAGCACGCGGTAAAGAGAGACACGAGGCTTTGGGGTCCTCCGGTGTTAAGGAACGGACACCCAAACCTCATGGCGAGGAGAAGGGCGTTGCGGGGGCGGCGTGACGTAGTAGGTAACGTTAGCCTCGAGCTCTGGAGGCAGTGGGAGGGCCTCGTGCGAATGCACAAATTTGGCACCAAGACGGTGCAGCGGCGAGCAGGGCTCGCGAGGCAAGTCACTTGTTGACGAGCCTGTAGAGGACTTTGCGTCCTTGCGTGACTGCGGTCACGTGGGAGCGATGCTGTGTGCGAGATGAGGAGTGGTTGAGTGCCACGACTCGCGGCCCATTCTCAATCGTCAAACTATCAGTTGGTACTCGTGTACGGACTTTGTGTTCCAGTGTGACATCCGGTCACGGAAGATTGGCTTTGTGCGCGCTTTAGATGTAGGAGTGGCGAGTGCCACAATTGAAACCGATTATCAATCGGGTTGGGATCGCTCCCGCGATCAGGGGATAGCAGGTCTTTCAGAGCTAGGGTGTAAAGTGTAAATTCTTTGTAAATATTTGTTGTGTTTTCTTTGTAAATAAACATTTGTTATATGAAAGCTCGGTGTCTGTTCGCCGAGAGTATTCATGACGTCACACGTCGTAGCTTTCGAGTGGCAATCAGGCGAAGTTGCTAGCGCTGTCTCCCTGACTTGGTTCACCCAGCATTTTTGCCGCCCCACGGCATCCGCTCTCGCCCACGCCGCCGTTCTCCGGTTGCAGCCCCTGGCGAACCCACTATCGCCCTCCTCCCTCTCTCTTCATCTCTTGGAGATTGGAAAGGCAAAAAACAGCAATGACTGAAAGAAGCGTTCACGACCTATTGGTTTAGCGCTGAGTTGTCATTAGCATTTAAAATAAAATAATTAAAGGCATCGTCATTCCCAACAATATAATTTATTACAACAGCAGCATTCGATGGCTTAGTTATCATCATCTGTTTCCTGCTGTTTGGAAGCCACAAAACGACTATACGACTATATTTAATTATCATCTTCTATCAATTTCCATTTTCTGGAAAGCGGTATCAACAATCCTAATTGCCAAAATATGTATCTCATACAAATTAGCAAAATGTGTATCCCATATGAGTTAGTGGGCATTGTTCCTTGTTGCATTGTAACGCAGCACTGATAACAGAAGGCGATAATGACGGCTGCCTTTCGTTCACATTAATATAAACCAAAATACGCAATTTGCATCATTGGTACATTTATGTAGAACGTGAATACACCGAGTCCAATGGCAGAAAGCGGATTTCGTTTAAGCATTTGAATTGTTTTTTTAAAAAAATTCACGCTTCGTTTGTTTAAGAATTTTTCAAATGATAGTTGGAGTGTCAGACGAAAATGGTCAATATTACAATATTACATAGCCATTGAGAGAAAGTACGAGCTTTCGTAGCCCCACTAGTTAATTATGTTATTTAGATGAAATATTAAATGTTCATAATTGCAGTATATTACTAATTATTTTAATTTTACAGACACGTTACAAATAGAACGAGAACGTTTGAGCTGTGTTGCAACGCAACTTTCTTTATCTTCTATATCACGATTTTTGGTCCTTTTAATCTTTTTCGGTTATTCTATTACCCTAAGGTTTTTATCCCTTTGAGAATTCCATTTTCTGTGTTTGTTTTTCGTGCGCCGAGTTTGTTTTTCCGTCTTTTCTTCAATCTCTGTCTTTCCCTTCTGGTTCCCGATTTCTCAGCTTTTCGTAATTCGAGCGGCCTCGTCGTACTTCCCCACCCGCGCCGGCCGGGCCGTTAGGGATCTGTGCACCGGTGCGACAAATGACCGCCCGTTCGGGCATCCCCTGTCCTAAAGGGAAGGTGGAACTCCGGCGAGCAGTCGCCCTCCCAGGGTCTGCATGCCGAGGAAGTCAATCTCTTGCTTCAATAATATTCGCTTTTCCCATAATCGTGTCTATGTGATTATTTCTACTCCTTTCTTCTATTCTTTCTAAGCGTCTTTACTTATGACAAAAACTGCAGTATAAACGATATGCGTTAGAATCAAGTGGTTTGCAATATAAGGAATTAAGTGTTGTGTGGATTTAATTTTCTTTCATTTTTGCTTCGTTTATTTGAAATAACCGGCAAAACATTGCTTTGGATTAACCGGGATTAACCCATCAACGTCCTGTTCTATACGAACAGAAAAGAAAAAAAATCTTAATTATTTTGTGGTAAAATTTCTCGTTTTATTTGCCAGTATTTTTCTACCAATAATATTTTATTGAGTATTTATAACTGTTGTCTGAGTTACCTACTTAAGTAATTTATCGACCTGGCAATACAGTTCCATTTTTATTCGAATTTTAAAATAAATTCAAACATTTATAATGGTTTCTACATGTATGTGGGTATGGTTCGTAAATGTGTGTGGGTATATGGGTACATCTAGAAAGAAGCTGTGTGGCAAAGTGAAGTGATCTTTATTTTTTACAACTGCCCGCTGACGCACCGGTGCCTAGTGAAAGAATCCTATTGGAAAGGCCTGGGATAAGCTTCCGCAGTAGTGGTACTAAAACAGCACGTATTTCTCGCCCTTAGTCATGCTTACGTAATACTATTTATACCACAATTTCTCTCCTAATTAAAACATATTTTTTTGAAAAAATTCAAATTTTCGAAAAATTATATATGACCTTATTTTAAAATCTATCTCTAAGGATCACATTTCATGAA
Source organism: Gryllus bimaculatus (assembly GCA_017312745.1). Taxonomy (NCBI): domain Eukaryota; kingdom Metazoa; phylum Arthropoda; class Insecta; order Orthoptera; family Gryllidae; genus Gryllus; species Gryllus bimaculatus. The sequence continues at coordinate 486,891 of BOPP01000235.1, read as the reverse complement.
GGGAAAAATATCTTTACTATTTTAGCTGTAGAAAGACGCCGAAAAATGTTTGAACTTTTGCAATTTTCGAAAAATCAGGGTTTTTAATGAACTTGAGACCTGCATCATTCTCTTAAACGTTCTTTACACTACCCAATAACGAAATTTATTTTAAAATGATGGAGTCATTTTTTTGAAAATTTTAAAAATGTCCCAGGGGCTTCGTAAAAAGTATCCCGAAAATAAAAATGCCTGTTTCGAATTCACTGGGCCCCGATATCAGCCAAATCGATTGGTGAATATCAATTTTGGAGATCGGCTGAACGGTGTAGCTGCTAGCGTTGTTCACGGACGGACGCTTTGCCGTCATTCGATTTTTCCGTATCAAGGACCTATAAACCATGAAATCTGGCTACACCACGTGTTAGAGTATTTTCTCTAAGTTTATCAACTGAATTTATCCACTTTTTCGTTATAAGGGTCCGGCAATAAGAGTTTCTCTGACGAAAATTCGCCGCTTTTTCTCGCAGCATTGCATAACTTTGTCTTCTTAAGAAGTACTTTCTTAAGGGCGAGAAAGTAAAATGGCGTGTGTCTGAGGAAAGTCCGGGCATCAAAAAATAATGACGTGTAAGACACTATCATTTTATGCTATCCCCCGCCTCAGGATTGAACATCGGATCGATGTCGTTTTCCCTGCGGCTCACCGCTCATGCCACGCCTGGCCTCGCCACGCCGTGCTCTCCGAACGCCAGCGACCGTCGACAGCTCGCGAGGGGAAGGAAATAACAAAGAGACAGAGGCATCGCCTTTGGTAGTTTCCACGCGTCCCGAAAGATTTCAATGTAGCCTTCCCTCCCGAAATGGGCGTGTGCGCCAATGTACGCGAGTTGTACGCGCGAAACGAACATGGAGTGCGCATGGTGTCATATCCTCGATGCACGGAAGCGAAAGTAAGCCAAGGTTCTCACGTTCAGTAGGGAACGCACACCGTCACCTCTCGGAACATTAAATACACTCCACTAACAGGACTCACAACCAAAATAGTTGACGCGGCCAGAAATAGAACATAGAATGGTTTATTTGTATGTATAAATATATTTTCTACAAAATAAAATATGAAAGGTCAATGTGAATATAAATGTAAAATTTACATCAAATTGATAAGTCAATACGGCAGAAATAACGTACATATTGTTCAAATTCATATCGACATCCTTGCGGAACCCCTGAGCCTCACGCACAGCGCTGAGGGCGCAGGGATTGGCGCGGCGGCGGAGCGGTAGGGTCACGTGGCTGTGGCAGATGGCGGCGCCAGGGGGATTCGCCAAGACGCCGGGGCGCCGCGCATCTCGTCAATATTCCCTCACCCCCCTGCGCCCCCTCGCGCACCTGCGACCAGGCGCGGGCGGCTGCCGCTCAGGGGCAGGCGCACTTGTTAACCGCTTCGAAAACGGCTCGAAATACAAATACTCGGAAAATGCTCACATTCTCATAATTTCATGCCAACCTGACCACTGGACTATTTGCGACCTAAACATTTTCTAGCGTAAGGAAACTGAATCAGGGAAATGAGACAAAACATAAACGTATTTCTACACCCGCAATGCGCATGCGGGGTGGTTGAAGTCATACTCTACCCTCTGTTTTTCTTTTCATGATGCAGGATTGTCCATACATGCCCGTAAAGGGTAGGAACGGTCACACCGCGGTGGCGTGAACGGCATTGCAATTTCCGCGCGTTCATAAAGCTGCACAAGTAAGTTCGCTTCGTCGTATGATTGGTTGATTGGTGTCACCTGGCGCATCAACTGCTCAGCTGCTATGGTCATTCGTCCCATTAGTGAATGTTCTGTCCTCGGAGGTGGCGGTTCCTCCCCTTCTGGGTGGTGAGATCTGGCGGCGACCTACGAGTCGGCTTTCCCCTCTACGAATCTCCCACCTGTGGCACATTAGGTAGCCCCCAGCGAAGGCAAGCTTGAAACTCCTGACCGACCTCTCGAAATGTGCGATAGTGTAGTACTCATAGAAGAAAGTCGAGAGGTGGAGACAAAGATGAGGAAGGATTGATCGCACGTGGTTCGTGGTCCTTTTGTTAGGGTACTGCTCTGGCCTTCGCCTGATATTGATCGGTGAAACAACGGAAAGCTACCAATCAGCGCAACCGGCCACTTATCTAGACAAGTCGAAATCGTCCTAGGTTTATAGCTGTATTGAAAATACACCATCATCAAGACTCGAATCCTTTATCCTCTCGGTTGCAATGGCAACTGTTAAGTTGACCAGAGGTCCCGTTATTAGACGGGACAGTTACGTTACAGACCTTACTTTGAGTCCATGTCCGTAGTTTTTGACTTGAAAAAGGGATGCCAAAATGTCCCTTTTTTGTAGCGATGACCTGTCGGTATAAAATGCTCTCAATATTAAATTTACCATAATGTAATCCGTTTATTCGCATTAGTTCATAAAGAATTAAGTGCGTGATTGAGATCTTGCGTTCGTGCGCTCTTTGTCATTATGTCAAAAACTAAAATGACCCGTTTCTATGTTTTCAAAATATTGTCACTTTATGCAACGGTAATCCTGCCTCTGAGCCGACTAATAAATACGACGGTGGCACACTTTTTAACCGACTTCGTCAGCAGGAGGTTATGAAGATACAGTGTATAAAATGATCCGGTTTAATCCGTAATTAGTCGGTTCATTCGAACATAAGCAGACGTTTTCAATAAAAGCTATGTGAATGACGATAAACATTTGCACATCATCGGCAAATTCGCGTTGTCCACTGCACGCTCGTAAAAGTAAAATAATTGGCCCAGCATGAGAAGTGTGTGTTCATGAGATTAATTTTGGAATAAAAATGCGTTTGGAAATGGAGCGTTGCTTAGACCCAAGATTGGTTTATGTGAAAAGTGGGAATTCTAATGAGGTCTTGTTGACATGAAGAATCACATGAAGAAATAAAAGATGACATCTCCATCAAACATAGTATGTTTATTAAGAGAGCCAGCCTTCGGCGGCTTTGCTGTCAGTTTAAACACATAAACAAAATATAATATAAATAAAATACCAAGTAAATACAGCGTAAGACAAAGTGAGGAGGGATTCGTATAAATGATTGATACATTTATATTTATAATAATTAGCCACTTAACTTACAAAGATTGTATTGCAAGGGAGGGTATTAATATGGAGATCAATAGAAAATGAAATTACAAATATAAAATGCAAAAGGGGGGATTAATATAAATAATAGATACATTTGAAATTACGAATATATTTAGTACAGACCAAGTGGGAGGTATGACACCTTCAATGTTTTTAGAAAACCCACACGCTCAGGCACAGTCATTCACAACACATCCCAACATTCATCTGCTCCTAAACACGCGACATTTCATGCCATGATTTACAGACTTTAGAGCATTTTCTTGTCACATGACAATTTTCGAAAAGGAACATACACCATCAAATACATTGCCACCGCTAATGGATACAGTACCACTCTCGTTGACAATATACTACGCCGCAAATTAAATAAGAAAAAATTGAAAACCCACACTAGCCTCGCTCAACTCACCCACAAACCATTAAAAGTTATTTATATTCCATTCTTTTGAAAAATATCACAAAAGGAAGCTCACATTCTTCTCGAATACAATTTTCACATTTCCTTTACCATTCACGAATTCATCAAACACCTACTCTCACCTTGCAACACCACTCCACTCATGACGAAGTCAGGAGTTTATGAACTCCACAGCCAGAATTGCGAAGCTAAATACATAGGCCAGACGTGCAGAAGTTTCAATGCCAGAGTTAAAGATCATTTACTTGCATGGAAACACAATACAAACATATCGCAATTTGCTACTCATCGTATAAACATAGGCGACCCTTTCCATCCCGAATTAGACATTAAAATTTTTGAAATAGAAAATAAATTCTAGTACAGACGTGCTTCAGAAATATTTCCTTTTCTTTTAAGGCAAACTGAAAAATCTGAATCTCTTCTCAACGAACGAATTTTCCTGTGCCACCTCTGCTCATAATTTTACTCACTCCTCCCTCACAAACTGACGCCCCCTTATCTCCTGAGGCCTTCCCAAGAAGACATAAAACAGACCACCTCCGACCCGCCGCCGGAACTCCAGAAGGCTATAAAAGCCTCGTGTCACACTCCCTCTGGGCACAATAGCCAGGAAGCAAATCGGCTCAACTTAACTTTTTCCACTTTATGTAGTATCATTTGCTATTGGTTTTAATTATTATCCCTCTTTTGTTGTATCTTTTGCAATATCATAATATGTATGCCTTTATTTTAATTTAATATTTCGTAATTTGAATTTCTCTTGGTAATTATTATAAATTTAAGTGTATCAATTATTTATATTAATCCCCTCTTTTGCATTTTATATTTGTCATTTCATTTTCTATTGGTCTCTTAGTTAAAACCCCCCTTGCATTACATACTTTATAATTTAATTGGCTAATTATTATACATTTATATTATCAATTATTTATATTAATTCCCCCTTTTGTCTTACTGGTTATTACGTTAGTATTTTATTTATATTACATTTCGTTTATATTTGTGGACTGACGATGGCAAAGTCGTCCAAAGCAGGCACTCGTAATAGACATACTATATGACGGAGATGACATCTCTTATTTCGTGATTGTGTAAAAGGACGAACGGTGGAGCTTAGTCACCCCGACTCGGAAATATCTGCTTTTCCTAGCTACTAATACAATTTTCTGAATGTAAATATTACATGAGAGAAGACAAACCCACTATGTTGAGTCGATCTGAAAGTATATTCAAGTACATTTTGAATAAAATCATACTTCCTTTTGCACGTAATGGGGCTGAATGTATTTGGCATAAACTGATTCAGTTTTTCAAAGGATATTATTGGCCATGCATGCAACAAAAAGTCATGATTAAGTATTCATTTTATTATTTTTATTAATTCTTATTCAATAATGATAGGTGTTGATTAACGTTGTAAATAATATGTCTGTTCAATCAATATGGACACTTTTTTTAACCGTATTCGTTATTAACCAAAAACGTATGGGGCTTGTTCAGGGAGGATTCCGTATTCATTTCGCATACGTTTGGTAACTTGTCCTGGAGTTGTTATACTCCCTGCTATTTTTCTCATTCTGGAGAGCATTTGCATGAAATAAATGTATTTTTCACGCTTGAATACAAAAAAGTACAATTTAAAACATAATGTTAAGAAATATTACTTTCATGGTTAATTCTTTAATTAACAAGTATTTAATTAACGCGAGGTCTTGGCAAGTCGGCGGTCATGGCAAGTATGTTTAAAACTGTAAACATAATTCACATGCAAACTTATTTTCATCTGCTACTTTTTCGCTACAAGTTACGCAGCTGAGAGAGAGAGTTTTCTAATGCTGCGGGGAAAACGGCGAATTTTCAGCAAAAACGTTCTTATTACAGGGCCCTGGAAACAAAAAATTGGATAAATCCAGTTGGTAAGTTTAGAAAAATATCCTCTAACACATGGTGTAGCCAGAATCCATGTGTTGTGGGTCCTTTATACTACACATTATACTATACTTTATACTATTTTTTATATGTATAAAAGACACGTTCGAAGCAGTAGAGGCATGGGTGGACGACAAATTTGAAATCATAGGTGTAGACATTCAAGATAGGAATTCAAAAAATCAGTGGGAAATTATAGGCGTGTATAGATCACAGCAAGACGGACACGAACGACACAACCGTTGCAAAGACTTATAGAGAGAACCCGTGTAATCCAGGAAAAGTGGAAAAAATGTCATTATGGAGGAGACTTAAATTTACCCCTGTTAGCTGGGAGGGGATGTGGGGGCTGAAGGCGCCGCTCAACGCCCATTAACGAACTGGTCTGGGAAAATGGCTTAACACAGGTAGTGACCAACCGACCCGCGATAATGCTTTACTGACGTTTTCCTTATTAGACCGACAGACCAATTTCTTGCCTGCGAGGTAATTCCTGAATTAGCGATCACAAAGGAGTTCTTCCTAAAAATGTGCAGAGAGGGTAACGATGATCTTGTAAAAGAAAGAGAAATTTTCAGTTTTCTCGAACAAACGTCACAAACATGCCATTATACTTGAAAAGCAATTTACCGCTTGGGCTTCTAGCGGATGTACAGTAAACGATCTGGTCAAATTTTAGAACATTTATTTCTGAATTAGCTTATTCGTGCCTCCAGGAAATCACGTTGCCATCGATCTGTGACTATAACAAAGAGTGAGGCGACTGAAAAGGCAGGTTAGAAAGCGTATAGTAAACGTAATATAAATAAGGATCAGAAAAATAATTTTCTACAATTATTAAAGACTTATTAGCATTAAATTACATCCCAAGAAAATTACCTAAAATCAATTCTAAGCGACCAATGACCATGTTGGCAAAATTTCTTCAAGTATGTGAGACATAAGAAAGGAAACAAAGAAAGTATTCCAGCGATCTGCGGAGCAGATGTCGTTAAATTACAGATGACAGTGAAAAGGCGGCTTGTTTAAACAGACATTTATTCATCGTTTTCAAGCCGAAGGATCAAAACCTTAGTAAGTGAAACAAACCCGTGTAGAACCTTTTGAATCGATGGAGTTATTAAGAAAACGGAATTGCAAAAATTAGGAGAAAAATCAGTAGGTCCTGATTGGAATACCGGAGAAATACTAAAACTGGGAGGAAGCCATGATTCCGTACCTTGCTCGCTTAATGGAGGTTTCTGTAAATAATAGCATGATTCCCTCAAAATTGGAAAGAGCAGTCGTAGTGCGATTCACAAGGAGGAGACAGAAGGATTGTTAACAATTACAGGCCTATAAGTTTGACATCAGTCGTATGCCAAACAGATGAAAAACAAATGCGGAGCTATATTAGACGAGTTGGAATAAAACTGATTGGCTATTTCAAAATCAACACGGTTTTTCGTCCGGGTATTCGTGCGACAGCCAGACAATTGTTTTGTCAGGACATAGCAGATATCATTGAGACGAAAGGATAGGGTCGACGCAATAATATAGATTTTTCTAAAGCATTTATCTTGTTCCACATGGCCTTTTATTTGCCAATTGTCAGAAACGGGAATAGATCATGAATAATCCTGTGGATAAAAGAATTTTTTACGGGCGCACTCAAACAGTCAGAATAGGAGACAAATATTCATCGAAAGCCGATGTAACCTCGGGGGTCCCCAGGGGAGTGTGTAGGGCCTTTGCTATTCTTAGCGTTCATTAATGACATTGCAACTGGATTAAATCAAAAGTTAGATTTTCGCCGACTGTTTTCATAATATATCGGAGTATTGGCTCGTCTGAGACGAAAATGTTTTACAGAGCGATTCTTAAGTGTTTTATGGAACTAGGGTGCAGAAATAAGATGGAATTAAATCCGAAAAGAGTAAATCATTTTGCTTTACCAAGTCCCGCTCGAACGTATGCTCCAATTATGAATTAAGAACTAACGTTATACCACGTTGTAAAAAAACTGTAGGTATTTGGGTTTGGTCCTGCGGAAGCGGACTTAGGTTGGTCGGATCATAATAAACATACTGTTAAAAATCCTGGAGAGCGCTGCACTTTGTCTAATGCGTATTCTAAAAAATAGTAGTCCAAATGCCCGAATCCCTAGCATTTACAACACTTGTTCGTCCAATTTTAGAATACGGAGCGCATCTGGGACCCGTACAGAAAAGGGTAAATCGAAGCGTTAGTATACAGTTCAAAATCGGGCCTCAAAGTTTGTAAATCAGCGGGTGCGTTGGTTACGAACGAGAAGAATGGGAGTCCATATCTAAGAGAAGGGACGGGCGCGTTTATGCGTAATTGTATAAGACATACAGAGGACACAGCATGGCAGATATCGGTAAAGATTACAGAAATCAGATTATAACAAGCAGAGCGGACCATCCTTGGAAAACACGATGTACAAAGCAACTGATGTAGGCAAGTTCTCTTTTGTAATCACCTATAGTAGTTGAAATAAACTACTCTGCAGAAGCACTAGAGGCTCTTCCTTCTAAATAGAATATCTTTTTTGCCAAAATTTAATATTTTTATTCATCCTAGATCATCATCCGGATAATCATACTAATAGAACAATAATTAATCCTTTAAATTAAATTTTTATTAGTTATATATATTGAATTATTATTATTGTTAAAGTAACATA
>BOPP01000235.1:468264-478677 GCA_017312745.1 Gryllus bimaculatus | reverse complement strand
TTTGCCACCGAGCATTAGCTCAAAGCGAACTTTAATAAATCTATCTATCTTTAATAAATCTATCTACATAAAGTCCCAGAAACGTTTTCAAATTTTTCAAAAAAATGTCTCCATTGTCTTTTAATAAACTTTGTTGTTGGATAGTATGAAGTACGTTTAAGAGAATGGTTTAGGTCTCATTTTCGTTGACAACTCTGATTTTTGGAAATTTTTCAAAATTCATTTTTTTTTCGGTGTCTTCCTACAACTTCAATTATAAAGATAGATATTTTTCCCTTATTGAAATCTGTTCCTTAATGATAGATTTTGAAATGTCATGTACAATTTTTTGAAACTTTGGGCACTTTTCGCGTAATTACGAAATTGAAAATACGGGCGAGAAAGTACACGCTGTTTTATCCCTACTAGTTTTGCCATGCTTTTTGTCAATTCTTACAATTTTATTTTTAGTGACAAGAACGGAACAACATAAATTGCTCTTGAAAACTACCACTAAACTATCCTCCATATAATCACATTGAGGCAATAACAGCTGCTGGCGCTCCATCCTCCAGAACTCCAGAGGACTCGTAGCAATGTGGCGAACGAAGTGTGCCCAAGTCCATGAGGTTCAATCAGGCGTTTTTACTATCTCCTATACGTACACATTAACGGAGTAGTACACAGTAATGTAATGCTGCAGAAAATCAATTTTAAGGTTTCAACGGAAATACACATTTTGTGATCTCCTAATATCAAAAAAGTGTTTGTTTGTTTAATTTTTTTTCAAAACATCTGATTGTCGATTGTTCGTTCATCTGTGAACAACACTAGTGCCCAAACTATTCGTACTCTATGCCCACTAGTTAATTGTGTGATGCATATGGGGTATTCTCCAGTCCCCCGTTACCAAACTTTAATTTAATTTTAAAACGATTTGACGTACCAAATTGCCAATACATATTTTCAGTTGAAGTAGAATATAACTTGTGGCCTCCAGAAACGAAAAAAGACTATTGAACAAAATGACACAAAATGAATTTCTAAAAAGACATACGCATACTGCTTAGGAGCAACAAATACCATATCATCCAATAGCACTGCAATAAATTAAATATTTTAACAAAAACAATCTACAAAATAACTGCAAGCATTACAAATACTATACAACCGTCCTTTATATTACAAGAATATAAAAAAGTTATTGTTGAATTGATGTTTTCTTACTCAGAATATTTTCTTTAATTTTAATATTGTTATTAGTACTGTGTTGACGTTTCGTTAATATTTATGACAGAGAGAGAGAGAGAGGGAAGGAGGAAGAGAGGCGTCATTCTGTAAACAGTGACGCACTCAGTATGTCATTGTTTTACGGTTTATGGTTTATTTAGGAGATTTTAGGTATATAATGAAACCAGACACATATTTGTCTCATGGCCAGAGGCTGCATATTATTTCAATTTCTGCGCACATTGATATAATCAAGGCAGGGTCCATATCACATTCCAGATCAAAACCATGATGATGAGCTTCACGTAATGAAGGCTGAGAACGATATTAAGCACACAAAGATGTGTCATAATTGTAAATGATACATTCAGGGAACAGAACAAAAATTCAGAAAGATTCCACTCACCGTACAGTGTCATTGTTCCATTGCCTTCAAATTGCAAGCTTCAAGATTGTAACAATACGTTAAAATGTATTATGGGTTTACATACTATTGTTCCCAACTTGTGTAATATTCTTTGGAATTTCAAATCACATTTCCTGCACCGACTTTCTAAGAATTGATGCTCTTGTTTATTTCTTCGCAACTGCATGTCTATAATTATCAGTCCTCAATTTTCAAATTAAAATACACAAGATCTGCCATAACCGCAAAGCAATCAAACAACTCACGCCATCATTAAATCGAGCAGCATCGCCCGCTGCAAAGAAATTAAACAATATGGTTTCAACCTCCCCTGGCTCTCCACAGTGCAATTCCAATGCAATACGTTCGCATATGAATGGAAAAATCCGTGGTGTTTAATTTCAATCTTTTTTGATGCCTCTAAATAATAGAAATATTTTGAAAGAACTACTTATAAAATTATTTTCTGTTATTCGGCTAACAGTATAAAAGAAAAACCTCTTCTAAATTATGGGGGTGGAATATACGTCTTGCATCACTAGAAATCATATTTTCCACATAAAATTATCTTTCTTCTTATACCCAAGTGTTTTGGTGCTTATTTAAGTTTTGGAGAAATTGGCAGTGAATTTCTTCTTCCCCGGTCACCTTAAGCAGGGACTTTTTACATTCCGCAACTACGTAAGAACTGTGGATTTAAGGTAAATGCGCGCCCTGAGCGTTGAGATGTCACAAAACGTATCACTCACGCACGGTGGTACGCAGTTTTCTACAAATAAAAGATAATTTGATAATCTGGCACAGAAAAAAGTTGTTTTAAAGAAAAAATAAGAAAGATTATACAGCATTTACTGCGTATCTTTTCGTCTGATCCTGAGGCAGCCGCGTACTTGTCAGGACGTTCTTTCGCAGAGAGCCTGTTAAAGTCATAAAATTACACCAGAAATGAATCCGAGTGAATATTTCTTTACTCCTCTTCAAATCATCAAAGTACAAATGTCGCAATGCTTTCCCAACTATCAATTGTTATATACGGGTATAATATTTCCATGTTTTCTCAGCATTAAATTTAAACAAATCAATAGTGCCGTTTTGATTATATTATTCGAGCAAATACCCCAATGTAGAGATTCCGTCTCCACGTTGAACAACTGATTTCTATTTATCAAATTATTTTACCTATAAAATAATTCCATGCAGAAATTATTGGGTTCTGGATTTCCTTTTGTAAGATGACGCTTTATTGCCTGATTTAAATGCCTTCAATTCGAACATCATGCTAAACAAAAGATGTAAACATCATACTCATCGTGATACTTTCCCTTACCATTTCCCTTCGCAAAAAAGGGTGGGATCTTTATTTAATGATATATCCTTTTTCGGTAACCTCCATTTCTCCCGTCGATATTCCTTCAAGCGTAAACTCTCCTCTTCCGGCCCGTATTCATCATAATTCCAAGAAGGAAGGAAGCCAGGAGGAAGTCAGCTAGCGTTTGGCTCGAAGCCAGAACTCCATGTCTCCGGAAATAACTGCGAAAAGTAGTTCTACGCGAGCTCTCTTCATCGCGGGCAAACACGGAGATAATGTTGATATTAATAATGATATGAACTTGTGAATTATAGTTTGTGTAAACTTGGTACAGGAGCACTTTCTGAATATGAAATGTCTCCATATTCATCAAATGTGAAACTCCCAGTGATAAGCACCAGCCCCGATATATTTCAATAATTTCGTCCACTTCCATTATCTAAACTGAAATTTTACGGTCGTTTTGGGTTATGTTGTAGTGTTCTAGTGGCAGTTTCGAATTATTCCATAACCTGCAGCGGCCCTGCTTCGCAAATTCACCTCCGGCGAGAAGATGCGCAAGTTTCGAGAACGCTTTGCCCCCGAGGCCATAGCGAGGAGCGCTGCTCGCCACTAGCGCCACACCTCCAGGATGCCCCTGCCAGCTGAGTGCAGGTGGGCTAAAACAGTTACAACTCTGCGCCCGCCTGCACCGCCCGAAAGCCTGAAACCCGACGGAAGGGCGGGAGGGGGCACCGGAGCACACAACGTTATTGAGGCGACGAAGCAGAAGAGATGTCTGCCGGGAAAGGAGAAAGAAAAACAAAGCAAACCAATTAAAGTGTGTGGAAGTGATAGTGTCACACTTGGCAGTGGCGTATTAGGTGTGGATGTGGAGTGCTTCGACGGGGTCGTCCAGAATGATAAGGAGGTGAATGACATAGTGAGAAAGCGCAAATGTAAATAGTAGCTGAAGTCACGGGAGCATAGGTATACAAAACAGAAATAATAACAGAAAAATCGGACAACTTCGTAGTATTTTAACAAGATGTTACGACACGAACATTGTTTATTTACTTTATAAAAATTTCAATAGACAATAATTTTATTGACATTTGTCTATTCTTCCCATGGAAAGTGACAAACTGATGTTGATGGTGAATGATGGTATAAGCAAATGTTATATTATTTGATATAGCTTGAAGAAGGATCTCATTGATAATTATATGAGTAGGGCTCTATTCCCCTTTAGTATGTGACTGAAATACATTTAGTGGATCTTTGATTGTTTCTTTCGCTAATGAAGAGCTGATACTGTGAATTAGTGAGGAAAGTTTCTAAATATCTTGAAGCTCAAAGCATAGAGGTTCGAAGGCAACGAACTTAGGTTCTGAACCTATTTGATGACGTTATTGAGCGTTTATGTTACCATGTGTTAGCAGATGATCGGTAATGAATAGGGTAATCGAAATTACGGAGGAACGGGAACCAAAGTCGTAATACAGAGATCGTAGGCATTGTGAGATTTTCGGGGAAATGGAAGAAGGAGGATTGAAGATTGCAAGTGATTGTTGGTCGTCAGTAATTAAATAAAGCTCCCAGTCGAACAAGTATTGCTGAAATTCCTGAATGCCTCATACAATAGCACGTGCTTCCCTTTCTATCTGAGACCTGTTTTTCTGTGCATTTGTCAGTGTCTTTGATGCAAAAGCGACTGGCTTCTCACTTCCATCAATAATTCATGAATTCAGTTAGTTTTATGTTGAATCTATTACAGTTTTGCCAGATAGTTTGGAGAACCTCTTCCCCAAAAATCGTGTATCAATTGCCCAAATTGTCAGTTTAAACAAGGGTGGGAATCAGGACTTGAACATAACTGGGTGAAATATTGTTTGCTTAGAAGTACGGGGCCCCTTCCAAAATTTGCAGGGAGCCACGTCCTCCATTACTACTACTACGGGTGTTACATGACTTTGGGTATTACGAGTACAGAGACGAGAAAATACTTCCTAGTAAACTTTCTGGGCGCACTGTAGCTGAAAAATATTTCATTACTACATTCTAGAGTAACACATCACGTGTACATCACATGCTTATGATATTGTATACGTATTTCATTTTTATCGTGCGTAAAGTACCAGTACATCACAAGACAGGAATTTATTAGACACAAAATTGCCATAGCTGTTTACTCACATTTCTCAACCAAATTCTCACCATACTCGCCGCTGCACAGCAACTAAATTAACTTTTCATTGGATGTACGTGTTATTTTTCCCCCAAATGAACTCCCGTCAACAGGCAAGAGTAGGACCCTTTCGAACAGACTGGAGATATATGAGAATTTGCAATGAAACCTGAATTCAGCTGTCACCTATGGTTCCAACAAAAATTCTCCGTCAGGAAAGGTTATGAGCTAATCCTAAAAGGGAGGGAATTAAATTTTGGATCTATGTGTGTCCCTTCTCCTTTGGACGTTTTATATACAAGTAGCAGCTTTTACTAGAAAACTACCGGTACATCCCAAAACAGGAACTTATTAGACTTAAACTTACGCGTAGTTTACTCACATTTCTCAAACAAATGCTCACCACTCTCCTTGTTGTCCAGCAACTGAATTATCTTTCATTGGACGCTCGTGTTACTTTTCACGCCCCAAATGTCAAATTAGGAAAAAAGAATGGTAGCGGAGCTTGTACCGGAATTTCAGCAACGGAGCACGCATCGTGAGCGTGCAGGCGCGTGCGTGCGTGCGTGCGTGAACTGCTCCAGCAGACACCGCTACCAGCCACCTGTGATTAACGAGGGACCTGCCGCCAGATTCCGTAATGAGCAAACATTGTGATTAACTGCGCGGGCGCCGCTTCCATGCTGAAATAATGAAAGAACACCCCAGTGACGCCCTCGCAGCGACCCGGCTCGTCATGTCGGGAGCGAGCGTGGGGGCGGTGGGGGGGGAGGGGGCTATTGAAAATGTACCCGGTGGGGATGAGCCTCGTAAACCGAGGCCACAGAATAGAAAGTATACAGAAAGGAAAAATGACGGTGATTCCTTTGATGTACGAGAGGCTGCAAGGTGGCGCTGGACGCCATATTGAAACCGAGTAATCACAATACTTGCACATAGGAATTGGTAGTATTCCACCTCCATGAAACGTGTTAACTATAGAAGCTTTAAGAAAAAAGGCAATTGAATTGTACGCTAAAAGTGGAAGAAAGCACTAAAAATGTATTTCAATACGGAGAGTGAGTGGACCAAAAGACCAGGAAAAATTATGGAAGCCAATGGGAGATGCGACTAGAGCGTGAGCCGACTCAGCACCTCGATCTGAAGGGTCGCGCGTTCGAGTCCAAGGGCCGTCGTGGGCAAGGTTCTTTGTCGCTTTTTTCTTTTCGTGATTTGTGTGTCGCGATATTCACGTGAGTGTGTGGTCGTGGAAGGCCTTGTGAGTCTGCTGACCACAGACCGACTAGCACGCAAGTGTGTGTGTGTAGTGTAAAGGATAATGTGTGTCTCCATGAGGGACTTGGTGGGTTCCCGGTGCGGATAGTCGAAATCGACATCCCCTGAAGCTGGAAAAAGCCCCAGGAAGAAAAAAAGAAAAATAGACAGAAAATAATACATATGTCGTTGTACGTCTTTTTATTACTGTTACTCATTAATAACTATAAAATATTAACAAATTTAATATCCACAATGTAAAAAACTTAACCATGAACAACCTGCAATACAAAATTTGCAAACTAAAAACTACGAAACTGCAAACAATCTTGCCGTACAACCAGAACACAGCAAAGGAGACAGAGCAGCAGACTCGACCAGCCATGCCACCTAAAATACCGATGGCTCAAGTGACGTTCGACCAGCAGAATAGTCGGTTTCAATACGACATATGACAATATGACACAAAATGAAAATTGGAGTGCGAAGTGTAGAGCGTTTTCCATTCTGTATAATTTCTATTCTTTGCCGAGGGGTTGTGGCGTCGTGAGGAGTAGGACTCAGCACAACAAACTTTCGACATCTCTGTGTCCCTTGTAAACAAATTAAACAATACAGGGAGCATAAAATAACTTTTTGATTCAGTTAACAAATTCATTTGTTTGTGTTCAACTATTTAAAGGGTTGCCAAATGGTTTGGAAATGGATGGTCGGGAAAAGTTACTGTCGCCATGGGATTTCGTAAAATCGTCTTCCGTTTCCTTTCCTTTCCTCTCCTTTCGAGCGAAATTGCTGCATGTATTCTTTAATTTTTTGTAAATATCTTGAAAAGGATTAGATAATTCGTTAAAGTTATTCATATATATATTAAAAGTCCATAAAATGATCTAATAAATGATTTTTGATTATTTCTATTAACGCTATTGACTTTCAGTAATTGAAGGTCAATATTTTACTGGACGTTTGTTGGACGTATGCAACAACGATCATTTACAACAGTCCATAACTCTGTTAGTGATGTGAATTGTGTCATCTAGAGAACGTGGCAGGATATGGTGGGCAGGGGTAGAACCAGGCGACGCAGGGCAGGGCAGGGATAAGGACGGCGGGAAAGAGCAGGGTGGAGTTGGGCAGTGCAGAGCACAGCAGGGCAGACAGGGGTAGGGATGCACTACAGAAGATACATTCGTAATTCATACTTTTTCCTAATAGACCGTAGTGACTGATACCTAGGGAGCGGATTTTAATGAAATTTTTTGTTTTTTTTCACTTTAGAACAATGGTTTTTAGTATAGATATTCATTTTACGCTATGACAAGAGGAAATGAGCCATTTTTATGTACTTTTTTTGTATTTTTGGTCGATTTCGATATATATGTCATTTTTTACCTTTTCCGTCTTTTTGTAAAGTATTTTCGCTGATTTCATTGATTTTAATATAGTTTTAATGGGACAGCTTCTAATAACATGTACGATATGCAACTAATGTTCTCCTCCGAATTCCTGAGTAGCCTTTTTTCACTCGGAAAGTTTCATGTGAGACGTTGTATGTAACCTAAGGTTCCTGTGACGCAAATCAGGGCCATTGTCCATTCGACCGATTTCGAGATTACTAAAGACAGATTTCCTCTTAAAAACAGAGCTAATCAAAACGACTTGAAGCTGAGTTCACTTGAACAAGAGGAAGAAGCCTCGATTACACCAATATAATCCAACAGCAAAAGTTGTTCACCTGAAGTAGTTGTGATCACATTTTTTACGTCATTTTTTGTTCGTTTTTGCATTAGCAATTTAAAAACATTTTAAGAACATTTTGTTGATAATTTTTTTGCGATGTTTTAAGTCATCAAAATCCGCCCCCTACTGATAAAAGAACACCCAGGCAATGCGCGGCTCCAGCATGTTACTTAAATTCAAAAGTGGGTCGGGTGGGAACACAATTGCAATTCAACGAAAATGGCATTCCTTCACACACCTCAATACATCGCTCGAAATAAGATACTGCAATATCCGATAATAATTAGAATTGCGTAAGTTGTTCTGAGACCCTTCCACTGACAACAAAATTGCAGAACAACCCTTTGAAAAGGCCCTTTGCCTTTTCGTAATTAATTGAGAGGTGAGAGAAACTTTGTAAAAGGCACCTAGATATTTTAAAAATAATTTAATTTTCTCAAACCTGCTTAGGTGATTCAGGGCGACAACTGATGTCACCGCAGTGCCTCTGACTGGCTTGTCCGAAGATTCCAGTGCCACAGGTGGCAGGAGTTTCGACACTGGGCAGATAGCTACGTCGGTGGATTTCCGTGGATTTCCGCGATTTCAACACCAACGCGAATACCGGCACATTTCCCTAAAAACTGGGCCGTGGACCACATGGGATATTTCCTTTCTCTTCCTTACCCAATTCTCTTTCCTCACACAATTTACACTTTCTGTACAATTATCATTCATGTGACGCCAGCCGGGAGCGTCGAACTTGTCCTTCGGTTGTGGCGCTGCTGCGCTGGTGGCAGATGCCTAATGAGTAGACCTCGGATTTTAGGACAATTGCTATTTAGTTCCTTTAGGAGGTTGTGGAAGTAATTGTTTACAAATCATGAAATATATATGTACTGAGAGCATCTACTGAGTGCCTAAAATGTCCTAAAAGAGCGCTTGATGCCTATTTGTATTTATTTGTGCCTAAATTTCCTAAAACAATTATGAAGAAATATCATATTTTTTATTAGTCATTTTTAAATTTTTTGTAGTAAATCAAAAAATTACTTTCCTAAATTTTCCGAAATGCACACCAAAATCTCTCACTCCTATGCACCGAACATACAGAGCTCTGCAAGGCAATGACACAGTATAAATGTGGCAATGTAGAGATGTATCACGGTCGCCCTCTAGCACCAAGCACTTCTTAGGCAACTGCACCCGTTCCCTGTGCAGCTGCGCCGGTTACAGGTTGAGACTTATCGCCGCGTTGCGTCTTCTACGTAATCCAGGCGAGGAAAGACATAGGTCAGGCTGAAGTTTACTGTCGGAGAGGCGGAGCTTACAAAATGGTCCACTGTCTTAATCACCTATGCTAGGATTTATTTAACCACGCACTTGACGAAAATCAGCTGCTTATGGTTTCATCCAATCGGAAGCTTGAACGTACCCATAGTGACGTCAATGTAGTGACGTATAAGCTTCCTATAGGATGATCTCGCAACAGGTGATTTATGTCAAGTGCACGACTAAATAAATCGTACTATAGAGAGTAAAAAGGTTCATTTCTAGTTTCCTTCGGTGTGAGTGCGTGTAGGGATGGGTGGGTGGATGGTTTGGGACTTATCTTACTGTTTAATTATAAAAGTGAATAAAAATATGACTGGTGTACTCTCATAAAAATAAAAAAACACTTGCCTTCCTGGAATATTAAATGCTTTCATTATTCCTTTTGTGATCAGTTTTATAAGTCAGAAACATAACTTTTCATGTCTAATAATTTTTAAGTGCTACTTAATCATTTTGCTATGTATTTTAAGTACTTAAAATATCACTTTTCATACGGAATTGAGGCTAATTTCATAAGTTTGTTACCCATTGTAGGTGCCTAAAACATCACTTTTTGGTGCCTACAATTCCAAGGTCTACTGTTGAGGGAAGCGGCATATGGAAGAAAGGGATCCATATTAACCCATTCAATGTTTCACCAGTGAGTAGTTCATTGTACATACTCGCAACATTATATAATATAAATGTAAATGTAAACATTGTTGCAGTGCATAATTTATAAAATTTTAGGTCCCGGACCGCGCCCCAAATTAATAGAAATAGTTTATAAATGTCGCGTTCCGTCAGAAAGCAAGCTCTGTATACATGTACACAACGTATAAGGAACATAAATGTGACAACCGTAGGCCATTGTCAAGAAAACTGGAAATTTATTGATCATCTTCACGTATTCAGCAACAAAATACGCCGAAAGAATTCAACTGCACTAAGACTTCGCAACATTCTGACTTTCTAAAACGAGTGAACGGAAGGTGACACTGTGATGCTTCGGCAAATCACCAAGCCAATTCCTCTCCC
>BOPP01000235.1:447248-462855 GCA_017312745.1 Gryllus bimaculatus | reverse complement strand
ATGGCTTACGCCAGGCAGTCGATACTTGCTCCGTGCCATGCCGCAAGTTACCATCACGCGCTCGCAACTAATTAGGGCTATAATCTGTCCAGCTCGCGAGCACTTCGGGCACAGGCTGCCCATCAGCGTGTTGCTATTCTGGCACGCGTGTAAACGCCTCACGCGCTCATTGGTTATTGAATCTTGGACCCCGGCGGCGCACGTGCCATCGTTCCAGGGAACTCCGAACATTCGATCGCGTCCCGTATTGTGTGTCATCACATATATGCCTCCAGCTCCAGCACGTACGAGAATATAGATCTTCGTATATCAGGTACCAGTCCTTGCCGCCAGGGGTACCGAGCCATTCTAATCTAGTGATTGTTTAAAAACATAGTGACATTCATTAATTGTATTATTTTTGTACTAATTATTTTGCATCTGTTTATTAATTAGCTGCGTTGTTATAAGTGCGTTATTAATTTTATGGTTTAAAATAAGAATTTGATAAGTAATTCAACGCTCGGGTCGCGGTAATTCATTATGTAAATAATACATTAATTTTTTTAAAATTTTTTTTTTCCATTTCTTAGATCGTTAGCTTAATATTTTTAGAAACATTATTACTCTCGTTTAAACTTTGAATATCAAATTAATATTGAAGCTAAATTTTGCTTCTTCAACTCATCATTCCGCGATCCTATCATTTCCTCTTCAAGCCTTTTATTTTAGTACCGGAGGCGACTATGTGTGTGTACAGTGGTGCATACAGCCACTAGCCGAGATCACGCCGCTTGCTTATCATCGTGCGTGGCTCTGTGTGGCAGACGAGGAGAGTACCGCGTCTAAACGCACTCACGCGACACGGGTGCGCGGTGCGCACACATGTAGTCCGACCTGTTTTACTTTCTCGTCCTTATTTCGTAAAGAAGAGAAGGAATTGTTAGTCGTGTGCCGAAAACGGCGAATTTTGACAGAAAAGAATTTCGCGTGCCCTCTTGACCCCGAACATCACATAGTTGCAGGTATTTTTTATTATGTTTACCCTCTAACCAGTCCAAACACTTTTGAAGTAAATAAAATAAAAATGAAAATTGCGTTATCGAACAAGGACTACGTAGCCTTTTATTTGATATGAGTTTTTGTGACTTCGCAATACTTTCAGGAAAAATAAATGTCATGTAATTTTCTTTTAAAAAAAATATAAGAACCCTAATCTAGTCCACCTCTAATGATGGCATAGCCACTTCCTTAGAGGTCCCTAAAGTTAGCGTAGCAAAAATTAAAAAAATAACGTGAAATTATTCTCAACAATTAGTTGCTTTTTCGCAAATTAGTTGGTTAGTTGTGATTAGTTCTCACAAAATATTGGTCGCTTTTAAAAGTATTCCAGAAATGCAAAATCTCGCAAAATTCATATTTAGACGATTACATCAAGATGTTCCAGAGATGAACAATAAATAGTTTATATCATTATATTATTTATTATTATTATTATATTATTATTTTTATTATATTCTGCTAAATACTTCCCTCCAAAATATTTTGTTGCTATTTCAACGAATACTGGCAATGCGATTTTTCGTTACCTTGACGTCAAGTTGGCAGAATCTCTGTAGCAGAATAGGATGTGCCACAGATTTTTTGCGGAATCAATTAGCAACACAAAAGCGACAAATTTTGAGATCCAATTTCAATTTATTTAAAACAAAACTACGCTTGGGCTAACTTTACGGAGCTGTTCCTGAGCGCGGGCATATCGCCTCGGCGAGTCGCCCTACGCAGCGAGACGGTCCCTTTATCTCGCGTAGGAGCCGCGTTGGCGCACCGCTCAAAGTGCTGACGCGACAGGAAGAGGTGGAGGTGGAGGGAGGGAGCTCATTCGGCTGTGAAAGCGAAACACCGCTTAGTACTTGGCAATCAACAGTGCTGCTCTGGAAATAACTCCAGGCGGAAACAAAGATTTCTACAGGAATGTTTGAATGGAATTATTCACAGAGATAGACTAGAGAAAATACTGATGAAATTTCTCTCTTTAACGAACATTATTAAAAAACAATAATATATTATTAATAATAAAATAAATTTAATATTATTCTTATTAACGGTTTTTACTTTACGGTTTTGGAAAGGACACCCGTCACTGAAAGAAGGAGAGAACAGATTTCGTCTCTAGGGTTTTCCACTGCTCTTTTCAGATGTGGGCCAATTCTTTGTTCTGCTGGTCTGATTCATGAAGAGCCTAGACACATGGATGAAAGCAAAAGATGTCCAAGAGTCCAAGATGGCTTTTCAAAGAAATTCAAAAATATCGTTGCGGTTTCTAGTAGTTTCTTCTTCTTAACCCAAATTAAAATATCAGTTTTAAAACTAAAGTGATCGTCACCGAAAGATTTGGCGACTTTTGCGGCCATCATATGAGCGATTTAAGGGTAATGTTTACACACGAACACAATTGACAGACGGACTGACGTTAAAAAAAATCTGATGATCAGGTTCCCCCACAATTTCTCGTGGTCAAAATCTTGGCATCAATTTTTTGAACAATCCTCAATATGTATACTATCGTTTATTTCTCTAGATTTAGACAACTTATATGAGAAAGAAACTAGTGGTTCTACAGACCAGAATGGCGCACACTTTCTCTCTTCTGATATGAAGGGACGATCAAGGTCCGATGGAAGTGGACACGATGCCACAACAGAGACCGCATCACATCTATGCCTTATTGCGCATTTGGACACACACCCGAGAGGTTGCTCTGAGCGTTTCCAACGCGTTGTCTCCAATCAAGAGGCGAATGCAAGAGCGGTACGTAAGTAAACGGGCGGAGCCGATCGTTCCTTCGTCTTCCTGCGTTCTTCATCACCCCTCTCCACCCCTACCCTCACAGTTACACTTAGAAGAATACATTAATATTTAGATGTTTTTTTAAACACAACTCCTTCAATATTTTTAAAGCTAAAGTGGAATTCGTCACGTCTCTGTGCAATTACCTTTCTTCAGAGACCTCATCTATAAAGATCGGTTTGCCTGTGAGAAACCGCAAAAGGCATAGTATACTAGTGAAATAATATTAGGAGACGATACCAGCTGGGAAACGTTAAAAAACCGCCATAGGTAAATGGAGAACAAAGAATCCTTTGATTTTTTTCCTCGCGAAACTTACTTTCTAATTCTACGCGGAAATTGCGGACCAAAAAAAACGCAAAAAAGCCCCAGCTACGAGGAAAAGGATTGATTGAGCAGGTTAGAGCGTTAGGGGGGGGAGCTCACATGACCGTCGCGTCGCGAAAAATCATACGCTCATAGGCAGCGGCCCTGAATGTATCTGTCAACTGAGCATTTGAAATCGAACGGGGGCGCGGGGGTCCACAAAAAAATAAAGAACCTGCCACGGGATGGCGACCGTGAGGCGTGGCGGAGGGGGCGCGCATACTTCAAGCAGCAGAGCTCTTCCGACGCCGCCGCCACCGCCGCCCGCCGCGGAAGGGGGTGGGTTCTGCAGGGGTATGTTTCGCCGACCATCCGGCGACGACGAACAAAGGGACCGCAGCAGGTAAAACGCAGCGACCGGCGGCACAGTGGGGAGGCTACCATTTAAAGCTCAGTGGTTAGGCGGAAGAGCAGGCCCTATGGCCTGAGCCTCGTCATTAATAAAGACATTATTATTATTATTATTATTATTATTATTATTATTATTATTATTATTATTAAAGCAGTATTCTGTAACCTGTGACGCGTACCCCCTCCTCCGCTTCGCGTGGCGAGAGTCCGGCAAAGCTTGGCACATCAGCGCCCGCCCGCCGCACGTGGGAAGGTCTCCATTCAAACCAATGAATGATATGCTATGAGCCGCACTGCTCGGAAGCGTACCGCCGCCGTAGCGACGTGGAAAGGAGCCCAAAGGGCTTCCGAGAAACCAACTTCTAGGTGGCGTGGTACGTTGCTGGGCGCGGCCGCGTCCTTGCCTGTGGATGACGGGTGCTTCCGAGGAGGCAAATGCTTGCAATCACCGGCAAATATCTCCGACGGCTACTGGGGACAAGTGTTCCGAAGGACCCCCGCTTCCAGGGGGAGGCGACCCTTGGTGGCGAGGTCCCCCGGCAGCGGCCGCACTCAGGGTGAAAGGCAGCCTTTGACAAAGAGAATGGGCCAAGGACTTCGCACGGGCGGCCGACAGCAACTCGCGTACACACTCTACAAAATATGTTAAACAAGCGCTGCTACACCATGGCACAGACTTTCTCGTACTAATAGTTGTCTATTTTGTTAAACTCGGCTAGCTTTATATTCTTGCCCCATTCTCATCCTGCCAGCTAATATCAAACGCTGCCTGAAGTACACTTTTCAAACTTTTCAAAATATTTCGGATTACTAATGGTTGAACCTCGTCCTGCAAAACAGAAAATGCGAAATTTAAAACATTTTTAAATACATAAATATTATGAATTTACAGAGAACTTTATTGAAGTTCATTTCAAGCACTTCCAATCACAAATCGAAGAATGATTCCAACCAAAATTATCAATTCGCAAAAAAATTTCTTTCTCGCGTATTTCCTAAACTAATTGTCGGATTGAAGTCTAGTATGTTCAATTGAAATTCTCGTCGAAAGTACTACTCACATACGTGATTTCAGAAAGAAGTGAACAAAGTTAATTTTTACGAATTTTTTCACCAAAATGCTTAATTCGGGCACTATTTTGTTTCCCACGTATTTCCTGAAGTAATTGTCGGATTGAAGTCTGGTTTGCTCCATTGAATTTGTCGTCGAGAGTACTACCCACCTACGTGATTTCAGTAAGAAGCGACAAAACTTAATTTTTCACCATAGTTCTCAATTCGGGCACTATTTATTTTCTCGCGTATATGTTTAACTAATTGTCGGATTGAATTCTGGGTAGCTCCATTGAATTTCTCGTCGAGAGTACTTTTCACATAAATGATTTGAGAAAGAAGTGACAAAAGTTAATTTTTATGAATTATTTCACCAAAGTTCTTAATTCGGGCACTATTAGTTTCCCACTTATTTCCTAAACTAATTGTCGGATTGACGGCTTGTTTTTCATTGAATATCTCTTCGAGAGTTCTACGTGATTTCCGAAAACATACGTGATTTCCGAAAGAACCGACAAAATTATTTTTTGACGATTTTTTCAGCTGATGTAAAATTGGATTTTTATCACGCAAAAATTACCAATATTTTAATTTCTCTTCCTGTTTTCGAAATTCCGTGTTTTGGGGGTACTCTTTGCGAGAAATTCAATGGTGCATACTAGACAACAATCAGACCTATAATTTGGTGTTAGACGAAAAAGAAGAAAGAAGCGGAACTGATCGACTTAACATTCCCATTACGTGTAAAATTTGTGAAAAATTTAATTTCGCATCTTGATTCTAGAATTCCGTTAATTATGGGAACTCTTGACGAGAAATTGATTGGTGCGAACTAGATTCCAATCTGAGTTATAGCTTTGGAGATGGACTGATAACAAAACAGAGCCGCTGCTGATCGAGTACAAAATATTCATTACGTAAAAAATTTCCAAAAATTTAATTTCTCCCCTTGATTCTGAAATTCGGTGTTTGCGGAACTCTTTACGAGGAATTAAATGGCGCAAACTAGATTTCAATCAAACCCATACTTTTGGAGATAGACGCTGATGATGAAACGTACTCAGCTGATCGATTACAAAATATCCCCCATTACGTGAAAAAGTTTCGAAAAATTTAATTTCGTTCCTTGATTCTAACATTTCGTGTATTGTGGCCCTCTTTACGGGAAATACAATGGTGCAAACTAGACTGAAATTAGACATAATTTCGGAGATAGGCGGAAAAGAAGACAAGACACGCAGGTGATCGAGTACAAAATATAACCCACCCTATTACGTAACCCTCCTCAATAATATTTAAATTGTTTATTCCAACTTAAATATAGTAAATCATGCAGCACACTACAATGTAGCCTCAATAAATTGACTAAGTTTAGTAAAATAAAGTTCAAGGAAGCGCAGAAAATGAGTCACGGTGTGATTTTTTCGTAATTTGTGACTCGCACTAGATTTTCCATTGAGTATGTCAACTGCAGTAGCAGTAGAGCTCTTGAAGAAACAATTGAGTTACGAAGTAACGCGTAATTCACGATACCACCGCTAGAAGACGTTTGTAAAACAATGGTCGCAAAAGAAGACTGACGCAACAGCGATAGGCGGCTCAGTTTCTGTTGCATGAAACGAAAAGTTGTTGTGACTCAAAGGCGTTGTCGACAACAGTTTCACAGACAATGAGTGGGCCCCTTGGGAAAAAAAACCATGTTTCATTGCAACCTCTATTCGTTGTCACTGTCACGAATTACGCCGTGGATTCCAAACGTTTTTCTTACAAAATCTCTTGTGTTGCTTCACCGATCCCTTTGATTTTTTTATACGAGTATTATACAGTATATCACGTAACTATAACACGAATAATTGCACTTAGATGACTTGACAACCATGAGACCAAGAATATGATTCTTTAAAAATGGTTTATAAGATATATTTTTTGTACTCTTCAAATTTTAAACTTTTACAAATATAAACAAGAGTTTTTAGATGTTTTCAAGCTTTTTGTAAGAACACATTTAACTATCAATTTCAATTATTTTTATATTTTGTATTTACTAGTAATCAATAGTATCTTGTTTATACCGATGCGTCACCGGTGTATAGTCGGCTATCGATCCGCAAACCACTCCTTGGTCATCACTGACACCCTTAAAAAAGTTGTCGACCCCCAGAGTGGATGCCAACCCCATTTGGGAACATTGTGCTACACCAACCAGTTACCATTTGCAAATTTGCCGCCCCCTCCGCTTTAATTTCTCGGCTTGCGATCAGGTGGCGCGCCCGTGAAATTGATATCCCGACCGGCAGAAGCGCTGCCTCCTCTTTTGTCCCCTCCACAGTATCCCTGTGGAGAAGGGGAATTTATTTTCAGTGAATTTTTTAGTACGCTGCTGCCTTGCGGCTTAAGCAGCTACAGGCGGGGCTTTTTCTTACAACTAACTTACAATCTAGACCTAAAGTTATCTTAATTGCACTTTGGCATTACTAACTTACACTAAAATTTTTTTTTTCTAGTTCTATTTTATATATTCTACGTAATTATTATTTTATATATAGTTGGTAAATTGTTGTTCTTTTTCTACATTCACACATCATTCATACTACATACAGAAGCGCTGCCAACGCCTTGTGTTCAATTCCTCTCGTGGTGAAGCGGCACGTGCCCTCGTCCCACGACGCGCGATGCGAGGTGACCACTCGACGACCGTCACAGGGCGACTCACACGCAGGGCAGCCGAAGAATAATGGGAGACAGGGATTTTAATCGCCGAGACATTTGTTTAAGCTGTGTTAGTAATTTATTACATTGGTTTTCTTGCGTACTTTCTTTCGCAAAATGTGAATGCTTTTTTGTCTGTGCTACCTGTCGAAACGCTAGGAAGCCAAGGAATTCAAGTGTAACCGTCTCCCCCTGTGACGTCAGCCGTGCGAAAGTTCGTCGTACGAAATATTTTTTTAATTATTTTTTAATATATTTTTCTTTTTATCAATATTCTTGGCTTTTTTGATTTCTCCCTTGCATTATTTTACTTCCTTTTTTTATTCTTTCTTTCTTTCTTTCTTTCTTTCTTTCTTTCTTTCTTTCTTTCTTTCTTTCTTTCTTTCTTTTCTTCTTTCTTCTTTCCTTTCTTCTTTCTTTCTTTCTTTTTTTCTTTCTTTCTTTCTTTTTTCTTTCTTTCTTTTCTTTTCTTTCTTTCGTGAGCGTTTCCACTGTTTCTGTCGCCAACGCTCGCCCAGAGTACCTCACCTCTGCTCCCCCCCCCCAACTCCTGTCCACACCCCCATTTCTCAAATGAACTGAACCGGCCCAACACGGATACTGATTGTCGCTCGTTCTCATGTGTGTCTGAAGGCTGGCAGGGCCCCGTTCCAATGGCAGGGCGCTCTGAACAAGGTGCTTGCGATGTGTCTTTGACAATATCTCATCGATATTTACAATTAACGATAAGATATCTTTCAAAAAACTTCAATATCTTTAAACAACGATGTTTATTTTATCAAGTTTAAAAATATCTAACATTTACGCAAGTGCGGTAGGGGGGGGGGTCGAATTTAATTTCACAGTGACCGCGTTGATTATTTTATAATTCAGATTTAACTGACAAAGCAAAAAATAATAACAGTTAACGCAACTGAGCCTGAAGGCCTAAGCGCTGGGGGTCATCTCGGGCGCCCTCAGCTTCCTGAGTTCTCCGAAGGATGTCTGAAGAGGGGGAGGCTCTACACCTACTGCACATAGGTTGACCGCCCCTCCGCATGCGACTTTCGCGGAAAGGCATAAGACGTGTAGGGCATCGGGGTCATCTCTCGGGAGAGATGGAATACTCTATGAAGGAAACCGGAAGAGGGGCTCAGGACATCATCTGATGTCACTGCAGTCCCGCTGACCGGGAGGTCCTAGTTCGAGTTCCGATAGTGGCAGAATTTACGACACTTCCTGACCAACGAGGTCGAATTCAGTCGCTGGCTGGATGAGAATTCTAGCGGCCGGCTGCTCCGATCGGTGGTTTTCCGTGGTTTCTCCGATCGACATCAACCGAATGCCGGAGCAGTACCCTTACAAAGGAGCCACGGCCCACGTGCAATCTTTCCTTCCTCTTCCTTGTAATATCCTCGCTTCGTACTTACACACTCTTACATTGGTATGCACTACACTACCGCACATGCCGGGAGACCGGCCGATATCGTAGAGCTTGTCCTGGTTGGAGTGGGGCTCCGCTGGTGGGAGATACCTGGTTGAGAAAAACTCTGCTAGCCGACTGTAGGTCAGCGCCGAATCTCTCAATCCAGCGGGGAAGACCACCGCCCCGTCCCGAGGAAAAAGCATGCACCGCACTTACGGGACTAACGAACAATCAGTCAGTTAAGGAGGAGAGTGCAGCGCCTGCTTCGTTCGATTCCTGAACTGACAGTCGTAATATCGGTTGTTGTTTCTTTTTGTTGTTATTTAAGGTCGCATCAACATCTAGGTCATTAGCGACCACTATTGCATTTAAAGGACCACACTCGAGGCAGGACTCGAACACCTGATCCTTCGGTCCGAGATCGCTACGGCACTCGTGCCTTTGTAATCTCAGCCACCGGATCGGCTTTATCAGTTATTTCGTTTTTTAACGTGGTTATGCGTACTTTTAACATAATTATGGAACTTTTTCATTTACAACCGAAACATGGATCCTTCAAAACATCATGAGCGCGCCAGCCCGTAGGGAGTCTGGCCGGCTTGTCTTTCGCGGTCGCCACAGATCTCTTGAGGAAGTGGCTTGTGGCCAGCGGCCTCCTCTCTTGTTAGCTCTGGCCCTGCTCTGGCCCTGCTCTGGCGCTGCTCTGGCCCTGCGCGAGACATCTCCCTCTGCTATCAGTTAACTCGGGGACCGCCCATAAATTACGTATCGCAAATCTGGAGTAGTTTGAATACCTCCTCTCCGTAGGAATGCGCGCTTGAACTCCCCTTAAATAACACTTGAGACAACCCCCATTTACAGTAAGTAAAAGTTGTATAACAGTAAATACCATTTGTATTTATTTTATTTGTTATATATTAATATGTAAGGCAATTAAGTTACCTCACGTAATGATAAAATTGAGTTAATTGACAACTTTTTAGTGAAAGAAGAATTAGGCGAGTCAATTTCTGACAACAAGCTGTGCACCCGCCGTCGTGGACGATGAGTGAATGATTATTATGCCAATTTAATTGGATTCTAGAATACGAGTAGTATGCTAGATATCAGTATCACTTATTGTCTTTGTAATCGAAGAGATTCAGTCGTACTATCATCGATGAAATTATTTCCATTTATTGTAACAATTCCATCATAACTTATTTACACTTTTATCATAAAATTTAGTACGCGACTGTATAAAATTAATTATTTCAGCAAATATTGATTATTAAACTAAAGTCCACGGTAGCCAACACCAAGTTAATTTCCCCCACCCGATTAACGAAGCGTGACGCGCACTGCCCCTCTTTAGTGTTACGTAATTTATGAGCCACCCTGTGAAAAAGGCGCCCAGGGATGCCTCCCCCTCCCCCCCCTCACACACACACTGACATGGATATAACGTCAAGGGGCAATCCACGCATATCTAATCGTCGCAGCTTAGACACGTTTTTAACCATTATCCCTTCTGATTTTAATGAAACTTGGTGCACACCTTTTGTAGCATACACTAACTACCTCTGAAAGTTTATAGAATGTTGGTTTGTATTTTACGTGTGTTGAAAAGTTAATCAAATGTGTAGATTGCGGTGCGCAAGCGCTCATTCGAGTCGCAATACCTTCTGTTCAATATTTCCGTAGAGCATGTGTTTACTGATACATCATAGTTTGTTATTGTCTTCGATATGGAACTCGATGTACCCTGCATAAATTACCTGCATCGAGTGCATCGTGGTGACGAGGGAAATATGAAAACAGTTGAATGATTTTCTCGTATGGAGGGAAGTGTAAAGGGGGTTTTGGAAGTGGAATGTGAAAAGGCAAACTGAGTCAAATTAACATCTAGTTAATTAGTAAATAAGTAAATCTGAATCAATAAAATTATATATGGCTTTCAACACGCATTTAATGATCCTAATGATCAAGCAGCGTCAAAAATTTTGTTGCCGCTCGATTATAAATCGCCCTTGGTGTAAAAATAACTCTTATCCCATTGGAAAGCTGATGAATAGTTTCATATAATGCCATTTGAATTAATAATTTATTTTAGTACAGTGTTAACAGTCGTACTAATGAATGTTGTTCTCCAGACGTTAAAAAATGTATTTGTTAAAATTTCTTTGAAAAAAAATATGTTGAAGCGCATTATATGTATTGTCATATTGGAGAAAATTTGAATTTGGGGTGACAACGCAGCAAGAAGGAACGATCAGAAATTCTTCAAAACCCGTAGCGGTGCCTGAAGGTCTTCTTTGGTTCTGATCTTCCACAGACGGAAGTTAGGTGACCCATCTAGATGGCTCCCACAGTATTTTTCCATTCTTCTCTGTTCTCTACCTTCTGCATTGCCTCTTCCAGGTTCATACCAGTGAATGTTTTACATTGGTCTATCCATCTCATGGCTGTTCTTCCTCGGCCTCTTTTTCCTTCTTGAAGGTACCATGAACAAAAGCACCCGAGGGTTCCCGGGGGGCGCAAATGTTGATGCTTTTATCACTCTGGGGACAAAACAAACTGCGTAGGCAACTACTGAAACCTTCGAAGGCTTGACCTGGGCTCACTTGTCTTTCTTGTACCGTAGATACCGTATTGAGTATCAATACATTTAAAAGACAATTTTCGATCTCTGAGAACATGATGTGAAGAGCCAAAAAGCTCGTTAAAGAGTATGGCACGTTTTTATGAAAATAATATTTTCTTAAACATTGTCTTTCAAAATGAGTGTGATATTGGAGTTTATGATGTTTAGCAATGCGCGCAGATTTTTCGCGATTCTTCTGTACTTCAAATCGTTCTAAATAGGAAATTATATATGCTATTGCCTTCATCAGCGATCATTTTATAAAATTTCAGAGGTACTTCAGGAACATTATGTTTTAAAAGAATCTGCAACTGTAACGCATGGGACCAGGACAGGTGGCTCAGGGCATCAACTGATGTCACTTCAGTGCCTCTGACCGGGTTCCAGTCCCGAGTGAAGTAGAATTTTCGACACTAGCTGCATGCTTAGGTCGAATTCAGCCACTGTTTGGAGGAGAGTCCTAGCGGCCTGCTGATCAGATCGGTAATTTTCTGTGGTTTCTCCGATTAACACCAGGCGAATGCCGGAGCAGTAAGCCACCGGGCCAAGGACCCGGCGCGATCATTGCTTCCCATTCCTCTCCTCTCACATAAATTACACCAGCAGAGGGGCGGTGCCCTGCTGAGAATTATAGTAATTTCGCGTCTTTTATTAGGCGGACACAATCAAAAATTTGCATTTTTCAATCAAAATTGAAACATTAATTGTTTTGGGGTTTTCCAGAGTTTCTAGGGATCTAAGAAAACCATGGACTAGGCTCTTCCAATTCGGCCTCTCGCGGACACGGGCGCCCCCGGTCGCGCCCGCGTGCATTCGTGGCTAGCCAATCAGGAGGTTGTGGAGGGGGAAGCGCTCTTCTCACTGTCGCTTTGCTTTTCATGGAAGCAATAGGAGTAGTGCGACGTCCCCTACCTCTTTTTCTGCCTTTTCGGATACCATCTACCGTCCATGCAGTTGCATATAAAATATTTGCAGAACTTCTAAGGGCCGGTTTCACCAACAGCCGATTGAAGTTGAGAGTAGTTACCCGAGAGTATGCATTATTCTACGATAGTTACTCTCGAGTAGAATATAAGCGTTTCACCACCTTGTAGAGGGTTATTTTACTCTAGAGTACATACTCTCCGATTTACTCCGCGAATCAGCTGAACGCGCAATATTTGAGAGCTATTCAAGAGGCTGTGAGCGAGAGTGTCGCTGGGAACCAATGTGGACCAACATGAACATTTAATTAATTTCTTTTATTCTATCATTCATTTCAGTTTCGGAGTTCTTGGCGGTGTCTTGGCGTTATAATTTTGTGTGGTGTTCTGATGATTTGAGGTAGCATAGTTTATTTCTTAGTTTTTGTATCTTTATTTCTTAATAAATATTCATTCTTCTTCTCTGGAGATGAGTTACAATTTTGTTAGCAATGCAGAAAAATCAAATTTGCAGTTCATTTACCGACGGCGGTGCGAATACATTTTCTATAACTCGGGAACGAAAATGTTAGTTATTCAAATGTTGCTGATCTCGCGTTTTTCTAAATTTCATTATTATTTGTTATTACTTATGGTTTGTTTTATTTTTTTAAACTCTAATTCACCTTTAACTATTTGTAGTTAAAATGTTGGAAAGGGATTCTGGAACTCAAGAAAACGTCACATATAGTTTTTACTCAAATTAAAAAAAAAAAAATTCTTAGTACGTGTAGTTATTATTTTTCCTTTTGTTATCGTACACGGTACGTACTACATTCATTTCGTATCCACATGGGTGATAAAAAAATGTACAAGTTCTCTTCAGTTTACAACGTATCTGATGAAGCTAATAGCTGATTTGGTCAAACATAACCTCGTGACAAAATGTCGATCGTCATAATTAAAACCATACCATTCTCTCCCGCACCGTTTGTCTTCGCACTAGTGGATTATATTCCGAATCATTGCTGGAATCGTCTTCAAATACTACCATTCGTAATCGTCGAGTCGTAACAACACTTCGGAGGTTACACGCGCATTGGAAACTGAGCTTACTCCGCACTTCACCTGACGTATTTTCGCAGTGTTAAGTTACTCTCGAATTTACTCTCGTGTAAGCGATTTACACTTCAGTAAAGTGTTGGTGAAACGCGCCAAGAAGTTAAACGTGATTTACTCCACAGTAACTCTCACTCTTAGTCTTTGGTGAAACCGGCCCTAAACGAGAGATATTTTAATACTCTTAATTTGTCGCAATGGTATCAGAATTTACATTTGGAAATCTTTCCCAAGCTTCATGAAATGCAGGCAAGATTATATCTATGTTTGGGTCAACATATTGTTGTGAGCAGCTATTCTCTGCAATGAAAATAATAAAAAAACAAAGAAAGAACCAACTGGATGAGGCATTGAACAGTGTTCTACGCACTGTACAAGGACTGATACCAGATATTGCTTCGCTTGTTAAGAAAACGTAATATCTAAAATGAATTTAATAAACTATTGTTGTTGAATTGAATTGAATTGTACATTTCCTGTTAAGACTAAATGCACCGAAAAACCCGTGCGGGAAAATTCAATAGATCGCAAAGAATGTACTTTACCAATAACGTCTGAACCAATTGTCCGAATATTGATCTGTAAACGGCATTTGACTCAACGGCTAATAGAACTAACGCTACAAAGCCCTTTTAGCAAAAAAAGATTTCCAAAAAAGTTTTCAAATTGCTTTCATAGTTCCGGTATGAAATTAAAAAAAGTGCCCTTATAGCGCGATGACGACGGGCTTCCTGAATCCAACGCCGCGTCAATCATGCACATCGGATGAATAGGAGCGCCGTGAAGTGAAATTTGGAACCTCACCCCACTCTCCCTTCCACTCCTGTGCGTCACTCACCCCTTGTGATTCCTCAATGCCGCCCGCGGCCTCCGGCGCGACTGTAGGCCGAACTTGGGCAGGCAAGCCAGGCAGGCAGGCAGGCAGGCAGGCAGGCAGGCGGTTTATGCTTTCGTCAGTTTGCATCTCAATTTTTTCCCATGTCAAACTAATGATGCTACACCAGAGGAAAAGGTCTAATATAATCTGTAATAGTACTATAAAACTATCTTGTTCACATATTTCCGTCTTCCTTCCAATGCCATCATAAAATTGTTTGAAGCATTACTCAAAATATCGATTCCAATTTGGAAATTGATTTCAAAAATAAAATTGAACTAATTGTGTAAATTTTACCAATATTTCATCTCCTCACATCTTATTTTAGACAAAGGCCTACTTTACATCTAAGTTCTTCCGTCATTATTTCACAACCGGAAAGAATGAACAGTAGTGCGCACAAGCTCTTTTATCCTACGACTCGATTTTTATCTCAATACGGCATTTGCCTCCTTCATAGAATTCACATGGGTACATCTGTTTCCCAAGTAAAATAGCCAAAGTTAATTCTAACTAGTGGTGCTACAGAATGGCACAGACTTTCCCGTATTAGGTCTCTATTCGATTGGTCTGGGCTAGCTATTCTCACTGCCTTGTTTGTAAAGAATCATATTTTAATATATTGTAAGATTGTTTTCCGTGGCGTTTCCAGTTTATAGAAGTGATGTCCTCCTCGTAGTCTGCGTTGTCGTAGTAAAGACTCTTCCACGAAGATTATCTGTCTTGATGTTGAAGTTATGTTCACTTTAATGTCTTAAATACGATGTTAAATGTATTAAACTGTTCTCATAATTCCTTATTTTTTAATACCTCAGGTGGATATTCCTACTCAACACTATTTTCATTCACAAGAGCTGAATTTTCTTGCTTGCCTTGCATGAGCTCGCATCGATGACCAAATATCTTCTGAACATGGCATATTCATTTTCGTTTGCTCCCCAAAATT
Organism: Gryllus bimaculatus; assembly: GCA_017312745.1. Taxonomy (NCBI): domain Eukaryota; kingdom Metazoa; phylum Arthropoda; class Insecta; order Orthoptera; family Gryllidae; genus Gryllus; species Gryllus bimaculatus. The sequence goes on along the minus strand of BOPP01000235.1, from coordinate 447,675 downwards.
TTGCGATTAATTATTTTATTAGCTGCAACTGGTTTCACGACGATAAATTATCTTGATTCGACCCTAATGTCTTTTCTAAAACCTGTCACCATTGGCAGGGTATATTCCATATATTTCGTTATAAGAAGTTTAAAAAAAAAAATTTTCCACAAATGTCCACATCCCAAATCACAGCTATGTGCATATTGTCCCTACTTACATCCCAATATTCTTCTTCTTCACGCCGTTTTCTTGACCGCTATTTCGGTCTTCCGGCGCCTAATCGTCTTCTCCAGTCTTCCCCGTTCTTCCAGGAATCAGGAGGTAATTTCCTCTTCTCGATTATCTTTCTGATCTGGTCGTTCCATCCTGGTCTTGGTCTGCCTCCTTTCACTTGGTTGCCACTTTAAGGATCTTCTGGGGAATCTTCTCTCACCCATCCGCTGTA
>BOPP01000235.1:387297-447113 GCA_017312745.1 Gryllus bimaculatus | reverse complement strand
CAGAATTTTCTTGCTAGCATTGCATGTGCTCGCATCGATGACCAAATGTCTTCTGTACCCAAAATTGTGTTCCCCAAATTTTTGCGATTAATTATTTTATTAGCTGCAACTGGTTTCACGACGATAAATTATCTTGACTCGACCCTAATGTCTTTTCCAAAACCTGTCACCATTGGCAGGGTATATTCCATATATTTCGTTATAAGAAGTTTTAAAAATAAAATAAAATATATTTTCCACAAATGTCCACATCTCAAATCACAGCTATGTGCATATTGTTTCTACTACTTACATCCCAATATTATTCTTCTTCACGCCGTTTTCTTGGCCGCTATTTCGGTCTTCCTGAGCCTAATCTTCTTATCCAGACTTCCCTGTTCTTCCAGGAATCAGGAGGTACTTTCCTCTTCTCGATTATCTTTCTGATCTGGTCGTTCTATCCTGGTCTTGGTCTGCCTCCTTTCACTTGGTTGCCACTTTAGGATCTTCTGGGAAATCTTCTCTCGCCCATCCGCTGTACATGTCCAAACCAAGTATGTTGTTTCTTTTCAATTTCCTCTATAATATCATGTTGCAGATTCATTATTTCATTAATCTGTTCATTCCTTATTCTTGCCCTTCTAGATATTGCAACATCCCAATATTTGCATTTAATATGTCCACGTCCAATATAACTGCCCAATGTTCTCTTTGTAAATGTAGTTACTACTTTTTTACCTTCGCCTGAATCAGTTTCATATTACGTTAATCAAGAACACCATTGAGATATCTGGGTGTCTCAATACAAAATCTATGAGTTGAAAATATCAATGTCGCATCCCTTTTCGATTAAATTACTATCGCTCTACCAGAGTAAAAGAAACAATCTTTCACTACGCGTGCCCGAATGTTGCCTCCCGTCCTAAGCTTAAACATTTCTCCGCCTGCCTGCGCTCTTTGTCACAACGTAGCGCTCTCTCTCTCTCGCTCGCTCTCGCTCGCTCTCTCTCGTTCTCTCTCTCTCGCTCTCTCTCTCGCTCTCTCTCTCTCGCTCTCTCTCTCTCTCGCTCTCTCTCTCTCTCTCTCGCTCTCTCTCGCTCTCTTTGTTTCTCTCGTGGGTCGTTCAGTAATTCAACACTCTGGGTTTGTCGATAACAAGCAGATGAGTGAGGAGGGTCGCACAAAAGGCAGCTTACGTGTTTCTGCAGTAGGGATTGTCCAGATGATCATCAGAAAACAAGCCGTGTCTTGAAGAACAGTTTCAGTAATAAGGTAATATAATGGACGCACACATTCGTGATTTCTTTGGACACCCCGGGCAGTGCGGGGTCCTCTTCTGGCGACGTGGCAGAGATGACGAATGACGGTCAGTGCGATCGCTGCGTCTGGGAGCAGCGTATCTTTGTCGCCTCCGCGCTTCCTTATCGCCGAGAGGGGAAATCTCAGCTGCCGCAGGGTGCGAGAAGCTTTCGAGACATCTCCGAGAGTACGCCACTACGACGGCTCCTTTGCGAGCGATACAGCTGTAGGCTAGATTACGTGGGTGTTAGCGTGAAGGTATCCTATGATCGCATCCAAGGACAAGATTTCCTTGGTTTTAAAATTCGTTTGAATTATTTATATATTATATCCTTGTGGCTGATACGTAAAGAATCAATCCCAACTGATTTTGCATACTACAATTTCTACAGATATTTTTTTATTAGAAATCCACTTTTTCTAAAACAAACAAAATGGAAGGAAAAACACGATCCAAATACAAAAAAATCGAAGTGCAATTCAATTATATTATTTCACATTACCATTTACTTGGTTTGTAAATGATTCGCTGGGATTTATTTATTCCCGTCTTCATGTTTCTACAAATATAACGCATTTATTTTATATCAATATAACTTACCAAGTAAGCCGGGACATAATCTGATTTCGATGTTTGTTACGGCGATGGATTCAGGAAGCGTCTCGCCAGCGTGCAATTATACCACATTTTCAAAATTGTTTCAATTTTGCCACAACCTTAATTTCTTACTACACCGCCTTGTTGAAAACTTGCTGTAAAAAACATCTGGTTAAATGGTATTCATTACTTCATCTTTCTACGTTCGCTTGTCCACCCCCTGTGCCCTCCGCCAAGCAAATTATGTCTGGGGTCGTGTTAATCGGCTAATCGGCTTGTATTCTATTTTGGAAGCAATCCACGGGCCTTGAGGCGCTCGTGGCCCGAAGTAAAAGTGCCGCGTCGTCGCAGCGCGGCGGCGGTCACGGGCACCCCCACGCCTCGGCACGCCGCTAGCGTCAGGGGGAGGGGGGCCCTTCCTGGAAGTGGGATGCAGATAACGGGCCCCCTCGACTCCCAAACCAGACCGGCCGGCCTGCCACCGCCGCCGCCGCCGCCAGGTCGCGACCTGTTGCTCCAAGAGCGCAGCTTGGGCGTCTGGGCTGCGTGATACTTGTTTACGTTGAAGATGAATATCGATATTTTAAATTATAAACAATTTACTTCATTTTGTAAAAAAATGCTTAGGCTTGGTAATACTTGTTTATGCTGAAGACGAATATCGATATTTTAAATTATAAACAATTTACTTCATTTTGTAAAAAATGCTTAGGCTTGGTAATTCTTGTTTATGTTGAAGACGAATATCGATATTTTAAATTATAAACAATTTACTTCATTTTGTAAAAAAATGAAGAAGTTTTACAAATACAAAAAACTGGGCCGTTGCATTCAAATAGGTGGCGTAAAACTATCTCTGCAATATAAAGCGACTTTTGGGTTTCTGGTGCCAAGAATGAGTAGGGTAAGAGTTCCTAACTTAGCTTTTTGTATTATAAATAATAACATGATTACCTAAGAAGCAATAATTATTCTTTTATAATTTTATTTCATAAGTTCATTGATAATGTTTTTGGTGTGCTGTAAATAATGTGTTGTACATTTCTGTTCGTGTTTCATGGCTCTGGAAATACCGGGCTACTCTGTTTGTTATAAATAATTTCATTAAACGATTTTCGATCCCAGCTTTATGAGTTCTGTATTAGCTGTTGTAAATTTTTAATTGCACACATGCATATAATCAAGGATTTTTCATGGAATTATGAGCCAAATTTAACTAACTCAAGAGAAAATAAATAATATTTAAAAAAATCAGTCCGGAGCGGGAAACACCGACAACCAATCACAGCATCCGTCCGGGTGGTTGCTTTGCAGCCAGGTTCCTTAAGTTAGCTAGTCCTGTAATGTAAATGCACCTACGTACATATGAGTACGCATTGCTGAAGAAGAGCATGAATATTTCTTTCAAACTGTACGTGAAAGGAAATAATCACCCTTCAAACATGTTTAAATTAGCCGTCGTAATCTGGAGCTGGCGCCGCCTGTGAGGTCAATGGGTGTGGGCACCCACAAACCGCCGTCAACGCTAACACTGATCCAGATCGTGGAAAACAGGAATGTTTGGGACTGTAAGTTTTAAAAGGGCAAAAGTCCTTTGACAGTTATGTCAGTTTTAATTGCGTCCAGGGCATGCCGAGTTCTGGGCAGGGGGTGGGTAATGGGCCTCCGTAAATCTCCCTGTTCCCATATAAGGCTCCTCTAGCGTTGAATATCGCGACAGACAGCCCAGAGGACTTTGCTGTGTAAACTTCAGCTTGCTCTGCAGCTTACTTTTTTAATTAAACTTTCTAACTTCATCGGACCTTGGTCTCTGTACTTGAAACCCGCTTCACCACCACGCTCCTCCAAGGGAACTTAGCTCCTGCGAACTCACACTTTTTGCATCCTATACTGGAAGCAATTGTAAATTGCCTGCAATCGCTGCTGTAGCACGACCACCTTACAGCGAAAGGCATTAAATTAGCAAAATTAAAATTAAAAAAAAATTAAAAAAATTAAATTCAAAAATGTGTTTTTGTTACGGGCAAAAATAAAATGTGTCGCTCTTCACTTGATCCCCACTGTACAGATTCGGCTAACTTATGATTTTCAAGTTAGCAAGCACAATTACAATGGAAACTAAAAATATAAAGAGTAAATAAAAACAAATATCTACGCGAAAATTGTCACTTATTTATTGCTAATGATTCCCCCAAAAGGGATTTTCTTGCCATCTAGAAATCAATTTTACGGGAACTATTTTAGGGTGTTAAACAAAGTCCTTTTCTTGGAACAATTTAGCATACAAATATGTAATAACTTTCATGTAGTTTTTTCTTCTTCTGTGAAATGTTAAAAATACGTGCGGTTTTGCTGATAGCAAATTTGCCACAAAATTTCGCATTCCACGGTATTTAGATAAGAAGCAAACAAAAAAGCGACTTTTGGAACTATTGAGCAACACAAAAGCGCTGACAAATTTCCATTGTAAATTAGTTTGTAATTTACTTTTGTAATTTCTTGGTTTTCTTGTAAACGTGATGCCGATCTGTGACAGCGGATCAAATGTAGAGCGGAAATTTTATTTTTGCATAACAAATTAGCGAAAAGCTCCAATTTTTTGGGTTTTTAAGTTCTTTTTAACTCTGCTCTGCTAACATTACGGACCGCACCTTGCCAGTGCGCCCCCCCCCCCCCCCACCGCCACGTCCGAGGCGCCGAGAGAAGCTCCCATAACTCTTTTGTGCAACAACGCCTCCCCCCCCCACTGCTCGGCTCTGCAGGTTTCGCCACGCAAAGCTGTGATGGACATTCTATTCGATTTCATAATCCTCCTTCCACACGCCAAGCACATACCGCCAGGAAAAATAACTTAACTTTAAAAGGAGCTTGGCCACGGCTCCGAAGAGAAAATTAAGAAGGCATTGGCCCGTTGCAAAGAAGGCGAATGGGCCTATATAAAAATCATACAGACTTGCATATTATTCATTATTATTATTATTTATTATTATTATTATTATTATTATTATTATATTATTATTATTATTATTATTATTATTATTATTATTATTATTATTATATTATTATTATTATTATTATTATTATTTTATTATTATTATTATTATTATTATTATTATTATTATTATTATTATAATTATTTATTATTTCTTATTCAAGCATTTCTGAATTACAGTAATCACAGAACAGATACATATCAAGCATGATCACTTATACTTACAAGTTACTAAATAGCGCGTACAGTTTCACACAGGCATTTTACATAACAACAGTACATTAGCACACAAATTTACACAACAATTTATAAAATTTAAACCTTTGGAATTGTATATAAAAATTTTCAACAAATGTTTTATATAAATCTGACCATAATTCTTCTAACCAAAGAACATGTATTAATTATTACCGCTTTCTGCATGTTTATCAAAATATTTATTATTATTATTATTATTATTATTATTATTATTATTATTATTATTTCCTACAACCGATAAGTTTAGCTCACAGCCAGCTGTGTCGCTGCAAGGAGGAGAATTGTAATGGGCAGCTGCTGTGTTCCGTAGTTTTCTGGGGATTATCGGAATTGTACCACCCGAATGCCGTAGCAATTGCCGTAACAAGCGAGCCACGGACCGCGCGCAATTTTCCTTTCCTGTTCCTGGGTCTGACACTCCCCCTCATACACCCCCCCCACTTACAAGCATAACACTGTCACCACACATGTCGGGAGTTGTCCGCACTTGTGGTGGTGGTGCCGCCCAGAGATGTACTCAAGTCAGCGACGTATCTCACCATCTAGCGGGCGAGGAACACCGCCACTTGCAGGCATAAAACAATATTATAATCGATTGTTCTTGTGTAGTGTTCGTGAAACCCGCGTCAGTCTCAGTTAGAACCCTTCCGACCCACCAATCCACACAAAACAGGTGTCATTCGTCACGGCTTGGTCTCCTGGTGGGGAACTGATCATTGTTAGCGAAGGTAGAATGTAGCATTTGAAATTTTGAAACATCGCAGATTCAAAACAACGCCATGGCAGTTTATAGCTGCATAAACATTTATATTAGCATTTTGTAGCATTTGTTGTTATGACCAAGAGAAGACTCTTTGAGATTAAAAACAAAATATTTTGATACCTTTTAGATTATATTTTTAAAATCAGGAAATAAGGCCAACAAATTTAATATTTCGGCAATTGTGAACTTCAACAAATATAAAAGCGTAAGAAGTAACGCGTGTGCCGTAGACATCAGGCCTTCCTCTCCTTCCCTTGGCCTTCTTATAGCGAACTGAAGAAGCTGAAACCCCATGAGATGACCATGGCTCTCAGGCTGACAGGATCAGTTTTTTTTAATTGTTCTTATTATTTTTTAGTTAGTTTTGTCAGTTAAATCGTAATTATAAACTAATAAACGCGGCCACTTTCAAATTATATGTTTTTCAACTGTGTTGTTGTCGCATTCCTAGTTATAAAGTGAACACGAAGGGAAACGCAAAATGCAATTTAGCAGTCATACCGCATATTCACGACCATTGTGCACTTTGTACGTGATTTCGCATTTTATCGCAGGTTTAAAACTTTCAGAAATATACTGCACCAAACCGTCAAACACAATTTCTAGCTTTCAGCGTTTGGTAACATATTTCACCGTTTGGTAGCATTTCGCAATTTTAGCAATGGCTAAAATCCACCATCTCTTATCATTGTTTGCAAATATATTTAGAGGATTTTATGAATTTTCTCTCAAAACGTGCATTTTTGCATTTTTTTGTGCCATTAAATCGCGTTTTTTGTGGTTTACGGCTCCTTCAGAGGCGTTCAATAGCTCATTCTATTCCTCTCGGCAAATCCAATCATTGACACAATTCTTAGCCGTTTACCTTAAGGAAATTCTGGAAGAGTTTAAAAAAATGTATTTTTGATTATTTTGAAGTACGGAGTACTGTGTGAGCCGCGTGTTGTCATGGAATCGTGTCAAATATGTAGTCAGGACTGGCAAAGAAGAGAATTTGTTTGATGTATGAAGGAAATGATATGAGTTAAAAAGAAGTGTAAAATTGTATGATTTAATTTAATAAATAATATATTATATTGATAATGAATTAGGTATTAATTCATTGGTACCAAAAAGAAATAGTGTTAAGTATCGTCAATAAAATAAATATAATAGACATATAAAATTTATATTAGGCTTCAATACAACTTCGAATACTTTAGTGAGACCCCGTAAATTATTATATACTTTCTTTCCAGCATTACATAAATCGTGACGATTTAATTCATCCAATTTTCGATAATTAAACCTAATTAAACCTAATTTTATAACTAAACAAGTAATTTAATCGAAACTTTTTCATGTAACATTCCACTCGTCATACTAAAAAATATTTATTTGTAAAATGAATAAAAAATATTATTTCGTAAAATGCAACTAATAAAATAGAAACGAATAATGCATCAATTAACCTCATTCCCTCATGCATTTCCACGAAAACTACATTGCAATAACTTCAACGTTCACAAATATAAGAGATGCTAAATTTACCTGACTCACGCCGTATTTCCAAAATTATTTCTATGTATCAAACTCTTTTTCTGAATTGACTATTTTTTTCTACGAAATTAATATGTTCAGTGCATATTATAAATTATGTTCAATATTCGACAGTTCGATTGAGACAAAATGTCCCAAACAAAGCGTTTCAGTGGGTTACCAAATGTGATCAGAATTTTGAACGGAGTGCGTCTTATATGCGACAAGGCAATATATTATTTAAAAATAAATTCAATGATTTGGTACGTACAATTCTATTTTCATGCTACTATTCATAAATGTTACCAGCCATTAAAACACTTGTTAATTGTTTATTTTTGAATTTTACATTTTACCCAATTTTTCCAAAATTGTTCGAAAGCATTTTTGAAATGTTCATAATTATTTCTATGTATCTAAGTTTCTATAAAACGAATATTATCAAAATAAGTCAGATTCGATGTATGGAGGTCCGACTGTACGCTTGCTCGCTCAGGTGAAACAGTGAAACTCTGACGTGGCAGAACGGGCATATTCCGAATGCACCACGTGGCCAACTTTTGCTACCTTCACAAAAGGCGCAGGTCGATTCCATCCCGATCCGATTCCTATTCCTCCGCAGTGCAAGGAAGAGGTCGCCTTACCAACGCTTGGAAAATCGCTTTTTTTTTTCTTCTTTTTTTTTCTTTTTTTTTTTCTTTTTTCTTCTTCCCATATTTGAAGATCGTGAAACAGAAAAAGAACACATTTTCAATTTTGTATAACACCTGCTTTATTTGCAATTTGTTCTACTTGAACATACGGCGATACAAATTAATTGTTAAAAACGAAAGAAAAACGGTTTCAATGCATTTTTTGCTTTTCAAATCTGCAATCACGTGCTCCATTGAAAATGAACAATTTGCAAGCAGCTGATGTTAAAGTAGAAAAATTTCTAGGTATCTCAATTCAATCAAGCCTCAAATGGAATGCAATATAACAGAATTAAACTGTAAATTAAGTTCATTAAGTTAAACATTCAGAATTCTTTCAAAATCTGTCAGCCGTCATGCAGCTCGTTGCGTTTATTTTGCAAATGTGCATTCCCGCCTGAGATATGGCATAATATTCTGGAAAATCTAATTATTTAGTACCCAGACCTTTAGATTACAAAAGAAAATTATTGGGAAAATGAAAAAATGCCATTAACGTGATTCCTGCAAGCCTCTCTTCATTGACCGTAGAATCTTACCATTGCCGTTCCTATTTATTTATGAATCTGTAATTTTTGTCAAAACTGACTAACTTAATGGTGTTAATTTTCATGCAACACTGATATTTATAATTTACAACACACGTCGTAGTAATTACATTCAACAAGTGTGAGTATCAACGGGTCACTACAAGAAATCCACTTAAAATACATGTACATTACTTTACAACGCATTGCCAGATGACATTAAACAATTACAGTCGGCACACAAATTTAAAAGAAAAAACGTTTCTGCTACATAACTGTATTTATACAATTAGAGACTATACTGACCATAAAAAGAAAAATAATATTTATTCTAACAAAACAATGATATATAATGCATTAATTTACTTTTGTATTGTATAATTTAAAGACTTCACATACCTGTAACAAGTAATGTACTTGAGTTTCCGGGACAATGACCCCCATCCCGATCAGGTTTTTGTTCAGTTTCCTTGATCCATTGAGCAAATGGTGAAATGGCCTCTAGGTTTGCTGTGTAAATGTAGCTTCGCTATGCGCACGTTCTGTTGAACACTCCTTTTGCTTGTAGTGGTAAGAGTAGAGCTGGGGGTAAGTTGCTATTTTGTTGGCAATACACAGGAATGAAATTTGGAGTTCGTTTGCCGATGCAAATAAGTTTTCTATACCTCGGAAATGAAAATGTCTGGTTTCTACAAATGTTGCTAATCTCGTGCTTTTTAAAATTTTATTATTATTAGTTAACTTTTTAACTTATCCGTCTTTCAACTATTTATACATAAAATGTTGGGAAGGGGTTCTGGAACTCAATAAAACGTGCGCAGATGATCTTCTCCCCAATACGTCACATACATTTTTTACTGTTTTTTGACTACGTAAATAAACATAAACAAACGCTCGTTTTATTTGTTGTTTAGTGTAACGTTGTTCTTATATAACAAGTATTGAAATAGTCTGAGAGTGTTAGGAAAGTTCGTTATTTTGTAATTGAACTGTACCGAAAGCTTTTAGTTTATTGAAACTAATTTCTACGAAGTATACCGTGGGCTACTACACAGAGAAAGGAAAATATATCATTATCTTCCTTCAAAATACCCAGAATTAAAATAATTATATTTTAGATAGATAACAGTTACAAATACGACTTTTCTGCCACGTTTACCTGTGTTGAAGGTTTTCTCTCGACTTTATATACTTGGCTGTCCGGGTTAAGCCGCGTCTCAATCGATTGAGCTGACGTTTCTGCCATCGTGTTGTGGCCTTCTTCAAAGCTATACGTGCTTCTCTCGACTTTTGCGAAATCATCTCTGTGCGATTCTCAGAATCGAAATTTCACTAAATTGTATCCTCCTTCCTCGACCCCAAGCACAGGATGGGATGCAGTCGAGCCAAGATGACCTGACGTCTCGTACTAGCTGAGACGTTCACTTTTTGGAGTCCATGTCCCGAATTTTTTTTGGAAGGAAAACAGTACGGCAAAATGTCCCGCATTTTGACAATGACTAATCGGAATTAAGTGCCGTCCACAATTTTAAATTTACCATAAAGTATTCCTTTGGGTTTGCATTGGTTTCTACAAAAGTGCGGAGGAGAGTGAGGAGTTGATCAAACGCTTAAGTACCACGTAACAAGAGCATTTCACGGGCTATAGAAATGAATGAAGGGGAAATTCAGGAGTGAATCTAGGAAAGGAGAATGAGGTATCGCGTTAGTCGAACTTGTATATATGCTTTATCGCTATCGATATCGTTTACGAGAAATTCAATTGTCCTTCACCTTCTGCTTCTGCGATTTTGTGTGCGACTAGCAAGCAATCTCATGGAGGAATACGTCCGAACTTTGTAATGAATAAAAGTGCAAATAAAAAAAAATTAAATTCCAAGCTTACGTTGCAAATAATATTCCACTTTTATAAAAAGTTCAGCAAATAAATTCTTGAAATAAATTTAAAATTGCTCACTTATTTTCTTTTTCTATGCGCTATTTATTCCCATTAAGGTTTAAAAAGTGTACAGTAGTTACTACAGTGTGTAATGTTATTTTTGTTAGTACGTGTCTATATTCCGCTTTATAATCAAAAGAAAGTCACAATGTCCCGTTTTTAGGTTTTAACGATCTGGTCATCTTAGGCTAATCCTTCTCCTGTGAAAAAAGGAAAGGGATGTATCTGGGAAGTGGATGTGAGGGAAACCTGAGGAATGAGGTATTTACTCAGGCGATTCCCCACAAAACTGGGCGTCTGCAGACCCTGTTACGTCTTTCAGAACTTTGTTCCAAGTCTGCACTATACTATACGTATCAGTAGACAGAATGTATGCCTTACTTCAGCGAAACGATAGCTTGACAATTTTTCTTCCATACACAGAATTGACGCAGTTCTTTCAAACAATAAACACAATATATTACTGTATTTAGTTAAATGATCATACTTTCATACAAATGTTGTAAATAATGTTATCTGCTTATTTCAGCCATAAGGAACCTTGAAGATCTTTCTTACATACATTATTATTCTTCCATATTTCTTCCATACATTCCATACATTATTTGACCCAGTTCTTTCAAAAAAAAAACAAACAAAATATATTTGTATTACGTTGCCTCTGGTTGTGCTTCTTCCTAATTTTTCCATTTTGACTTATCAATTTTGAGCGTAAACTACTGATTATCACTCTTGGCATCTAATTATCCACGCGTAATAACTTTCCACAATCCCGTATACTATGTAGTCAATTCCGTGTTGGCGGCAATACGAAATCGCAATCTTTCCTTCCTCTTCTTTGGCCGCTACTCTCTCCTCGCAACAAACGCACACACGTACATGCACTATATTACCACATTTGTCGGGAGGCTATTGAGAGCTCAGAGCCAAGCCCGGGTTCCCCCGCTAGACGGGAAGGCAGACTTCCCTCGCAAGTCTACGAGGGAGGGGGGGGGTCGGGATGGGATCTCACGTTCCAGCGAGGGACGAACACCGCTACCACATGCACTACACTTACGGGAATGTTTACCACATCCGAAAATAATTATTCGAGCCGCTGAACGCATTGTTCTGCAATAAGCCAGGAATACTTTTTCCATGAGTGCAGAGCGCTAACCTCACGGTCGTTTTCAGTGAAGTGTTGCCTAGTACGAGTAAATGAGTTGAGTGAATGCCTTATAAATAATACAGGGAGTCCCATGGGCCACTTCCATAACTTATAACCGGTTCCGGATATCGAAATATTTTTGGCTCAAAAATGCGGAATCATATGGTGTAGAGATATTGTATGAAATATTTTTACCTTTGAGAAATTTAATCATTGATTTTTTAAATAGAACCATACATTTTTCTCATTGGCAATAGATATATCATAAAAAAGTAATGCAATGATGTAACATATGTTCATATTTTGATAGTATTTTGTGTATAAAACTATCCGTTTTTACACGTAAGTTTCGGGGGTGGCTCAATGTTGGTGGGACTCTCTGTAAATAAAAGTGTTTTTACAAATATTACCAAATCGATATCTCATAGAAAAGAAGATGAACTACTAGATATTGGAACATTTTAATATACATTTAAGAGTGAGAACGTGCATTCAGTTAATTGAAACATTAGATTTAAACTAGATTTAAATTAGTTTCATTTAACGTGTGAAGATAAATATAAACGGCCTCCCTTTAATTACTGCCATAATGCAGTGACATATAGCTGTAAAAATTAACTTAAATGTTTAACCCGCGTTTACAAGGTGAAGAGTAAGGGCAAAACTATCGAGAAGAGGTTCTTGCTGTATTTGCTACGACACAAACTGTGGAAATGTTTCCGGCCTTCACGGAAATATCCTGAGGCTAGGCACACGTGGAAATGAAAAAGATCAAATCCCCTCCAGTGTAGTATGTAAGGACTCCGTTGAGTGGATGACGTTGTATTCCGAGAGGCTGCGATGTCCTTTCTCCCTGGAATGCGAGTCTCGAGCCGACCTACCGTTTCACCCTCTCCAGCTACCTCTTCAACAGATGCCCCAGCCGGATCAAACTCTGAACACCAACCTGGTTTCCCGTACGTTTGTTTGGTAGTGTAACGCGTGTGTATGTGAGTGTACGTGTGATTTTATGTAAGGCCAGAGGTGGAATAAGAGAGAGGAAGCAAAGATCGGATGTATTTTTCGGAGATGGGAAACCACGGAAAATTAAGATCAGAAAAGCTGGCCACTAGAATTCTCCACAAGGCAATCAATGAATTCGATCCACCTATACAGTTAGTTTAGAAAAACGGTCGGGACTTCGAACATAGGACCTCGGCCAATGACTGCAGAAGAAACGGATGTAGTCATTGCGGTAACGTACGAAGAGATCACATTAGCACCCCCAAGACAGACATTTTTCGTGGATCATATACGGTATAAATGGTAGTGTATTTCAGAAATACTTGTTAAATACATTTCATACTGATGTTATTTTGTGTATTTTCTTCTAATATGTAGCTAATTGTTCAAATGTGTATGGTAGGAAAATATGACATCGTGACATCAGTAGTTCACAAAATGATGCCGGAGTGGTAAAAAACAAAGGTTTCTTCCAACAACTTACCCAGCAGTCTGACAGGCTAAGTGATTTGCGTGCTTCTTTTTGAAACAGATAGCAACGAAGCATTAACGGCATGAAATTTCTTAGTCATTATTCTTATCACGTTTTCCTTGGAAATGCTGCCAAGCACGGTCGGTTTAATATTCTGTTAAATTAGACTCTAAATTGCTACTTACCAACATCATGTATTTAAACTATCTTTATGTATTTAAAATCAACCGTTTTCCTACGATTGAAGAAAATAATATTTGTGATTATGCCATTTTTATATATTATATAGTCATATTTGTATGAGAAATAACATGACATACAAAGTAAATAATATATAGTTTCTATTAAATGTAATTCCGCGTAAAACGCGTCGACACAAAAATGAAATATCCACACCGCATCGAATGTCACGTTGGTTATTAAAAACTATTTAATAATCAACCACTTTCATTTCAATTATTGAGTTTAATCTGCTTAATTTTCTCGGGAATGATATTAACGGATTCCACGTATAACTTTTTAATGTTAATTGTGAAATGTTATTTACAATCATTTTCGTAATTGAACCAATTTCACTTCCCGTGCAAAAACCACCAATAATAATTAAATTATCCAATAAACAATTCAAATAATTTCCTGAGGGGATCGTATCATTAGTAGTTCACAAAATGTTGCCGTATGTCGAGTGGTAAAAACAAAGGTTTCTTCCAACAACATACCCAGCCGTCTGAGAGACTCACAATTGCGTGCTTCTTTTTGAAACAGAGCAACCAAGCATTAACGGCATGAAGTTTCTTAGGCATTGTTCTTTTCATGTTTGCCTTATTGGAAATGCTGCCGAGCACGTTCGGTAATGATAACATACAGTACAATTTACCTTTTTCAAATATCATACGTAAACACGGAACCTTCAACAGAAGAATATTTTCTTCTTTATACTGTTTATATTTTTCTTTCCGCCCGTGGCCTCTTTCTGACTCATTTCTAGAACTTTCAATAACAACAGTTTATGAGATGTAGAATATACAGAGACACGTTTTCGCGAGCATTGTACAAACTACTCTTTTGTTCTAACAGGAATTTTGAGTCCTTGTCAGAGTACACGGACCCTTGATAACTTAAGGGGCAGCCGGTTTAGGCGTTAGCGTTGACCACACTGTGACGGACGAGCAGACAAACGTTTTACCGTCAATAGATTTTTTATTATCAAAGGCCCACAAAACATGGATTCTGACTATATCACATGTTACAGGATCTTTTTCTATATTTAGCAACTGGTTTATTCAGTTTATCGTTACAAGGGCCCGATAATAATATTTTTTCTGTCGAAAATTCGCCCTTTTCCGGTACACAATTTCAGTAATTTCTCTAGGGTTAATTAATAATAATACACATTTATTCTAAAAATCTACAATAAGTAATTTATTATTTTAAAAGATAGAATTTTAGAGTATGAGATATGTTGATGTACTGCCTACAAGAAGAAAAAATGCTATTAAATCTACTTCATTAATCTTTCGTTTACTGAGTATAATATGTATCCATACGTACTTTTTAAAGTTATTGATGATTTTAAATTATAATTCTGGCAGTTTATGTATGTATTCGGCCGGTGAGCATTTATTAGTAGGTAGACACAAAGCAGTTTGTTTGTTTTACATATATATTACATACTTCAAAATGACTAGATATCATGTTCCCGTAGTGGTTTACAGAAGACATTGTTTCATATTTGTGCCCTACAAACTTTTTTTTTTGGTACAACGAAATATGTATAATAACCTTTTAATGCCATTGAAGGGTTTGGGCATAGAGTAAAGAAGACCCTACAGAAATCCTGTCTCTACTATCTGAGTTCTGAAGGATCTGTATCTTCAAATAAAATTGTCATTTCAAAAATAATAAAATAATGAAAAATATTGAATATGTTATACCTATAATTAAAATAAAAAATCTCTTTGTTACGTGCAAATGGGAACAACAATATCCTCTCTCTATAATATTCATAATTTATTATTAACAATGATATAAAAAATAGGTATAAATTTTGGAAAAAAAAAAAGATCGAAAATTTACCCATTCAGTAAAACGTGAAAAATATTTAAGGAAACGAAGGGTGACTTGTCGAGATTATTCCACTTTCCCCATCACACGCCGCCACAGCAGCACCGCGGCTCGTAGCAGAGCATTGGAGACCTCACGTGCAGCGGGCATGCGCTGCTGCGGCAAGCGGCGGAGAAAACTCGCCAAGCGGAGGAGGGCGTACGCGCCACCGCTGGCAGAACACAGCTTTAAACGGTAGGCTTCCCACTGTGCCGTCGGTAGCTGCGTTTTACCTGCTGCGGTCCTTTTGTTCGACGTCGCCGGAGGGTCGGCGAAACCTACCCCTGCAGAACCCACCCCCTTCCACGGCAGGCGGCGGTGGCGGCGTCGGAAGGGTTCTGCTGCTCGACGGAAGGGCGCCGCCGTAGCGACGTGGGAAGGCGCCCTAAACCCCAGAACCGTTATTGCCAATCCGATTTTCCTTCGACGCGAAACACAAGGTGGCCGTGCGCGTTGCTTTCAGCTTATCCTAAGGCCTAAGGCCGCTTGCCCCAGGCGACGATTTCCCCCTCCGTGGGGCTTGGGGCCCTTTGGGGCGGAGGGGCTTAAGCGAGACCGCGTGCCTGCATGAAAGAGCCAAGTAGAATCGGGTGATACGGTCGCTGATAGACACAGCTCTACATAATCGCACTATGCCTATTGAGGGTTGCATTTTAAGTTGTTCGTAAAATATATTTACCAGTGTATACGTTTCGTTATCTTCAAAATCTGAAATGTCCGAAAAACCGTAAATACTTAACAAAAGTCTCCGGATTTATCTCAGTATCTTTAAATTGCCTTTCAACGCGTATTGTACCTTTAACTTTCAACGCGTTTAACGAGACTGGAAACAGAATCCGGTACCGCAGATGATACAACTGCAATCATTCAAGAAATATTCATTGAATGGATTCATTGAAAGAACTTATTCATTTTGCTAATTTCCGCCGAATTGGAATCTGCTTACTCGTTTGTTTGTTTTTTTGCCACAGTTCCAATGGGCATTGTTTTCTTCCTTGCAAGCAGACATTCTCACGAATATAACTTCCATTACGTTCAAATGAAAAAGGAAAATATGTTTTGAACAATCTCACCTCTGGCAAACTCATTCACGTTACACGTTTTTATAACTGAAAAATTAACAACGAAATATTAACGCCGAGTGACAGGAAAAATACCTTAATTCTTGGACATTTGTAATAACTTTGCACATCCATACATTGGATTTATGCACTTCTCTAATGTTAAATATTCCAATAAATTAGAAAAAAATGAATATAGAAAATTTGACATGTTTGGTCACTAATAAATATGGTAAATGAGAGACATAAGTACTTTAATGTAATAGAATTATGAGTTTCTGTACAGATGTCTATTATGTTTAGAGTGAGAACCTGATAACATTTCCACACATTTAAAATATTTGTAAACTCCATTTTGTTGTTTTAAAAGTTACTCAGATGATTAGATTTTTTGATTAGAAAGACTGTGGACTGTTATTGAAAATCTAATCACAATAGTCAGCATGTTTTATGCAAATGAAACCCAGTTATAACATTTCGTTTATGGTATAGCATTTGTGTTTATGATTTGTTTAGTTTTCTTACATTTGAGCGAGCCATCCAAATATCTCACATCACCAGGGCATATTTGATATTATTAATATAATATCGCAACCAGTGTTTCGGCACAATTCAATAACAAAGTATAGAACAGGACATAGCTTTCATTTTGAAAACCAAAGTATATTACATCAGGAACCAAGACACCATTCACGCCTGGGTCTAGAAATGTTAAATATTTTTTTTAAAACATTACTAATTTTTTTTATTTTAAAACACATTTAACGTTGAACATCATGATAGATATGTCAACACTTAGGAAATCTACGATAATGTTCTTGTAAGTTTTAAGCACAAGCTTTCGCCAATATGATCATTCCGCTGCGAGCAGTAGCACAGAACAGACACATGCGCACTGCGCTGCGCCTCGCCTCGTACCTATGTTCTGTGTTCCCGTGAAAGTTAAAGTGCTACAGCAACAGTAATCAGCAACGCTTACTAATTGTGTGGTGCTAATATTCTAAGAAATTAGGGCAACATTTTCAGCCGACAACGCGAAATGGAGGTCGCTTAGCAAAAGGCGACGTGCGGGAAACAGCATTCCATCAAATCCCAGAGCATCTACTAGAACAACATCAACTAAATCAGCGGTTACCTCTACTCCTATCGCATCAGCCTATTACCATTCTGCAACCTATTATCACCTATATCACCTATACATTCAACTTATCCTTAAGAGTAGGATATTGTCCTTCAACCTGGAAGAATTCCATAATCCTTCTCATCCCCAAACCGAACAAAAACCACAGCAATCCAAATAACTACTGACCCATTAGTCTTTTCCCATCATGAGCAAACATATTTGAAAAACTCATCCTTGCAGGATTAAATAAGTACTTGAACAA
This sequence comes from Gryllus bimaculatus, assembly GCA_017312745.1. Lineage (NCBI taxonomy): Eukaryota > Metazoa > Arthropoda > Insecta > Orthoptera > Gryllidae > Gryllus > Gryllus bimaculatus. The sequence goes on along the minus strand of BOPP01000235.1, from coordinate 429,378 downwards.
AATTAATCTCATACCTCCCTTTCAGTTTGGTTTCTACAATAAAGTATCCACAGCGCACAAGCTCTTACGCATCACTGAATACCTTCATATATCATTCCAAAAAACATCACTCAATAGCAGAATTCATTGACATCACCGAGGCATTGGTTCACGTCTGGCACGAAGGACTAATATATAAACTATCGTCAATTGGAACCCCAAAATATCTCTTTAAAACCATTAAATTCTTGCTCACAGACAACTTTTGCACTTGTAATAGAGAACCACACCTCAAAACCACGCCTCATAAGAGCATGACTCCCACAAGGATCCCCCCTCCCCACTGCCATTCAACCAAACTTCATAGCAAATTGAATCCAAACACATCTTCTAACATTAAAAAGCTGGTTCTAAAAATGGAAGATGAAAATCAATCCCACCAAATCAGCCGTTAAAATATTCAGATTCAAACCTTACTCTCCCCCTATCCAATTAAGAAGAAATAATCATATCATTCCGTGGACTCCAATAATAAGGCAGTTAAATTCTTACGACTACATCTGAACACCAACCTCAACTGAAAAACGCACATAAACAACAAAGTTCAGCATACCAAAATTAAAAAAATTCTTCTGATGAAACCGCTCGTAAAAACAAATAAACTGTCTTCAAACAATGCCATCATCGTATATAAATCAATCATCAGTCCTCCCGTACGCCTGTCCAATATGGACAAATGCTGCCAAATATAACATTCGAGAATTGCAAGTCATACAAAACAAATTTTTAAGATCCAGCACCCAAGCTCCCTGGTTCATCTCCAACACGCAACTTCACACCGAATTAAACATCAAACCAACCTCTCACCATATTGCCTATCTTGCCAATATATTTTACTCGAACCCGGAATGAATCAACCAAAGGAGAAATCTCAAACTGGGTAAATATACAGGTCAAACTCAAATAAAAAACAGATATCCGTTACATGCATTCTTGGACATTTTCAGCTGTACAACAGAATAAATCAATTGAGGTGCTCTGTGAGTCCCCTCGTCTGATGTAGGGTAGTGTTAGTAGTAAATTAGATTAAGTTAGATTGCAAGCCAGAAAATGCAAATGTAAAGTTGACATAAACTGAACTTTGTAATTTCATCCAGAACAGTAAAGTATGTTGACTTATGTTCTTTTCGCAACCTGGCACTCTGGCATTTCTTGTTTATTTGCTATTTTGTGGCAATTTGTTTAGTTATACATATACTGCCTATAAAATCCTGCCTAGGCGGTATATCTCTTACCAAACAATTTAACTGGATTTTTAAAGCTAAATTGTAATCATTCTCAAATACATTCGTATCTCGTCAATAGAAATAGAAAGGAACAACTGAAACTGTCCCTTTAGACAAACAATCCCTTTAGCGAGCGATCTAATCACATGGTTGTTGGCCGACATTCACTGTTTTAGTTATTTATTATTTTTTTTAAATTTTACATGATGTATAGTGTTGTGTACTTTTTTCTAATATTTTATTGTATGTTAATCTAATATACGGTTTTCGTGTGTCTAGAGACTGAAGATGGAGGAAATAATCTCCGAAACGTTGTGTGCAGTTAAAATTTTTAAAATAGTGTTTTAAAATGCCATTTTGATATGTCATTTAAAAAATTTAGACACAAGACCAAATTATTGTCAAACAATACATTGACCTGTCACTGATATAAAGAACCTATGTAATTACTATTACCTTTGACAATCTTTAACGCAAAATTTGAAATACATACTATGTAATAGTATAAAGCACATCAGCTGACATTCTCGAAATTTATTTTTTTTACGTTATTAAATACTCTAACTTTCGGTAAGAAGCAAATAACCTTAACGTATAGTTTCATCACCGCAATTCACACTGTTATTTTCCATGTAACTCTCAAATACACCATAATCATTTTCATATGGTGTTTCTTTAGATTTTACTGATCGTAGATTAGCTTTTGTGATAATTTCCGCAGGAACTTTATTATTTCATTTTGTACGAAGAAATCAGTCTAATGATTTTGCAATAGTAATTAGCTACACTGATTATCTGACGTCATAAAGACAAAAGACGATAACAATGCGTATTTTTACTTTAGTCGCGAGAAAAAACTATAAAATGTTTCGAATTCTCGTTTGATTTAGCAACGAACTAGTAAACCACAAAGTTTTGTGTGCACCACGGACCTTACTACTTGTTTTAGCTCCTCAGGAGACGTCCAACCCCGAGTGGCAGAAGTCGTCCTCGGTGTAAAAACATTTACTTTACGCCCTAGATATAACAGTTGATGAATCACTAATCAATCAATCTCTGCATCCAGTCTTCTGCGGTGCCACCTGCCTTCGTTGAGTTCTTTCAGCTGTATGTAAATTGGGGACCAAATAATCCCTTCATCCTTTCTCGAGAAACTTACTTTCTATCTCCATGTAAAATTAGGACCAAACCAACACAAGTAAGAAAAAGGTCTCATTGAGAATATAAGTTCTTTAAAGGGGCTGCCGTCGCTACACTGTGCAGCTTTTCCTTGTGCCTTAGTGAAAATCGTCCAGACTCGCTCGTATATCAACATGAAAAGCAAATAAAGCAATAGAAGAGAATGTAAATTTCATGTTTACTTTGTAGAATATTGGCTTAGAAAAAGGAAGAATATAAAAGTGGAAAAATAAGCAGAATTCATTTAATAAACGAATATTCAATTGAATGAAAACAATCTTAAATCAAAACACATTTCGAAAGAAAAATGCCAGTGCTAAGTCTGGAAAATTGGCAAGGGAGTTGTTTAAAAAATAAGGGCTATTAAAATGCTCTTCGAAACTGCAGTGTCACCTTCCACTTTTACCTGGCAGGGAAAGTGGACCACAAATTTACGAAAGCCCTTTCCTGAGTCAGTCCCCACTTTACCTATAGGTTAAACTGTATTTTGCTTCTGGTCCCCAATTTACATTCGCAGGTTCTTTCGGTCCGTGCGACGACGAGGGCGAGAGGGAAGAGCTGCAGGTGGCCTCCTCGGGTCTGTGCAGAGCGGGAGCACACGGGCGGGAGCACTATCTGTATTGGTGACGCGTTTTATGAGAGCTCCCTGCGACCCGGAATGCAGGGAGCTGCCTCAGCTCTGTCCCACGGCACGTCATCAGGTCGCAGTTCACCTGCCTTGCGCAGGCAGGCTCCCTTAACAATACGGCCCAGACGCCCAGATTGGGGACTGCATTTAACCTAACATTGTAAAACACACTTTTTAGGATAACATTTTGAATCTTTTTTTCTTGCCTGATCAAAAGTAAATATAAAAGTACAGATTGTGCAATTGCATACAGGACGATGTGGTCTAAAGAAATTGGAGCAATCATTCAAGTGGTTCTAAAGTTCTAGTAGTAGATACGAATTTCTTACTTTTACATGCTAGAGCAGGAATCACTTAGAGAAATGAACGAATAATGAACATGTACTATCAAACTAACGTAATATATTTCAACAATCTTAAGAATGGCAGATCGAGATGGTTGGCGTTCCACACTCGTTGGGCGGGCGCGTCGGCGCGCCTACGTGTTTCGTTTCCGCCTGGAGTGGTCGGCGGAGTCCGCGCCCGCCGTCGCCGTGGCTGCGATGAGCGCCGCGCCAAGCCCACCACCGTCCTCCGACAGCATCACTTGGAACTGCAAGCGCCAGCGCACGCGCCTCCTCCTTCAGTCACTATTTATTCCGGGCGCGTCCACTGCTAAGGTCAATAGTCCCGTGAGTGTAGTGCATGTGTTTTCCCCTTCGGAAGGTGGTGGTGGAGATCTTCCCCCCGCTGGATATGGACATACGTCCACTTGCGGACTATTTTCCCCAACCAGGTATCTCCCTCCAGCTGGGCACCGTCCCAGGCGAGGCAAGCTCTAAGCTCCCGACCGGTCTCCCGGCATGTGTGGTAGTGTAGTGCTTGTTAATGGAAGTGTCTGTAAAGGCTGAGGATAGGACAAGAGGTACGACAGATCTCGTGCTTTCCGTGACCCGTTTGACTGGAACTATATATTTTTCTCACCAGTTTTTATATCGTTCTTTCGAATGATCTATTTCTAGAATTTCAGCAGAAGAAAAGTTCAATCCAGATGAACCAATCACACAAATCTCTCATTATGATCGTTAAAAGTGGTGTTTCTTAGTGTGACCTCAGTGTCAAGACCATGGATTGCTATCTTGTATGTCTGATCAGGCTTGAAGGTGCGAAGGACACTTTCCTCGAAGGCGAGAGTAGCAAGGGCTTCTACATGAAATATTGCCCGTTTAATTCGAAATAACTTGTCAGAAAGTCTAATTTTATACTCAAAATACAAACATATGATACATCATTTTATGCCTCTTTTCATGATCTATGCATTGCTGACAAGAAAAATATATAGTTCCATTTTTAAAAAAAAGAAAGATAATTAAATTTCTTGAAAACTAAAAATATTATAATCAATTTTTCTAGGTCTTGTTACTTGCTTCATGATTCCGCATAGTTAAACGAACACTGCCTTTTGATATCGCGATCCGTTTAGATGTTATGAGGCTGGTCCATAGTTGGTGGGACACATGTATATAATTTTGGCGTACACAATGACTACAGTGTAACATTGAATTATTACTCTCTCAATCTATTTTCGTCACAAATTTGAAATGATTACTAGCGACCAAAATCTTTTGATCGACTGTGTACGTGAAAACACGAAAATAGACGTATGTCTAAAAGTCCGATCGAACAAAGCTCGCCTTGATTTCGGGTTTGGTGAGCTGGCGAATCGTCTTGTGCATCAGCTCCGAGAAGCCAGGGTGCGACCTGTACAGAGCTCCGTCCACGCCGATGGTGACGGTGCTGAAATCCATGTAGTTGAGCAGGGCGGCCATCTCCGCGGACACGATGCGTCCGGCCCGCTGCCACACCATGTAGCACGTGTACTGCAGGTCCGTGCAGTCTTGCGCCCAGGGCATCGGGTAGCCCATCTCGTTGAGGACCGCTCGTGCGGTGCGGTATTGGCCAGGGACTTCACTGCACATATTCCCATTATTATTATTATTATTATTATTATTATTATTATTATTATTATTATTATTATTATTATTACCATTATTATAATCATCGTTAATATGATTAAAACATTAACTGTTACTCAGTCTTGTCCATTGGTAGTAAAATTTATAAATTCACAAAATACAGCAAAACCTGGCATCATAAGAATCTGCTTATAACAGATAATATGAACTATCATGAGTCCCCACATAAATCATCGTATTTTCCCTTCCGCGTATTAAAGTTATGCTTTAAATACTTTCTCGCCCATCGTACACAGAATGTTGATTCCATTGAAAATATTTTTCTTCCAAGAGTTTAAGGCTCAGAAGTCGAAACGAATAATCTTCCATGGTAGCGAGTCGAATGCGTTAATTCTCTAGCGAGCCCTTGGTAAAAGCTGCACAAGAAGGGTTTTCGGACCTCAGAAGAACCCTCCCAGCTTACCTGTGAAATGTGCTGCCATTTTCCCTGTGTTATTTTTTGAAAGGCACTAAGGTGTGCAATCTCTGGCGATAGCTCTTTCAGTCGAAACCATTCATGGTTATGCGAGCGGGAACAATCCATGCTGTGAGGCATTTGACAAAGCGTAAGGCACTTCGTCTTACAATTTATGTCTGAAGCATTGTTTACTTTGCATTCAGCTTTTACACTATCATGGTAATATTAGTGTTTATCGTTTGATGACTGACTCTGCAATTCTTCTCTATTTAGAAAATTACAATTGTGATGGTTCCGAAAAGGAAGAGAATGTTACAACACAAACATTTTCCTTCCTTGCTGTAATAATGTTGTGGTAAAGCTAGATCCAGATTTACCTCCAAGGAACTCAAGCAGTTGCTTATGTTCCATACGGGGTCCCGTTTCCCCATAAAAACAATGATTTGCTCGAACAAAGAGTCGTCAATTTGTAGCCTTCAAATAATTCTTAATCTAATAGTATACTGTCTACGTCCAAAACGTTTATTATTTTTTATTTTTTTTTATTTTTTTATTTTATTTTTTATTATTATTTTTATTATTATAAACGTTTATTACTTATTTTTTATATACTTCATTTTATTAATAATCAAGGATTTTTCGGGGGGGGGGAGTCAATTCGGATTTTGGTGACTGCTGGGTTCCGCAGTACTAGTTTTTTACTAGGATTTACAAGCCCAGCGCACGATAATGAGGACGAAATTCTGAAAGTGTCGCGCAGTCTCGCTAGGCGCGCCATTTCGCCCTTTCCCCAGAGTCATCGCTTTGGTACGGTGATTGTTTCACTTTCCAAACACGGCAACTGCTACAGTCATTAGTCCCGTTAGTGAGGATTTTTCGCGAGAGATGGCAGCTCTCCTTTTCTGCTCGATCGTGAGATATTGCGTCGATCTAAACATCGGCAGAATTTCCCTCTCTAGGAATCTCCCACCAGCCGGTACGAGCTCTAAGCCCTCGTCATATGTGACAGATTAGGTCGTATTAGTGTAAGTGTATGTTAGGAGGGTAGATCAAGGAAGAGGAAGGAAAGATGACGTGCGATGCGGTTGTTAATATTGCTCCGACATTCGCCTGGAATTGATAAGAGAACACGCTCAACTAGAGCAGTCGGTCGCGAGTATTGTCCTCCGAAGAGCGGCTGAATTTCAACTAGCTCCGTCGAAAATCCGCAACCATGGGGCCTGGAACCCTAGGACCTCGGGGTCAGCCACCGCAGTGTCATCCTGGCTCTGTGCAAATCTCGATCGGTCTTTGGCACCAGAAAGTAGTCTTCTACGTGGTGCCGGCCTGGAAGCACTTAGTCGAGTTTATCGGATGTTTTCTCATTGAGGGAGGGGGGAAGGGAGTCTTTACTCTTTGCTGGCGGAAAAACACCTACGAAAACAGGTTATCACAGACGACTCATCATATTATGACTCGCTTGGCTTCCAGATGTTCGAAGAGAATACTCAACCATTCTGGATAAACAGAGTTTTCAAGACGTGCTTCAGAAAGACGTAGCAAGGGTCCCGAAATGAGCTCTACTGCACAATCGCCGGCTTTCTATTACATAATTTTGATTGTCGATTTCCGTCATTCTCTCGGTTTTGTTGTTTTCGCCAAATGTGTTCAAAACATATGCTTTATGTCGTTTTGGCTATTACCATCTCAAACGAATTCGACATCAACATACAAAAGTCATGGAGATGCTAAATACAAACATGCTACTACCAAGTTAGTGTTACTGGACCTACATTTGCATTTTAACTCTTGTGAAATGAAAGATGTTGAGAACAAACGTAATTGTTTAGGATTCTTAGGTGATGTGTATGTTGAGGCTCTATCGATCGTCACAAAAAGTTAAACTTTAAGTAGATGGTTCTATATGGAGTGATCTTACATGTTGTATGCCTAAACTAAACAATATTTTAATCATTTTTTAGTAAAATTGAAGGTTATATTCCAAGAATATTTAGAAATTTCACTTTGGTTATATACGCACGTATCTTACACAATCCTATGATAAATCAGATTTCTGGTATCATATTTCTGTCATGTAATATTTAACATTCAAAAATGAAATCTGAAAATACACAGATATTCAATAAATACTGCCAGGTGTTTTCAGTTCTTACCTGCTTATTGCGTATATTTTTCGTACGAAAGACATGCAAAACCTATTTTTTCTGAAAGAATTGCCTTATTTTCTATTTAGGGCAAAGTTAACCAGAGGGTTTCTTGTAAAAACTCTCTAGAGGTTCTTAATTCAATGCTATAATTTATTATAGATCAGTTGTGAATATTTTTTCCTAATCTAAGAGATGCGATCAATACACCATTGATAAAAAAGTGTATTAATTGTAACAATAAATAACGTTTTACTTTCAACTCATATCCTCTTAATTTATGTATATTTTAAATCATGTATTTTGCTACATTTCAATGCTTTTGTATATTACTGAAAAAAAAAAAAAGAATTATTTCACCCAATGTCCAAGAGTTTAAAAAAAGTAAATATCATCATTGCGTAAACCTAAAGTAACACCCGTGCCCCTATGTAACGCAGCGTCACGCTGCTTCAAGTTCCCTCCCCATCTTCAGCGTTACGTAACGCACGGGCGAACCAATAATCCGTGTACTCGTACGAAGAGAGCTTTTACCGGGCGATGTCGGAGACGAACTTGGTGTCGAAAGCTCCGCTGGTGCCCAAGCGGTCCGACACGCGTCCACTGAAGATGATGCCTCTGGTGGCTGCGGTGAGCAGCACGCGCCGCACCAACTCCCCCAGGTACAAGTTAGAGATCATCTTCTCGCATCTGCACATCCACGGACCCCAAAGCGGTCATCTCAGGGGAGATTCTTACTTCACATTTCTTCTTTTGAACATAAACACATCAATGCCATTCCAGAACCTGGGGAAAACTAATGGGCGAAGGGGGTATTGACGGATCTTACATTAATAATAATAATTAAAAATGCAAAGGAATGTAAGGGAAAATGGATAGTTTGTTATTTTCAGTATTGTATGTTTTAAGACAATCAATAGAATTAATTAATACGTAACCACTCAATTATATTTCATATAATTGTAATTATTGTAATGTTTTATATTGCAAGTACAACGTTTGACATATTATTTCAATCGTTAAAATTATGTGAAATACAATTAACTAGTTAGTAATTAATGATTGCCTCTGATTACCTTAAAACATGACATACTAAAAATAACGGAATTTATTAAAAAACAATCAACATAACTAGTTCACCGTATAATGAAAAAAAAATATATTTGAGAATTAATGAAATGTGTAATTCACAATATAGTACAATATTTTTTGCACGTTTGTGTACAAATATTGTCAGTGAGAGAAGGCAGGAACGCGTATATTGGACATCTTCCGTACTTGCGATCCTCTCCACGGGAACACCGTAGAGCTCTGGATACGCGCAGACCCGTCAACCTGCCCGCCCGCCAGTTTCAGAAAAATTCGGGTCACCCACCCGCATTCATTCGGGTGCCCACATCACACGGGTCGCCCGAATAATGCCGGTCGCCTATAAAACACGGGTCGGCCGTACAATACGGGTGGCGGGTATCATTGGGATTTTTGATAGAGAACAACAAAGGAATTATGTTTAAGATTGTAAAGTTGTCTACTTATGGTCTAGTTACCACATAATAAACTAGACCAACATCTACTACATTGCTCTGAACAAATTTTCCCCGCTTTGATAGAAAAAATAAAGAATAAATCAACGTTTTAATGAACTGTAAGGCAATGCCGGAGTTTTCACGAAGTGTTTACGCATGCCGACGGTTTCGAATCGTTTCTAAATATTTGATCAGGAAAGACGAACCTATCACTTAGGGTTAGGAAAGGTTCTAATAACAAATCATAAACGGTGAAACTAACTTTGCACCCGAGCATATGTAGAGGGAACAAATGACAATGTGTTGACATTCATACCCATATCGTAGCTGCTGTAAAGGCGCGACTCCACTACTTAACATTTCACACCTCTGGCGGCTTATGCTTAGATTGTACGGTTGCACCAGCTCTAGATAATGGAAAAAGATTTTATAACATGTTAGTAGTATATATTTCCCTTTTAACGACATTCAGTATTGCAGCAATATGAAATCATGACGTATCTGAAATCATTTGGAAACAAAGAGCGCCCAACGAACGCTGTCTCCAGCGTCTGGAGCTCTCTCAGACCTTGCACCATATCACGCTCTGGACTTGGCTCTGTTGCTGCGATCACTGCGCACCCTACGCTCCAACATAGGGCCTTCTGACCAGGGGAGGGGGAGGGGGAGGAGGAGGGGGAGGTGGCGCGGCGTCCGAGGGGAATACCAATTTTCTGTCTTTGCCTGACCCTAGCAGCAACACAATTTTATGCGTTGCGCTTGCGTTATGCGTTGCGTTATGCTTTTGCGTGTTATTGAAATTACACAAGTTCATTCAACTATTGACGCTATTGAATGCATTATTTAAATTCTATTTATTTAGAGCTGGTCAGACTTGAGAGGTCATCAGCTGCTAAGGTGTCACACAATGGGGAGCTTACACGTCACTACAGTGACGTCCCTATGGTGACGTTCAACTTCCCGATTGGTTGGCACCGCAACTGCTAATTTACGTCAGGGACAGTTATATTTAAATGCAATTATATGATGTTTGGAAAATTTGTTTTAATTTGAAATGATGTTGTTGATTCAAAATGTAGTACATTTAATGAGTTCTTTGTGTAAAGCTCGCCGTTGTGGAAGAGAGTCCACTTCTGTTTCTGACGGTGGGTGCGAATTTCCAGCTGCAAGTTACAGTTGGAATACAGTTCGTCCGTCATTCAAATAGAGCTACAACCTCCAGTTTGTTGGGGTACCAGCCCCCACTGATACCAACATAGTACATGTATACATGTATCTCCACGCGCAAACGTTATGGTGTCTCCAAAGAACATCATTGACTTTCGATACATTCTAACATGTCATGTAGCATGACGTCATGTCGCATGACGTCATGTAACATGACGTCGATACTTTCTAACATGTTGGCAGGGATTTTGCTGGCAAAAAAGATGGATTCAGATGAACTTAACATTTGAGTTAAGTGAACTTTAATATTTTTAAATATTTTCAGTTGTTACGGACTGTATTGCGATCGCTTGGTGTTACGTTTCCGTCAAGTGCATCCTAGGAGTTGCTGAGCTTAACCCCCACTCCCAGCATGTGTTACATGTTTGCACCCGTTCATTTCAAACAATGCTCCATTTTAGATGCATTATTATATCCTCTGAATGCTTCAATGATTCCCTAGACAATTTCAACATACGAAATGTAAAGACAGAAAATCATAACTGGAAGTGTAGCTTTTGCCATGCAATTTCTCTATTTTACTCAAAGTTTAGTCAACAACATCCGAACTAACGATTGACCCAAGAAAAATAACCGTTATGTAAAAAACTTTAATTTCAACACATTCTAAGTTAACATTTTAAGTGGAGACGCAACAAATTCACATTTAATATGCTTATTTATAAGTGTATGAAAGGTGTGTAACAAATATACATTTCGCATGTTCATGTTCAGTGCATGTAACAAAATAAAAATTTAAATGATGTTGAGCGGAGACGCAGCCTAAAACATATTTTCTTGTTCTGTGATCAGTCGTCCTCTTTTAGGGAGGACAGTCCTCTTTTTGTAGTTTCTGTCCTTCCTCTAAAGGTGTCCTTCTTTTCGATATTTTAAAACTAATATGTTAATCTCTGTATTCAGAGACACCACGCCGAAATATTGCGCATCTTGTGACGGTACAGTTCGGAGATATGCGATTAGTGTTGCTAGATCGGAGGAAATCTCGTGCATCTAGCAACACAGCTTCAGCTTCAATATTGCAGATTTTTTGACATCAATATTGAATGTTGATACTCTAACTGCAGCAGTTTCTGTAAAATTCAAGATGAAGGACAGTTCTTGTTCTGAAGTTTTCAATATATTATTACAAAATGATATATTGAAAAAAAATCTTGGAATAATGCTCGTTTAATTAAATAATTGAAATGAACGTAAGCATAATTAGTGTATTTTTGTTCGAATTAATAAAATGTTTAATTTATTTACGTTGCGTATTACGTTACGTATTTACTTACATTTTTTCGTTCTTCTTATCATAGCGAAAAAATTACTTGTGTCTCGGGAGAGCAAATTGCGGAGCGACGATTGTATGCGAAGACAGCCGAGTCCCTGTCCGTGAGAGTCGCATGGCGAAAAATTTCAAACTTAAATTTGAAACTTACGACCACAAAACATATGTGATAGAAAACTGAATTTATAAATAAAATATTAATATATTAATATTAATTAAATATTAACATTAATTATATAAATGTTAATATAGCATATTGGGTATATTATTTTATTTTTATGTTTTTATAAATTGTTATCATATTCCACATCACATTGATTGAAGTAAATCACGTGATTGATCAAAAATGATTAGACAAACTCAAACAACAAGCGAGCTCAGATCTGTAAAACAAACAGTTCAAATGTTGCAATCATGTCATAGGAGAACCACCAGCGAAAGCTAACGAAATTTGATACCTCAAGAAGTTTGTCTCGACAAAAAACAGAGAAAACTACTACTTCTCTATAGTTTACCCACTGCACAGAAAAAGAAGGATATCGCGATAAATTTTTATGCAAATAATAATCATTTTAAGCCCTCAAAATGATGAAATATACTTCATAAATAAAATTGAATCGTGTACAGTTTTACTGACTTATGTTATTATATTCTATTCATCTCAAATATACTGTAATTCATTTGTATTTTACAGAGTGGATATAGCCCTATTGGGGACACCACTTTAAAAACGCGCCAAACGTTATCTACTTTCAATCAAGTGTGTGGAAATATAACAAATTTATTATGAAATCCATAAAACAATAATATAATTAATACTGCTAATGTAATTTGTGAATCTTATAGTTCATGATTTATTCTTTGCCAATTTTAAAATATATAATTAATATTATTAACATATATTATTATAACATTATATCCAATTACATGCTTAAAATTTCATTAATATTCATATATTAATATTTAGTTATAATTCAGGAAAATGCTAACAATTACAAAAAACATGCAATAATATAACTAATTACTGCTAATTTATTGTAATTCTTATATTCATTACTTTATTCTTTTGCCCATTTCAAAAGATTTAATTATAGTGTTTTCCATCACATATGTTTTGTGGTCATGTTTCAAATTTAAGTTTGAAATTTCCTGCCATGCGACTCTCACTGACAGCGACCGGCTCTCTTCGCATACAATCGTGGCTCCGCAATTTGCTGTCCCGAGACAAAAGTGAAAAAATTGGTCACCTTAATAAGTAGTAAGATATAAAATGTCATTTCATCAAGAACTCGGCTGTAAAATATTCCCGTATTTCTAGTTGAAACAATAGAGGTATGTGTGCGTGAAAACCGATCTACACTTCCTGAGATAAGTTTATCAATTATGCAACCAATACTTCGTGCAAGATGAGACGGTGTGCTTCAAGGAAAAGACTTGAAATCAACACCGATGTACAACCTCCACAGAAATAAATGAAGAGATCTGCAATTGCTAGCTCAGTTAATATCTGTTTTCTTTGATGTTAACTTGGAACTCGTTCCATATTCTCTGGCTACACAGTTATAATCTTGTGTTACGATTGACGAGACCTTTAATTATACATAAAATCTGATTATGTCTCTTTCTTTTTTTGTTGTAAATTTATTATCTTCCCGTTCATTTTACGTTTTTGGAGAGTACGATGTTATATACAATGCATTTATTTGGCCATTCTCAGGCAAATGCGGGTTTCAGCACAATCCTTCACTTAAGATTTCATATTTATATAACTTGACTATGGAAAGTTAGCAATGGAGGGAGGATGTTTGTGGAAAAGGGTGTATAATATTTTATGAATTAGGGTGAGTGAAAGAGATCTTTGGGCAGTCTGGACTTAATACCTGAAGGATAATATGCGTTTGACCAATAAATTTGTTTCGAGAAGCGTAATCTGCGCACCTTTTCTAAGCACCAGAATCCCAAACCAGCCCTTTTCTATACATAGTTCAATGATGAATTCAAATACTAACAAAGCGTGGTTAGAAACATTTGAAAACTAGACATTTTCATACCCTATTAAAACCCGAGTAACACTTATTTACATCGATAAACTAACTACAGATTTTTTATTGCATTGCCAACATGATATCAATCACACGCTTTGCCTCTGTTCCAACCACAACTAGCGAAAGGGTAACTCAATGTTAATGCACTAAAGATCAATGTTCAAATAAATGTTATTTTCCTTCTTGATAGCCCGCATTGTCATAATTTTTATAGACGCGGTTATGCTGACGCTAAAATAGCACTTTGCCAAGCGCGCACCAAGCCCATGTTTTTGTTTCATGAATTGATTGATTGATTGGTGTTTCCGGGCGCGGCAACTGCCATGGTCATTAGTCGCGTACGTGTAGTGCGTGGTTCTGTCACGGGAGGTGGTAATGAATTCCCACCAGGTGGGCACCGCTTCAGCCCCCGCCTGGTCTTCCGACGTGTGTGGCAGGGGAGTGTGTGCGAGTGTAAAAGTGTGGTAGTGAGGGGAGAGGATAGGACAAGAAAGAGGGAGGAAAAGTCAGCTTGTGCAAGGAGCTACCCTTCCCCATACATTCGCCACCGGCTGCGGTGGCTCAGGGCATCAATTGGTGTTCCTAGGGTTCCACGATGTCTCCTTCCTTACACGTACATGCTCCACCACTGGCGCACGTCACGTTCTAGTTGGGAAGGAGCTGTACATGCCACCTTTCACGAAAAACATGCCCTACACTAACGGAAGAAATGCTCGTAGCAGTAGACGCGCACGGCAACACGGCCCAAGCCAAGCAGGGGCCACTCACACGTTGCGCCCCGGGTTGAGCGTGTCGGCGTCCAGCTCGCGGTCCCAGTCGGTGCGCATGAAGTCGATCTGCCCTCCGTCTCCGAAGGCCCCACTCTCCGTGTTGATGATGACGAAGGGCTTGGAGGGGTCGCCCTCGAACTTCTTGACCCTCTCCGTCCTCTCCACGTAGCAGCAGTTGGTGCCGGCGCCTTCGCTCACGGAGCAACAACGCAGGGAACGCAATGTAAGACCAACGCCTCTACACACACTCTCTTCTTCAGACTGCAAATGTAATATTGCTTTGGTATTTCATGCGAAATGTCAGGAAAATGTGATTATTATTTCAAAGTTTTCCAGAAGATTGCCTAAATCTCCTCACGGTGGGACTGTAAAGACTGAGATAACATTTTTTTGAATAACTATATGTATTATGGTTTATTAATACAAATTAAGTTTTAATTAAAATAATTTATCAAGTTCATCAGTTTTGAGACATCCAATAACATATTCTGTAAGGATTCAAAGAAATCAAGTAGTTACAAAAATGTTTTAGTTTAATTGACAACCTACCTATAATGAGTCCTATTCTGCAGTCCGGATCCTTCCAAGCACATGACATAAGAGTTCCTGTCGTGTCATTAAGTACGGCAGCGACATTCACTATGAGACCCTAGAAACGATCACAATCGTAACACTCGTGCCAATACTGCGTTTGAGATTGCACTTGCAAAGATTAATGTTATGAAAGAATAGGAAAACTGTAACAAGAAATTGTTCCTCTATAAAAGCTGCCTCACGTGGATAATTTTCTGGGTAAGTTACCTTCAAACTACTTAAATATTCCTTGTAAGATTTCTGCTCCCTGCATTTTTTATAAACACCAAAATATTGCAAAGAATGTGTGGTATTTTTACTTTCTCTTGCCATTTAACCGTCATTAATTTGACTAGCTATAATTTCGCAAGTTTCAAGAACATTTTCATTATATACTTTATGGATAGAAATGCCTGTTTACATTACTTGCTGCGACATGATTGTTCAATAATTAATGAAACGTAATACACAGTTATTCACCTGACTGTACTCTGAAAGAATTCTTCTTGTCAATGAAACGTTCGGGCGAAATATTTTGCTATGTTGTAGCTTTTCATCACGCAGTGCGGTCCAACAAGTACGAAGGTTGCCTTTTATATTTCAGGATTAGAGAACAAAAACAAATATTAAGCATCGAAAATCACTCTATTGTTTTTCAAAATATTCCCCATGAAGACCATACACTTGCATGCGTTTGAACCAATTGTCGAAGACTTTTTCCACTCCATTGAGGTATCTCCAAAACATGCATTCTGAATGCAGCAACCGCTTCTTCAGGTGTCGAAAAACGTTGACCTCTCAGATTGATTTTGACGTACGGGGAATTAAAAAAAATTAATTCGGTGCCAAGTCAGGACTATACGGCGGATGATTCATCAAATCGATGTTTTGGGTGCTCAAAAATGCAGTTGTTTGGGCACGATGTGTGAGAGCTCGCATTGTCGTGGTGAAGAGTGATCAGTCTTCGGCGGTTGGTTTTCCTGATTTCTTGGAAGACAGCTGTCAAATAAAATTGTTGTTTACCACTAAGAATTGACTGTTCGGCGTTGTTCTAGTGGTACGGTTTGCGACATTGCCGCAACCGTGGCGCGAACAACTTTTGTTGGATTTTACTCATCTTGAAAACCCCATACAGTCGACTGCTGCTTCCTTTCGGGCTCATACGGGTAAATCCATGATTCATCAACTTGTCACGATGTCATAGACGTGTTTCGAAGCATCACGATAGTATTTTTTTGAGCATTTCATTCGACCAATCGACACGACCCTTTTTTTTTGAGCGATTGAAAAATTGTGTGGGATCCAACGCGAACAATGTTTTTTGACAGTCAAATATTCATGCAATATTGAGATGTATGCTGGTCCCACTAATGCCTAAGGTTGTCTCAATCTCACGATAGATCACATGACGATCTTGCAATATCAGTCACAGCATCAATGGTTTTTCGGAAACAACAACTGATTTTGGACGACATCGCGAAATTTGTCTTGGAGTGAACTACGACAACGATTGAATTCACCATACCATCGATAAACACTGGTCCTGATGGAGCTTTATCGCCAAAAAAAGTGAATTTAGTTCATCCATGCACTGTTGCTGAGTTAATGCACATCGAAAGTTGTAAAAAATAATGGCACGAAAATGTTCACGATTTAATTCCATTTTTGGGCCACGATGAATATTTTAAGCTACTGTAAACAACACAAGTAGCGCTCGTATGTCAAAACGTTCTGAGTTCGTATAACCTCAAAACATCCAACTCTACGATAGAGCTGTCAGTTGCCAGATTGCAACACTAAGGTTGCCAAATCCCGAAACATAAAAGGCAATCTTCGTATATCACAAATGCGGTATAACAAAGAACGTATTTGGATTTGAACTATCATATCTGTTTGAAAGTTCAGAATGCGATCAATACGCACTAGATGTATAAGTTTGCAAAGATTCTGCAGATGTCATTGCATATCTTATGGTTAGGCCAACCACAATGCACAAATCCTTCTATAAACTAATGACGCTACAACATCTCAAACGTGGCGTCATTGTAGCGTCGTAGTCCGCATAGCTTTGACGTCAGTCAGCCAAGCGAACAGACGGACGTTTTGCGGTCAATCAATTTTTCGGTATCAAGGTCCCATAAAATATGGGTTCGGCCTACATAGGGTGTAATAAGTAATTTACTGTTTGTGGAAACAAGAAACCTTTTCCTTACTTTTTCGTTACCAGGTCTTGGCAATAAGAGGTTTACTGTCATAACTTTACACCGCACAATTATAATACTTTCTCTTCTCTTCTACTACGAAGTTAGACGATGAAGTAAAAGGATACACACAAGATGAAAGAGTGAATGTACGTTCAAAGCGAGATCGAATATCGCGAATAGTGGCTTCATATAAAAACAAATTTGCGAGGTGTTTTCTAACAAACAACCGACATTTGAATTCCTTGTAAGATATATATGTACTTTATTACTTATTGCTGTATTTAATGTTTATGATCTTTCTAAATTCTTTTATACAGTATAAACATTTTTTCCAAGGGGCAGAAACATGTTTGAATGGCGAATTATTTGTTTTTTTTTTTTTCGTTTTGTGATTTTATTAAATCATTCTATTTGTTATAAATAGCAATAACGTAAAATAAATGAACAAGTCTGCATAAATTAACATTTCTACTTACATTAACAGGCCCCTCTTACAGCCAGAAAGCTTTTTTTATGGGAAAACCGTCTGTTAAACTTCTTAACCTGAACGTTGAAAGTTAAAGCAAGTACTTCACTCTTTAAGCACACGCTATTTCTAAATCAAGATCGATTCGATTCAAAACATTTAATTTCATTCTCAATTGGGAATTTTAAATAAGACTGATATATTTCACTTTAATGGATCGTATTTTAGTGGAGTAAATGTGAATCAATGTAGCTTTGTGGCAATGACTTCTCCAAAACATTGTCATGGTCGTCTATTCACTGACGTACCGCCACACAAATTGTACCACCCTTACTTCGCGGGAGTTGCCCTGGCAGTGGTAGTTGCCCCGCCCTTGACACGGGTGGCATGTACATTACCCCTGGAATGGCAAGCTGAGAGCCTTTTCAAAGTGTGCTTCGGCTGAGTTAGCTCAGAGCCAGCACTGCCCTTCTCAGGTGGTTGTGGCGTTCGAGACACGATAGTGACGATTGTTAGTGATTCCGGGCGCGTCAACTGCTAAGGTCAGTAGTCCCGCAAGTGTAGTGCATTTTCTCTCTAGGAAGGTGGTGGTGGACTTCTTCAGATGGATCCGAAGCCGACCTACCGTCGGCTATAGAACTTATCCCCTACCAGGTACCGCCCATCAGCGCCGCACCACCCCTGTCGGCCCAAGCCTTCAGTTCCCGACCGGTCTCCCAGTATGTGTGGCAGAGAAGTACATGTTAAGTGTAAGTGTGTGTAAAAAACGGGCGAGGATAGGACAAAGGCGAGGGAGGAAAGATCGTGCGCAGTCCGTGGCCCGTTTGGTAGGATACTGCTCCGGCATTCGCCTGGTGTTGATCGGAGAAACCACGGAAAACTACAGATCGGAGCAGCTGGCCGCTAGAATTCTCCAGACAGAAGCCAGTAAGATAAGTCTAGAAAACACAGTTGGTGGTCTTGTACCTGTTTCCTGCGTATGGCGTCTGTCAGCAGCTCCACCACGTTGTGGCCAACTACACCAGAACAGTTGAACCCCTTTGTCCACTGCTTTAAAATGCCGATGCTGAGGCCCCTCTGTTCCACAGGCCAGCCGAACGTGAACCCCAACGGCAGGTTTTGGTTGTGCACCTTGTTCTCGAGGGTAAATTCGAAAAGGCATTCGGCGAGATAATCAAAGAACTGAAATTAAGAAGATTTATTAGAAAGAATATTTCCATCTCCTTTACTAAAACAAAGAGATCCTAGGGGTTCTATTGACATATTGACAAGGGAAGTTTTAGGTACGAATCAACACTTAAATTTGTCTTTCTAGGCTTTATTAGGCACCTGAATAAATGCATCAAATTTAATTCAGTATCAAATTTCGAATGCATGTCTTTGAAATAATATGTTGTGTCAATTTAAATATTTTCATTTTTTGGGTACAGTAAATGTTTAAAAATATGAAGGAATACTTAAGAATCCTGAAATAATGTAAATTATGTACATTTTTTTATTGTCAGAAACATTTTCATACCTTTAAGTACGAACAGTCATGTATCAAGTACGAACAAGTGCGAAAGTCATTCGACATCTCATGTGAATATGTTAGAATGTATTAGTTATAAATAACAAATTTAATTAAATATTTTATTCAACATAAATGAACACATCTTCACAAGAAAACATCATTCGGCGGGTACCTACACCTATAACCTCTAGAAAAATCTTGGTTGCACCATTTTTTGTGAGTTTTCATACGCAAAGAGTAAGTGGAACTGACTTGATCGTTGCTCTTTTCGAATGGTATTTTATCAGCTTCAAAATTCCAAGAATATTGTTACAATATATCATTCGTTCAACTTGATCTGTTGTGGATTTGTTACTACAGTTTTTGAAATAATCAGATATGAAGCGAAACTATAAAATGTATTTTCAATTTTACAAACTTTTATGTAAATTTTAGTGCGGAATACTGATATAAAAGGAGCAGAAACAAGTTAACATAAGTGTGAATTTCACAGGAGAATTATACCCGTCTAAATTAGAATGATTTTCATTCAGTCTTGTAAATAGAAGAAAATTAGCGCAAAACGATAGGTTATGGCCTCACCTGTTCGCCTCTTGCCATTAACAAAATGGGTGGCACCGTGTATACTTTTGCTCGCAGATCAAAATGCCTCTTCGACAGGTTTATGAAGAGCACTCGAAAAGTTAGCCCCGCTATATCAATCGCCAGGAATTTTCCGGTCTCTGCGCATACGAATACACAATACCTTGAAACACCAGTCATACTCACATCGATCTCTGCATTATTGGCAGGCAGTTATTTCCCAAGTTTCCGCTTCGAACTAATTGTTTACCGCCTATTTGTAGTTCTGTTTCCAAGAACTGTTCGTGCAGCTCTTGCGTTCGCACCCTGGACCCTCTTCCGGGCAAAGAAGGGCAAGTTCGGCCCTGGACGTGAATCGGCGCCCTATGCAGAAAACAACATCCTTCAGCTAGGGATGCGACATTGAAGCCGATGTTCTCGAACATCGATTTTTTTTACAGAAATACCGATGTTTTCAACATTGACCTATTGACGACGATGTTCTTTTAACATTGATATTTTGTGTTCGATGATTTTACGTTTTCGATGTTTCGTTCTATGAAAAATTTCCATAATCACAATTTTATAAAAGTTAAAATACTAAATGCTAATATTAGCTAATAATATCATTGTCTGTGTGTGATATACGTAGGATAGAGAAAGTTATGTAATGCTGCGGCAAAACACGGCGATCTTTCGACAGAAAAACTCGTGTTGTTGGGTCTTAATACAGAAAAAGTGGATAAATCTTCTAATATGAAATAAATTACGTAGTCAGATTTTAGAAATTGTGGATCCTTGATACCGAAAAAGAGTTTGTTTTTTTCACAACAACCATCCGTCTGTCCGTTCGTTCGTCTGTCGTCTGTGAACAACACTACCGCCTTGCTTTGGGTAGGATTTTTTCCAAACAGAAAAAAACTCCTGTTGATCTAGCCTCAGTGCAAAGCATTTACTTTTGGAGAGACTTTACAGGTAACCCCTGCAAAAGTTTCAAAATTGTCTCAAAAATGGCTCCAAATTTTTCTTTAAAATTGTTATAAGAATAGAGTTAAATACACTTATAAAGGTAGTATAGGTCCTGGTTTCCGTTAATTTTCGAAAATTGTAAGTGGTGTTTCGAAAATTGCGAAAGGTTGACTTTTTTTGCGACTACCTACAGTTAGAATATTGAAGATAGAGCGTATCCGGGTGGCCGAGATAAGCCAGTAGTGCCGTGAACACCTCGGGCCGAACGATTGTGGGTTCGAGTCCAGCCTCGGACATGATTGTTTGTGAGTTCGTCCATTCACCCCTCATCATCACCATATCACTTATTGTTAGTACAAATTTCAAAAGACCAAATGTATCTCTCTGAAAAATACCTACGTTTGATTTAGGACAAAGTGAAGGTCAGTGTTGAAAACATTTTTTTAAAATAAAATGCAAGATAATGTGTTTTTTGGTTCAAACCAACGATTTTGTTTCAGTTTTCTTTTCACCTTCGTGTTTACTTTCTGGCTTAAAGTTGGGGGAATCTGAAGACATTACAGTAGGATTAAAATGTTTTGTTACTTGATGGTTGGAAGTGGGTGAACGCTTTATGCACTAATGCGGAATACCGTTCACACATATGAAGCAAGGGTTCGCTCTTAGTGAATGCCACTTGTTCTTTCTTCCAAATCACACTCGCCGCTTAGTAATGGACGTCTGAATTGTACTTACATTTTGTTTGTTTCGTTGACTGGTTCACAAACAATACAATTTCGTATCTTCTAACGCTATTTTTACAGAAATCTAATGTACTAAGCATTCTATGTTTCGCGGTTTGGAAGCTGCAATTTTTCAAATGTAAGCTATCTCATATTTTATTTGTCACTTGTAAAATGTATGTAAACTATCAGAACAAATATCACTGCAGTTTTGTTAATTAAAGGCTACAAATAAACATTGAATGCCTCCAATAATCTAATTTGTTTGTTTTTTAATCCCCTTTTTCATCACGTTTAATTTAACTTCTTAATGCTTGGATCGTCAGAATTCATAAAATGGTAAGAATATGTACCTTTTTAAAATGTGAAATAAAAAAATAGGAAAAATTAATAATTTTATATTAAGTCAATATTATCATCTTAAATTAAACCAGGGGCAAAGAACCAACACAAGGAGATAATAATTCATATATAATCATCTAGAACACTGACATATAATACCGTAGAGCCACGAATGCCCTTTCTTAACAACTTTTAAGATTGAATTATTAGAAGTTTCTTGAAATATATTTAATTTAATTTTCATTTTAAAATGAAAAGTGTGTTATTTGTTTGGAAATATTCAGTGAAATATCACAGAAGAAGGTTTAGGAAAAAAATAGTGCAAGGTGTGCTGAGTTGGTGATCTTCCTGCTTGTTACACATTTTTGTCGTGTATGCATGGTATTTTGTGTAAAGTATTGAATTTAGGTGTGCTATAAGTTGTACATTATCTGTTTCTCTGGGTTTTTACTTTCTTGTATCAACTTCCTAGAAAGAGAATGTTATATATGGCTGTAGGAAAAAATGCTGATTTCAAACACCAAAACAATTTTTGTGGGCCTCTAGTATCAAAAATGTTACTTTTTCTTGTCCTTATTTGTAGTAAATTATTTTCTCGAATACGTAAGTATATCGTGTTAATTGGTGGGATGGAGAGATTTTCTGCCACTCCAATTAGATAGAACATTTGAATGTTCAACCTCAACCTCAAAAAGTATTCGAGCATGTAAGAGTTCAACTTTAAAAAGAATTAAAAAGTAGAATTGAATCTCAACCTACTTATTTCTAATTACCTTCGTAAATAAAAAATTCTACATTAGAGAGTCAGTTAGAACCGTAGAAAATCTTCAGAAAAAAATGGAAAATTTAAATTAAAATTTTAAATAAATTTAAATAAAAATTTAAATTTGATTAAGAAAAATAATTATAAAGTCAATTTGTAGAGAATTTTATGATCTTTACAATTGTATACAACCATTTTTGTACATAACCATTGGTTAATCTTAGTGCAAAATTAATAATAATTAAAGTTGTTACGCAAAAATTGTTCAAATATGTCTTGTATTTTGGCCATGAAAACTTTTCCCGAAATATTTAGGGTTATCTTACTAATACCAATATAAACAATATGAAAATATTCTACCTCAACCTTGGCAAGGTAAAATGACTTATCGACTGCACTATTGCACTTTATTGAAAAAGAACGTCTACAGTTATACTGTTTGAAAATGGTTAACAAACTTTTACAACTTGTAAATATTAATCGTTTCAGTATGTAAGAAGAAATGTTAGAATAGATAACAGATTTCCGTCAACACTTAGTTCGCTAAAAAGGGTACAGACGTTAATTAAAATCTTCAAAATCCAACATTGAAGCATCGCAAAATAATTGAAATC
The DNA here is from genome assembly GCA_017312745.1 of Gryllus bimaculatus. Lineage (NCBI taxonomy): Eukaryota > Metazoa > Arthropoda > Insecta > Orthoptera > Gryllidae > Gryllus > Gryllus bimaculatus. The sequence goes on along the minus strand of BOPP01000235.1, from coordinate 406,185 downwards.
TTGGTTCTGATTTAATAACTGCCTGAAAACGCCAAAGTGTTCAGAGAACTTGTCTTGAACTTTAAGAGAATACAAGTTACCTTGCAAAGGCGTGTCGAATAACGTAATCTTCAAGGCCGAACTTGCCCAACTTTGCCATTCTACATTCAGCATGTTTTTCGTGAGATCAAATATGTCCAATGAGTTTATTAAATTGCATATGCAGAAATATAACAAAGATAGTGCAATATGAAGGAAAAAGTTATATTTGTGCTTTTATTTCATTCAGGACGTTTCGTTTGCACCTTCGCGTCTCTGCCCTCCGCCACTTGCATTCCTCCACTTTTCTTGTAAGCCTCCATTTCTCCTTTATCTGTGATTGTCTTCTTGTTCCTGAAAGAATCTGTATTTGTGGCTGCCCAAATGTATTCGCTATCTTTGACTAAGGGCGCGAATGATGAGGGAATGTGCTTTTCGTGAGTACTAGGTATGTGTGTATAGCTTACAGAATTGGCCCAGGGAATGCTATTCCTTCCATGATATTTGCTTCAACTATTTTATGCTCGTATAGAGAACTGAATGTGTTTATTTAAGAACGGTAAATTTTCTATTAACCTAACACAACCATTTTGTAAAGTAACTTAATTATTACGAATTTAATAGGTGCGAAGACGTGCATAAAATGAATATCAATTTTATTAAAATGTATACATTTGCAATCAGTTTATTAAAACAAATGTTATTTCTTCACAGTCCACTATTTAATATAAATATTCTACTATTTATGTAGAAGAAAATTTGCAAACTACCTTGAAAACATCAAAATCAGTTGTTTCCGGGCTTGAAGGCCGTGGTCCAATGGAGACTTGTCCATACGTTTCGCCTGTAACTGTGGCAGGCCAGCAACGCCGCTGATGATGCCTGCCACAGTTGCAGGCGAAACGTATGGACAAGTCTCTATTGGACCACGGCCTTCAAGCCCGGAAACAACTGATTTTGATGTGGAAACCGGCCGTGAAAGCCTACATTGTATATCTTGAAAACGTATGTTTGATTTCACAGGCAAAGGAAATAACTGATAGAATGACTGGTTACTTCTGTTCTTAAAATAACTTGTTACAATTTAGTTTCATTTAAACGTTTTCCAAGGATATTTAGAAAGAAAAGTATGAGAAAAACATCATTGGAACAGAATGGTTTACTACAAGACAAAATAAAAGGAAGGAATAGTAATTTCTAGTATACTACAGTAGAAATAAATAATTTGTAATCAGTAAAGCAATGTTTTAACACGAAAATATAATTGATATATTTTTCTAAAAACAACAAAACTACTTTTTTTACTTCCATAAAAAGTCTTTAATCTAAAGATTGTTCTTCTCTTGTTGTTTGTGAATAACTTCAAATCACAATGGCAGTGACAAAATTACATCCTAAACAATAAAACTTAAGAAAAGGCTATTGATTACACTAGGGAATTAAAAAAAGCATACCTTTAGGACGAAAGTAGGTTGTGTCAAAGGAAACGTTCACGCTGATTTCGAAAATTATCATAAGATTGTATCACGCATGGTTCAAAAAGAATGAACATATTCAGTATTTGAAATAAACAAAGTCCTATTCCAATTTCCGTATTATCACTCCGGTTATATTCTACAAACTTTTATGAGCATGCTTCATACGAGGTAAGAACAGGTTAAAAATGGAATCGCATATTCGTGCAATAATATGCAGACATTAAAATGGTTTGTTGGTATTCTCCACAACATTGATAGAGCGAATTGTAGTGATTTGAGTTTTCCGAAACCCAAGGTTCGTTGTACTAGTGACGCAACGTTGGTGGGCAGCCCATGGTTTCTCCTGATCACAATCTCGACAGCCAAAGTATAAAGAATACCAAGTTTTGTAATTTCGTTTATTTTTTCTTTGAAGTTTTGGTGTAAACGTAACAGAAGTTATCGGGTTGATTCACACACTTTCGATGTGAAATGACGATATGCATTCTATCGAATCGATTCAGTTCTACAGATCACGCGGCGAATTTCACTTTATAAAAACCACATAACTATAATGTATTTGAGGCAAACGCAAACCAGACACGAACTTCACGCGCACTGCGGGTACAGTTCCGCACGACACAGACAAACTCGGAACCCGCCACCCCAACAGTTGAAACTCGAGTACTTGCGCTATGCTACTACTAGGCGAGAGAATAAATAGGGCAATCTTCGAATATAGAAATTAAAAACAAAACAAAAAAGAACGACTAATTATGTTGATATCGCACGAAAGTGGCATAGACGAAGTGAACAAATATTTTATTTTTAAATATATTTTATTCGTATTGATTCTACATATCTTACAAATGAAATTTAAATGCATTTCAATTAATAGAAAAATAAGGTACGATATTCGATATTGTGTAAAGGTAAGTTGTATTTAAAATCTGTGACGTGATAAGACGTATTTATTGTGACAATCGTCACTTACGTATGAAATTGAGTATGTTGCGCTCTCTACCTTCCTGGAGGTAAAAATCTTGTTCCCTGGTGTTATTTCCAGCAGTGATGAACCATGACCAAATCAAATGGGTATCAGCCCAGCCCTTTCAATTTTGATGAATTCTCTCAATTAAATAAAAAGTATAAATACGTATAAATGTTAAAAAATCATTTTATTTTTATTTCTCGGTCTAATATTTGTAATAATAATAATAATAATAATATTAATAATAACAATAACAATAATAATCTGCAAGGGGAAGTCCGTAGAAAGGGAATTATGTAATACTTGTATACTATAATATGCTTAGGATAGATGACGGCCTTTTTACAATTGATAAGAAATCATCGATCACCACAAAACCCTGTAATGTGAAATGAAAATAATTAGTTTTGATAATAATGAGTTTTTCTGTCGAAAATTCGCCGTTTTTCGGCGCACGATTACAATACTGTCTCTTCTTAGGAAGTACGGATGAGAAAGTAAGAAATGAAGTTTGCAGAATATGTCATAAAAACAGATTACTCTAACGTTCATTATAATCCCGCTTAGCTCGGAAACGATTCGTCGTAAGACCTTAAAATGAAGTTTTTGTAACCCGAAGTATACCAAGTTTTGTGTGGACAGGTGAGGTCTGTGAGCAAATAAGTTTTGAAGTTTATGGGCATGTGGGGATGTGATGAGGGAACGGGGATAAGTGGGGGGCCAATGGGACTCGAATTGTGTTTCCTAAGCAGTATTCTACAAAATGATATCTTTTTGAACTTTCAATTACAGTTTTAGAATGGTTGGCAACTATTAGTTGCTCTCACACAGTCTTGGACTTATATTGCTGTAACGCACAGTTTCGTAGTCGCGTTCTCGACACTGGAAACCGAAAAGTGCATTTTTCTGCCCCTAAATGTAGAGTGACTTCCTTCCTTCAATAGGTAGAGTAGTGAGAATCCACGATTTGTGGATCCTTGATTCCGAACAAATGAGTTTCAATAAAACGTTTTCCACTGGCGCCAAGACTGAGCAAGTCCTTGCTCTGATTGTGGATAGCCGATGAGAGAGTATTGATAAAGCGGCAAACCATAGGCACATTAGTCAGGTTTGCATATGGGAACGCCCAATGAATTGGCGAAAGACAACGCGCATCTGTATACCGCCACACAAGCTCTTCAAAATTTGTATTTCGAGGTGTCAGAACATCCTGCATACAGTTCCGATCTTTTAGTGTCTAACTGACGTGTTTGGTCCACTTGCAAATGCTTTCAAAGGATCAAGATTTGCCTCCGACCTACAAGTGAGGAAACAGTTCCTACGTACTCGTAAATGACTTGTTGCTAAATTGAAAAACTTTTTTTGTTATGAGTGTCGGAAAGCTGGTGCTATTGTGAGCCAGAGGCATTGAAAAGCATAGTGCCTAGTGCCAGTGCCATTGAAAAATAGTCTCAGTGTAGATTTTATACTCATGCTGTAATCAGTTATAAACAATGAGTGCAGATACTTCTTGACTTACACTAGTATTTCGTAAGTGAAGTGGTTGTTTGTTGTTTTTTTTTCATTGTGAGATTGAGGGTTTTGCTGAGACCACAGATCGAAGCAAAAATGCGATCTTGATCATGAAAAAAAAAACAACCACTTCATGTACTTTAATTGAAAATATTGACGCTTTCTACTTTTTTACAAAGCTAGTTTCGTTCTCTCTGCCGCCCCTTTATTTATTTACATACACTTAAGGCATTTAAGAAGTATATAAGGAAGTAAGTATTTATGATCGTTTTTGTGTTCTAGTACTATTTTCCACGGATTATTCATTTATCAGATCTGATAAGGAATTATGCATACACAATTATCCAGAATCTCACAACGTGTGTGTTGACGATGAATCTGCACATGGTTGTGTTAGCGAATGTGACGAAGTTGGTAGATATAGATTTTATTTTGCTATCCGTAAATATTTGCGAATAAAAGGTGACTTACCATTGCCGGACGGGAGGTCTTGCACGTACGTTATAAAACACTTCAAAGACGATTTTTTCTCGGTCTTTTCATCTAGTCCGAGCTTTATGTCCCTTTGATAAATCTTTATCATTTTCTTCAGCACGTCATTGTCTAGATTAAGCTCTTTCAGGAAGTCTGCTAACTGGAACACATCATCACTTCGGTTAGCGGCACAAAAGTATTTTTCCTAATAGACCAGTGGACGAGTAGTACACTTGCATTACTCATTCTCTTTGTCGCATCGTACCGCAGGAGTAGGTCTAAATCCTGCCATTGCCGTCAACAATTTGCTTTATTCCAAGCATAATCACGTAAAAATGATAATTCTGGTATTCATTCCACTTTGACGTAGGAATTTTCCTGAATACATTCATCATTGACAAATGACGAGCAACTACAAGAATGCCGTCTGATTTTCTTGTTAATTGTTACGCATGGATAAAATATTTTTGTTCATGTTTTTCAATATCTAGAAATAAATAATCAGCAGCCTTTGTCTCGTTTCGTACCTGTAAAATGTTGACGGACCGTGTCCAAGAGCTTACGCTTATGCTTATGATATCTGTGCTTATGCCATATCGCAATAAAACGTTTTGAACTTCATAAATCTATTTATTTACTTACGTCAAAAGCAGATAATGTTTTCATAATTCCGTGATCCCTACCCTAAGCCATACACTAGATAAATTTTGAATAAAGAAAGAAACTCGTGTTTTTTGCAAGGATTGTTAACAAAATATTCGCTCTGATCTATTTTCATATATTTTCTATCTATTTTCAAGGGTAAAATAGGCTGTAGATTTGGTCTCTTACCCCCACCATTGACACATCCCTCACTAGATATATCAATGGCATTATTAATTAACATAAAATGCAATAGTGACTCAGTTCGAAGTATTGGTAGCCTGGGGCGAAAAGAAAAGAGTACTTACTACATTTACAAAGGAGACATTTGGTCGACGAAGTGAGCACATCATAAAATTGATAGTCACTGTCGTGAGCACATGAAAGTCTAGCTAGAACGTTTAACTGTTGTGAATGATAAATCTTGAGTAGTGATTTCCACCTCAGACATTCGTAAATAATTATTTATATGAGCATTGTATGTTGTTTAACATCAGATTTAAGCTATTAAAGAGGTCCAGAACTTCAACATCAAGTCAGATGTCTGGTGGTAGACAGGAATCTTCGTGTAGCTTCAACAACGCGGACTACGAGGACGACATCACTTTCATAAATTGGAAATGACACGAAAAAACGACTTGCTAGATAGTCGAAAAGGATTATTTCCAAAGAAGTTAACAGACAATATTTTTCATTCAAATAAAGGCATTTTAATTAACAAAATAAAAGGTAAATCTGATGGCATTACAAATAAAGATCAAGTACAATACTGTAAATTATGGAGGCAAAAGTAAAAATAAATAATGTAATTGTGTTATCAAAAGATAAAAGCTTATTTTTATTAATAGATAGTCTGCAGAGAAACAAGATTATGTTCTTCAAAATAATTATTTTTCAGCATTACCTACGCCGTACAGGATGGGACGCCAGCCCATATGTAAAGAACATAGGAGTCGGGCATCAATAAATCATCAAGTTCAGAATTGCAAACATATTTCACATTGGTTTGCACAAAGTCGGGCACATTCTTATAATAATTTACGAATATTACATTACAAAATATTTATATTTTAAAAATTGCTTCATCACGTCCTTCGTGAAGAAATGATATTGCCTGCCGATACATGGAGAGTCATAATATGAATAAGAAGTGTATTTCCCACTGAATTTTAGAAGACGTGCACATTTATGTCCAGAAGCGAAACAAGGGGACATCTATTTTAATAAGGTAGTTGATAACTTATACTGCGTGCTAATAATAATAATAATAATAATAATAATAATAATAATAACAATAACAATAATAATAATATAATAACAATAAATAGGGAACTTAATTTACTGTAATAGGAAAAGCAAATATGAAATACGTATACATATGTATTTATTTTTTCCTGAACATGTTAGAAAAATGGAAAATATATCTTCTTCTTCCCGACAGGATTCGGGTCATGTGACCTGTTCCCGCACCTATTTTTCTTCTCGGTCTACCAATGTCGCTTCTTCCTTCGGTTTTACAGTTTTCTATACTTCTTTTGTAGATCTATTTAGGGACTTCATGACTTTGTACGCTTAATATTGCCTTCCATGTACATCATGTTCAATATTTGAAATAAATATTTCCCAAGATGTCTTGGGGGCTTTCTTTATTGCATTTTTTTCTTGATTTCTTGCGATGTGGTACTCTTGTTTATTAACGTGTGTTGGGTTGCTTAGATATTTATTATAACATATTTTCTTTATTCTAACCAATTCTTCTATTTCTGTCGACCAAATTTATAATCTTCTTTTACTACTCGTTTTCTTTTTCATCCCCAGGGCTTCCTTAGCAGCCTTCGTCAGAAACATTTTCAATTAACCCCACATTTCTTCCACGTTGTTACTTAAAGGATTTAAATGCAAGTGTTGTTTCAGTCTACGGTGGTACAATTCCCTTTTGCTTTGATCTTCTAGAACTTGTAAACTTTCTCTTTATCAGCAACTGGAGAGTTTTTCTTTGCTTTTCGCCATCTTCGGTACATTTTGTTGCGAGAAACTACTAAATATGCTCTGAGGAGACGTCATAACCTCTCAACACATTTGTTTCTATTACTTGCTTTGTTATTCTCTGGTTTATCTAATTCTATTCTCTGGATTATATAATCAATTAAGGATCTGCAGTTTTCATTGATCCAAGTAAACTTGTGAATTAGTTTCTTGCGGGAAAAAGGTGTTTGTTACTTTTAAGTTGTTTAAAACTGCGAATTCTCGAAGTTTCATTCCATTATTATTTATTGTTTCTTCTCCGAATGTTCCTATATAGTCATGGACGGCTTTGTTTCCCACTCTGGCATTCACATCTCCTATGATGAGTACTTCGCTTTTTTGATTGTATTGGTATATGGTCTTGTGGAGTGTGAAGTAAAAACTGTGTTTCCTCTTCCAGTTCTTTCGACCGTCCTTCCACTGGAGCATAAGCACCTATGATGACTAGGTGTCCGCGATCATGCCTTACACTGATTGTGACAATTCTATCGTTCACATATTAGTATTCTCTAATCTTTGGTTCCCATTTTTACCTACAAATATTGCTACTCCTTTTGAAGCTTTTATTTTCCTCTACACCATGTAGAACATTGTATAATTCCCTACATGTTTTGAGCCTTTTAATTTTTTCTTTGTTTCAGTCTCTACGCCATTGTTTATCTTTTGCTCTTCCAGTATTCTAGTTAACATTCCAAGTCGCTAATCAAAGTATCCGCTATTCATTTATTCTTGTCCATTTTCTGTGCTTGGTTCGTGATTGTTTCCGAGGTTTCTTCGGGTGCTGCAAGCATATTTAGATTTTATATTGACGGGATACTGAAGCGACGCACAACCCCCAACCTGGAGGACCAGAGCATTTTATGCAGGGTTGTCTCTCCCTTAGACTGACTGCTTCCACCATAGCTCAAGGAGTTCAGCCTGCCCCTTTTCAGCCCTTTAGAAGAGTTTTAGTTCTCAAGGCGAGGTATCCAACCCCCCTCTGTCCGCTCATCCCATAGGAAAAGTAGTATGAGAAGGGAATATTTAGGATAGGTACTGAAAGCTTCCAAGTTACTCAATTCACCTGTTAGTTCTATTTATTCTTTATAGTGATTAAATTTGCTTTTATACAAGCATTTTCCGAGCACTCAACGTTGTCGATCAGATCTTAACTTGGATTTGGAAGGGCTGAGAGTCCTACCTCAACATTTTCAACTCACATTAGAGTTTTATTCAAAATATAAAATATTGTTTAAAGAGACGGCGCTAAAGTGAACGGTAGTACTGTTGTTTATTTATTTTATTTATTCTATTTACGTCAAAACAGTTAAAAACCGTGTGTTACGTCCTATGGGGAGAAGTTTATTTGAAGTTACATTTATATTCAGAAGCAAAACAAGGGGCCATCTTAGCATTTGCTCGAGGATCAGGGAGACTGGACGGAAACCTGATGGAGATGGGGGTCATTGACCCAGGAGCTGAAGTACAATACTTGTTATAGATTCTTTACAATTATACAATCCAAATTATATATAATACATTAAATGTCATTTTTTAAATTAATATTACTTTCCTTTTGATGCTTTGTATAGTCTCTAATTGTATAGAGACAGTTGTGCAGCAGAAAATATTTTACTTGGGACATAAACTTTTGTATCGTGTTTAATCGTTTAATGTCATCTAGCAAGGTGTTGTACCGTGTAGCCAATGATGAATCCTGGAGGAGGAGGGGGTTAAATCGAACAAACACCCCTCCAAGTCCAACAATTCGTTGACACAAATATCTGTTAAAACTATTTGATAGTTTTTGATCAAATTACACATGGGCTCTATCAAACACGAGCATACACGCGGGTGGTTGAAATTACTTTTGCTCTACAAACAACCTCTCATTCTTGATTTCGAGAACGTTATTTTCAAGAAGTGGGGGGGGGCGTTAACAAAAATAGTATTGTTAAATGCAAATATCTTGTGGCTGTAAAAATATGTATTTACATGAAAATCTATTACCTAATTATGAATAATGTCTAATATGCAAAAACCCAATACATTGAAACATACCTTCAAAATGTAATCATTTTTATACAAATTACATTTTAATTTAATATTATTCTTGTATTAACAGAATTTTAAATTAATACTCTTTCTCTTTTAATTAATGCAACATTATATTGGTTATATTAAATTGTCTATTAATAATAAACTGGAGTACAAAACATGTAATTTCCAAAACTGTTGAAAGGAGGCTTTGGGAATTGATGTCTGTGCAGGAAGCAGTGAAGGAGCTATATCAGAAATCAAACAAAATTAGCTCACAAATTACAATCTTATTATTAGTGCTGAAATCAGTATTTTTTATGGGTCCACTTTAAGTGAAGAATTGATAAGAGTGCAAACTTGATGTTTACTTGTAAAGAATTTTTAAAATTTAAAATATATTTTTATAGCTATTTATAATGTATTTAATTTAGATTTTGAATCACTTCGTAATCACAGAAAATATAATGTAATATATATATATATATATATATATATATATACACACATATATATATATATATATATATATATATATATATATATATATATATATATATTTAAATGATATAATATAACAATGTATATGATATCAAATAATAAAAATTGTTATATTTTATTTATATTTTTATGCTATTACGAATTTGATATAAATATGTGTGTATATATAAACTATTATCAGTTGATAAGAATCTTTTTAATTAAAATATTTTGTTCCTGAACAATCACTAAAAACTAGTATTGCCACAAGCCAGAAGAATTGCTATATTCAAATTAAAAAATTAAAGAACTTGGATGACATTGCTCGTTGGTTTTCCCATCTCAATAATTAATATTTACAATCTTCAAGCTGAAATTCTCGAAATATTCACCACGATCGCAAGTATCTTTTTTGTAATTTTCTCAAATTCATTTATGGTTAATGTAAGGTTTTGCAAATAGACGCTTCACACATGCACGCATGCACAAGCATCCACACACGCATCCACATACGCACAAAATTCTCCTATTCTCAAGTTTTCAGGTACATGAAAGTTAAATTTTAAATTTTAGATATTAATTTTATCACTAAGTAAGGAGCACACATAAAAATACGCTTTATGTTAAATTTTCATATTTTTGTATGGATTTACAATACAATATTGGATTTCTATAATCATCAGCTGCCCTTGGCGGGTCGTTGGTTTGCGTGCTCTCTTTCCACGCGCAATTCCGTGATCAATACCCCGTCGGGACAAAAAAATAATTGTTCACTTTCCTTGCAATGTCCCAGTATTTGTTGCTGTGTGACTATGATAAAGCTCACTTCTCAGATTGAGAAAACTGGATACACCGTAGGGATGGCTACGTGGTAACGACACGTGCCCTTAACCAATGGCCGGAACGTTGCTGGCAGGCTCGTAAAGAGCTGTTCTGCCAAAGTACATAGTACATAATCATCAGTGGAATTGACGGTTACAGAAATTATGACCATGCAGTAGCAAAACGAAATGAGTGCGGGCCCGCCCGCAAAATTTTAACCGGGTCCCTGTGTAAAAGTGTATAGCAAGCACAAGTTGTGTTAGTACCTTGAATAATAAAAGCATCCCCTAGAAATAGGCTTTCTTCTGCCTGGGCCCGCCCGTGTTGCCGGCCTCGCGAACGTTACGCCACTGTGATCATGATTATCTTCCTCTTCAACGTCTACCCTGGCTTCTCCAACTAACCTCATCCAACTTCCAGAGTTTCTTTAATTTGTTTCATCTATTCCTTACAGATGCAATTTTACAGCACTTTTGGTAGAAGCAATAAAAGTAGTTTAAGTATTGGGTTCCAAAAAAATGTCACTATTTTCTTGTTGCTAACATAAAGATCGGTAATTTCACTGCAGATGCTTGTCTTTCTTATAGACTCGCAGTGAGTATCCTGTACTTTGATTGAATGATTTGAAGTGTTGGAATACTTAATGATCCTATTACATGCAAAATTAATGTTCAAAACATTTGTTTAGAATATTTATGTGCATTTTTAAAGCCAGGATTCGTGCAAGTTTTGGCTTTTGGACAATATTTTTTCCTCTCTGCTTTGGGGCCATCAAGACTCAGAGCATACTGTTGAAGAAAACATTTTTTTAGATTTTCATAAATAAGGTTTCCATCTGCCCTCCGTAGTTAACATTGTCCTCCCTCGATTTCTTTTTTTACAAGGAATGTTCTCGGTTTTTTCCTGTTGAATTGGAAATAATACTGGCATAATTTTAAAGTAATTTAATTCATTAAAGGAACTTCATGTCTTGAATATCTACGTTTTTACTAAATTAAATGCATAATAGATCATTACGCTTCTTGTAATATAAAACTTATTTATGCTTATTGTTTGGTGGATAATGAAGGTGAGTGCGGGTGTGAAGTTATTCAATCGCAAGCTTTCATTTTAATGATGCATAGTCTAATAAGCATTTTAAGGCTAATAATGCTTTGGAGTTGTTGTGTACATTGTCTATACCTCATGGAGTATAAAAATGTAAAATTTCTTCCTTTTCAGTGAAGTGTCCTTCTTTCTCCTTTTTTAAGTAAAATTTCCTCCACTGGGAAAAAAGTTTTCTGGTATTCTGCTCATTAGGTATTAATAATTACATCAGTTAAAGTAATTAAAGTTGTTGTTGAAATTAGAAGTTTTTAAATCAATTGCCAAGATAAATATGAATACATAGGTTGTGTTCATTTATTTTTTAATCTATGAATAAAATATGTTGGTACAAGTCTTGTCATATGTTTTTTAGCCTTCTGGCAACAATTTCAATATAGATCTAGAATTTTGTGTTTAGGAATTGACTTCCCAATTATTTTTTATTATATCTTTCTTGAAAATTGGTTGAGTGGCTTTCTTATATTCATAAGATTTTTTTTATGAATTAAAACAAATGGGGCAGTAATTTTAAAAAAATATTTAATATTTAATTTTTTAGCCCTTCTGTGAAGCTTGGTATTGCACAGAAGGTTCCAAGAACTCACGAAAGAAGGCTCCAGATTTTTCGCAAAAGGAGTGGGAGTTTTAACCAAGTACGGCATGGTGAAAATTTCATGATGGAAATTTCAAGTTGATAGATTAAACGCAACATTGTTGACATGGAGTTATTTTAAGAGAAAAAATCATAATTTTGGTAATTTTTAATTATTCCTAATTATGAGTTTATTCCACAACATTAATCCTCGTTATCACAAGTATTCTCCAATGTTGACCACAATTCTTGAATTTGAAAATGCCGGCTGTTTTCCTTGCGTCCAATCGCGTTTTAGTACAAACGAATCTCAGTCTCGCGTTTTGCGTGTTCCGAATTGTAGCTGTTTCGTGGTTAATAATGATTTAAAAGAGCTTATAAGAATTATTTTGCGCCTTATTGCTTTTCAAGACTGTAAATTAACATTTTGAGGAATGACGAGGTAATAATTTGATTCTAAATAAGAATAAAAATTGGTGGCGGGAACGGAGCGAATGAACAAATGACTGTTGAAGTTCATCCGTAGGGCGCCATTGTGGTGTATTTCCTCCCTGGGGGAGCTTGTCCTTATTCTCAATCGGATTGTGGTGGTTGGTGGCTGGTGGGTGGTGTTGGTATTTGTGTTGGTCGAGCAGCAGGACTACCCTTGTGAATGTAGGAACAATAATTTAGGATTAGACAACGGCATATACTGTTGGTATGTATATAGTTTCTACATTTTGTTTTACAGTTCGTATTGTGAAATGAAACTTGTGTGCTTGTTGCAAGAGCCCTCTTGTTTTCATGTTGCGACCACGTGCATTGTGTTGAAAATAACGCGGGGGTGAATGTAACTGTAATGCAACAAATGCATGTGTGGTGAACAGTTTCATTGTGAAGTTGCTCGCGCGTAAATAGGTTGGTAATGTACACGAGTGTTTTTCACTTTCACCTCTAATATGTTCTTTCAAATGTCAGCGCATTTACTACGAACATGTTATTAATTATAATTATCGGTCGGCAGATGTAAATAATTATAATTATCACCTATTCCCTGGAAGTGTTGAAGTCTTTATATATATTTGTCAGTGTTCTCTATACTTTGATGAGTGTCTGTATTTTACGTGAATTACTATATCTTCGATTTTGTGTATTGCATGAAAATACTCGTGGGGTTCTATACAAGAACTTATCATTTTCACTAATCTTTAAATTAAAACAACTTTTATCAACGTGGTTTTGTGATGGAAGTAATTTTTTCAGAAGGGTTATCAAAGATTTCTGATGTAATCTAACCAGTGTCAATTTTCGTTTTATAATCGTAACAAATGAAAAAAGCATTTCTAGTTCCAATTAAGGACGAGTCTAATTTTTAAAAGTTTAAATTTCGTAAAAAGGTGTGAAACACTAATTGCTGGAGAAAGAAACGTTCGTGAATGTACGTTTATTTTCTACTGTTTATCAGGGCGGTCTTTGGTTTATCTCTAAGTGGTAATGGTCTTATAAGAGAAGCATTTTGCTGGTTTTAGGACAGTAATATGAAATGGCTATTTTTATTACATTAACTATTAAAAATACAATCGTAAATTTCCAATTCTATGGAAAAATAATTGAGGATGCAAAAGGATGGGACCATGAATGTTATTGTAAAATAAGTAAATTTAAATGAACTTTCTATTAAATGTTCTTTGCAAATTCTATACATAAGTGTTTTTGGAAAGTAGATTGGTTTGTTTTCAAGTATTTCTCAAATTTGCAGTGTTGACCTGTCACTCATGCAACTTTTGCTTAGGTTACCAAGTTACTGATTGAAGTAAGACTTGCTGACTTTTCTCCCAGGCTATCTAGTGTTATTGGAACTCAGGTCAGTAACACTATTTTTTTTCTGAAAGTTGTATTTCCTGTTTGTTATAATCAAAGTTTAGTTCACTACAGCTGAATGATTGCATTTGCAATTTATCTGAACCAGTAACTTCTGTTTCATTCAATCTAATTAAATAGGACTTTATATTTCGTTTGGAGAGGGGAGTAATTTGAAATAGTATGTCTCCATTATAAAATGGCACCTATTTTTTTTTTAATCTTAGGCTTGATCTGTAATAAGACATTTTGATCCATCTTGTATGCGTCTCTCAGTGTAGTTGTGAGATCTTGTATGTGATTGAACTACAGATATTGTTTTGGTAGAGGTGGAACAATGTTGAATGTGATGTAGTGAAACATCTTTCTCTTTGTGAATTTGAAACTGTGGCCACTACAAAATTATCATTCAAGCTGAAAAATACTAATTTAGATTTTCGTTCTAGTTCATTTCCAATGATCCTCTTGTTTCTTTCATTGTCTATGATTTTTGGTGCCCAATTCTCTGTTTTGTTGCTGTAGAAATGTCTACACCAAAATTGAAATATTCATGTATTACTTCTGTAATCATAGAATAGATATCTGTAAATAAATGATGGGACAAATTCCTCTCTTAACCATCTCTGGATAGATTTTCACCAAATCTCAGAAGGATTCCTTCTCCTAAACCATATTCTTATCTGTAGGAATTTTGATGCCTCTTAGATCCTTGTAGCTTGAAGTTGGTTAGGGAAGTTGCGAATAGTTTAATTGTGTAGTAAGTTTAAATTATGAAAACAGTTCTTAACACATTTTTTTATTGCAAATTTGTGAAAGTTAATTATTTTTGTCTAAATGTGAGTTGTGATTGAGATGCAGATGTTGGATTATCTCCTTATATTCAATGAATATTAATCAGAAAATCTGTTATAAAATTTGCAAAGAGAACTTTTTTTCGAAACAGGACTTGATTCTTGCAAGTTTAACATTTTCTTAATCCACAATTGGATAAATAAGATCACCATCACTTTCTTTCATTTGCCTTTGCCACTTTCTTGTTTTACAAAATATAATCTTTATTTTATGGTGTTTGAATGTAGTTGAAAAAGTTTCTATTACATTAACATTGTTTAGCAATTGATGTACAGTCCAGTAGTTTGTTTCCACGTAAATCTTCGTCCTCGATATCCTTGAGTATCTTACCTAACATTAGGTGATGCAAAATAAATACCAATAGAATTAGCTTGGGTGAAATAATAATTTTCTAGAGCTGCTAAAACTTCATCCCTGTTTAAATCTCGAAAACATGAAATATGATATAGAATGTGTTTAAAAATTTGCATTTGTCACATAATATAAGTTATATTTGGGAAATATTGTGTAGTACATCATGAAACACTCAGAAAAATTTAAACATTAATATAGGCATAAACCAGTGGCTCTTGTTTTTACACAAAATGCACATTTTGTAGGGTTTGGTCATGCGAAAACCCATTGCTAAAGTTTTATAACATTCGCTGATAGCATGTTCTCTCTAACCTCAGATGTCAAACATATTTTAAAATGTTAATTACATTCATTTGGTAGTGAAAATTATGAACCACTGCTCAATATACAATGGATTAGGATGAAGTTGAGTTGCCATTTTGGTATCTCAGGACATACCAATTGTTAATACTACTATAATGTTTGCACAATACAACCCTGGGCACGAAACTGTTGTAAACAGGTCATGGCATGTCCTGCCAGGTTCACTGACAGAAAAAAAAATACACATTTTGTTTTCAAAGAATTGTAGTCAACAACTGCATGAAACTTTGCATCACTGATCGCTTGAGACGAAAATGTCAAATTAAATATACATGTGGTTGATATGTACTCGTTTGAGTGAGGTATTACTTTTCAATATGGAGTGATTAAAAGTAATTAATAAAGGATCGCTAGTGTTGATTATTGTTCTTGGCCTCTCATTTAAAGGAGCAAGTCTTGGGATAGAGTCAGATCAATTAATATTTTTTAAATTTACTCCTACATTTCTACCCAATTGGGCTTCAGTGCAGTAATAAGAATTAATGTGGCATTTCAATAAGTTGGCAAGTTGTGACGAGTGTATTGGTAGCTAGAAGTGTGCCAAACATGTATTCTTTTTGCGGCCAGTTTCTATTTGTTGGTGTTTTAAAATTTGTATTTTATCACGGCGAAATCAGAGCTCACCAATTAGTTTCAAGCATGCCTTTATAATATTTTTAAATACTATGAAATAATCTCCAAATCTTAATCGATGAACATTTTTAAAAACATTCTCTGGAAAATTCAGGTAAATAGTTTCAGGAAATGAGTGACCTCTGAGAAAGGCTAGATTAACAAAACATGTATGTAGTGAAACTTCATTAATGTCATGAAAACATCCAGCCCTTGCTTAAAAGTATCAGACTATACCTTTTTTTTTTTACATGGGCTCAATATAATCATTGTATAGTGGAGCAAAGTGTAAATGGTGAATTGAACAATGAATATGGTAAGGGATAATAATGGGGCTATCAATAGGAGTAGGAGGTAAAGGACTTGAATGCATAATTACATATGTTAACAAATGAATTAGTTATGATTAAGGCTCAGAATTTAATGCTGTATCACAAGGTGAAATATGCTGTAACCGCAAAAATTGAAATATGCTCTAACAATTAAGTTTTCATGAACAATTACTAAACTTTTCATTTTAACTATTAATTTTGCATTTTAATCTCGATTTGTATTTTGGTTTAAACATATGTGCACTTCTAAGTCACGAGTTGAAAGCAGAGGGAATTGTTATCCAGTTGGAGCTGTGTTAGGGCTTACATTTTTGGTATTCGAGATTCTGATTGACTAACAAGGTCACCAACTTCTTCCAGCTCATGGCATTAAAGTGCAACTATGTTTAAATCAGAGTATCGATTCCAGCAATATTTTTAGTCAAATATAATGACTTCTGTATCATTGTCAATGTATCAATTTAGATGTCACAAATTCTTTATCAAAGATAAATTATCACATCATTCATAATGGGACAAATCTTTTCCTGTCACCATCACCATATATATCACTTAAAATAAGTTTAGATGAACACTGCAGCGATGAACTAAATACATTTCCAGGATTTTTCATGAATAGCATTCACATTTACATTTGTGAAGTACACTTTTTGGTTTGAGGAGACAAATGCTCATATTAATTGAAATTCCAAGAGAAATATGCCACATTAAGAACAAAAAGTAATAAAAAATGAATGTCTTACATATAAGAGAAATATGATGCATTAAAACAAAATGCATTAAATATGCAGTAATATCCTACATAAATTCACAGAATTTCTGTTCCTTTGACTCTGTTTGGTGGGCATTGATAATTAACATATTTTAATGCTCATAATTAAAAATTATTTTTCATTAACTTCAGGTCCTAAGTTAAGAGAAATGTACCAGGTAAAGTTGAATCCAATTTCCGAAGGCAAAGTATAATGATCTACAAAACCTGAAGATTACCTTAGACATGGGCTACCTACACTTTCCAGAACTACCACTGTGATATCAGTAGTCAATTATAGTTTCATATCTTACTAATTTAACTTCCAGGATATTCACTTGTTTGTCACAATAATTTTAAATTCACAATTTGATATGTTGTTCAGCATAAGATAAACTTGTTTACAAGGATTTGTCACTGGCAAGTAATGTTGTCCTTGTCTAGTGTGCAAGTAAATACCACACTTCTTTTGAATTATGCCTCTCGTTGAACAAGATTTTCTTTTCCTGTGCGTATTCTGTGTGATAGATTTAAGATGTAGCGAGTTCTTAAATAGTGATCATGTCTCCAGTATTGAAAGAGGAAATGGTAGATATTGATTCTGTGGTTTCCTCGTGAACACTAATTTTTTTATAATTCACAT
The DNA here is from genome assembly GCA_017312745.1 of Gryllus bimaculatus. Classification (NCBI taxonomy): domain Eukaryota; kingdom Metazoa; phylum Arthropoda; class Insecta; order Orthoptera; family Gryllidae; genus Gryllus; species Gryllus bimaculatus. The sequence goes on along the minus strand of BOPP01000235.1, from coordinate 388,324 downwards.
TCAGGCCAATATTATTTAAGTTTTTTTATGTCTCTGAGATTAAAAGTAATTTGTGTATTAAACATAAGTTCTTATATTATCCATCATCCTTACTATTTTATTTAGATTGCTTACTTGTGGAACCTAAGGATTAGGTAGTAATTATTGTAGGCTTAGTTAATTATAATGATTTTCTTATTGTTATCCTTTTCTCAGGATGTTAGTGTCAGGAACGAATCATCCATAAAATCTTGAACATGTTTGCTCTGTTAAAATGTAGAATTGATAGAAACAACAGTGAAGTATGCAATGTTAAATTGTGAAGACAGACTTGATATCATTTAGACCTCTCATGTCATTGTTGGTTACATATTATAATCTGACAAAAATGCAACCATCCAGCATTGTCCAACTTATCCCTAGCAATACCAAGGAGTACATAAAGGGACCTGTGCATTGGGGGAGGGGGGCAGAGGCCACAGTTGTGACTTTGATCCTATTAAAGGAGACTAATAAAATAGCTTAATTAATTGAATAATTCGTTAATATGTGTTTACTCTTTTAAAACAATATTTATTATTAATTATAAAGCCCATTAAAATTTAATCATTGAAGGCTGGTGTATCTTATTAATATAGTATATAGTTCAATTGTTTGCTAAGACTTAAAATATAAATATTGCCAAAATTCATTCTGAATTTCTATCATTTGTCATGTGAATAGTCCTGAATTTTGTTTTACAAAGTCGGAGACTCAAAAAGTGTAATTGAGTGTTGTGGAAATTTTCATGATATGTTGAATAAAAAGCAAACAAACAATATTAATAATTTTCATCTTCCGGCAAACAAATTTGCGATTGTGAAAAACCGTTAATTGGTGGGCCTGTAGAGGCTCCGTGCATGGTGATTAAAAGTAAGAGGCTGAGTGTACAGAAAGTGCCTTGTTCCAGATCGATCATGGCGGACAACGTGGCTCGGGCACGTGGGCGTGCCCGTGGGCGGGCTCGCGGGTCGCAGCCGCCAGGGGGCGCGGGCCCCGCGGGGCCGCC